>JARLTB010000040.1:3167500-3589064 GCA_030141615.1 Unio pictorum | reverse complement strand
TTGCCAAATGGTCCAATATGGAATAGGTCTTATAAATTCGACCAAGGTTCCCAAATATAGAATAGGTATTACAAATGTGGCCTAGTGGTCCTATATAGAATAGGTCTTATAAGTATGGCCATTGCTCTAAAAATAAAATAGGTTTAATAAGTGAAACATGTTCCTATACATGAGATACATCTGTTTACACATATTTCATCAGTAAAGTTGGTTACAGTTTGTGAGATTACATGTTAGCATCATGTTATTGTTTCATAAGGTTCAGGATTTTATATTTTTAAATAATGATGAATAAGATCATGTATGCAGTTGGGTGTTTTTGTTAACTTACCTCCCCTAGAACACAATACTGTAGTAACTACTCTGTTATGGTCATGATGTAAATGGATATCACAACATGGAGAATATTCACATTTTAGAGTTATCTCCCCTACAACACAATACTATAATTACTACACTGGCTTGGGCAATATGTAAATGGTGGTTTTGTATAGTCTCTTTTGTACAGGGTTAGACATTTTAAAAAAATGGCAGGTTTTCTTCCTAAGTTATAATGACCTATTCAAATAGACTTTAGGTATTGTTGAAGAACTTTTAATAGCCTTTATTGTTCTGCATGACTGGGTTATGTTTAGGTTATAGAGTATACAGCTTGGAGACATGATCAAATTATGCTCTTTGAAAACCAGTTATGATACAAACAAGGACACACACACACACACACACATATATGGGTGTGTATGTGCATATATATATATATATATATATATATATATATATATATATATATATATATATATATATATATATATATATATATATATATATATATATATATAAAGAGACAGAAAGAGAGAGGGAGAGAGACCATTGTAACATACATATTGTCAAGTGACAACTTTTAATCACATGGCCTCTTGTAGGATGTTGTATGTGCCTGATAGCAGGATGGAGAGAATATCATTTGAGAATAGGATATTACACAGGATTAAGTACCCCAAAAACAAACAACAGGCAACCTAAATGGTGCACAGAAGTATTTCCAAGTATGTTTTGAATCACATGTTAATAAATGACAAGAATTGATGCATATGAAAGTATTTATTCATAATAAATGTTGATTTAAGACACTGTGCTATAACACAGTACAAAATAAAGTTATTTAGACAAATCTTAAATTCTTGTTTACCTTTTGATATTATGTCTGAATGTTAATTATGGAAAAATATGTACTCTAATCTCTTTCACAGTGTGAAATAAATAATGTGTACATAGCTATACAAATCAATCTTAACTGAACCAATCACACAAAATCCTAGTGCAACACATTTTCTACATTATCAAAAAACTTATTTCATGTACAATATCAGGCAATGTGCTTTGTATGAAACAATGATTTTTCATGAAACATTAATGTCCTGATTTCAAGTACATGTATACTAGTGAATTAAAAATATATACATTTCTCCCATGCTACACTGTTATTTCTTTTATCATGGCAATATAACATATATGGATCAATTTTAGTAGAACATTGAATGCTTGACAAGAGCAATCATTGTAACCTCAATCTATACTGATTCAGTTTACATGCAGATTACAAGTAAAATTCAATGACTATTCCCTAGAATGTCTGGGGTGAATAGCGCTTTATAACTTAAAGTATATGTTTGAATTATTTAACTATACAAAAATTAGAGCAAGCTTCATGACTTTGGATGTGATAGAGATATACCTTTGACCTTATAGCTCTACAAAGAGGCTTCATGTGGTGTCAGTAGACTAGACTAACGTACCTCCGAAGTGTGTTGTTGTTTATCCTTGGAGTACAAGGACGACTTGTACATTTTTAACAGGTTTAGTTTCTGTGAGAACGTAGGAAGTGATCTGATCAATTTGTTCTCTGCTCTGAACGTTTTGTGGCATAATATGATGATTGATCAAAACAAGAAATTGGCACGGTTGGCAAAATTATCCACTACCTGAATGACCATGCAACTAACCGATAGTAGGTGCTAAGAATGGTTCTCCCAGTGTGCGATGGTGCAACACATTTATCTTCTTAATATTGACTGTGAGACCACAATTTATTAATGGTCCATACTCTTTTGCATGCCAGGCCCAGATTGGTATTCAGAGAACAGCTAGGAGTGGATAACAAGCAGTCATTTCCTATAACTATGCCATTGCTTGAATTCTCCTCAGATACAATATATTGTTTTAAGTCCGGTATATGATGTTGATCCTAGTATCATTGTCAGAGACCATTATGCTGGAGACAGAGTCAATATGTAGCCTTGCATGAAGAACAGGTGACAGGGAATGTTTCTGATGACTCACGGCGCAGTTGTCCATGAAACATGCGATAATTTCATCAATGAATTGCTAAAGCAATATGATGAAGTTCCCTCTCACATCGACACATTACATGATCTTCATAAAGGCCACAAACATTGTTTATTACGCTTTAGTCAGGTTTACAAAGGCGTTTATGTAGGGGGCCCTTTCTGCCATTTTCCATGCGAAGACGAGCTTTAAATATGTTTGTGGTCCTCTTTCCTATCGTGAAGCTATAATGACTCTTGAAAAGAAGACCTTCGTTGCTGTGATGCACAAAGTGATTCTGCAGAATTATAACAAGGATTTAGTTGGCTATTGACAGGAGGCAGTCTAATGTTATTATATTTCCTTTGTTTTTGTACACATGGATGTTGTGTAAGTGCATATTGACGGGCACAGTTTGGTCAGTTGATGATCCATGTGATGATTTATGTGCACAACTGCGGCATTGTATAGGAGGTTAAAAAATGCTTTTTTACATTTCTGTTAGATTCGGAGGATCAGTAAGAAATATATGAAGTTCCACCTTAGAAAGTCGATCTTTTGAATTTACACCGATATATGATTGTTGATTCAAAATGTTTGCTGCCTATATTTAGTATCTTTTGTAATGTCAGTGAGCAGTCTAGTGAAGGCAACGTTCACAAATGTATATATTCTTGATGCCGTGGTCCATATATTGTTTTCGGAGCATAGTACAAGTTCTTGGTGTCATTGTTAACTACGTAGAATAAACATAGTATGAACTGATGCTCATCTATGAGTCATGCAACTCTATGAGTTTGCCTTAGACCGACTGCTGTATGCTGCATAAGTTGCCATTTAGATGATAAACTGATGTCTTCAAAACTTGCCTTTTGGTGCCAATGTTGTCCTTATAGTTGCCTTCATATGGCGGCATCAATCTCGTCAAACAAGACTTGACTCTGCACTTCTCATGGTTTTGGTCTTTCATGTAGTCTGCGTGTTGCTTCTTCTGAGAATGACATTGTGAATGAGATTCCATCTTTTGGAGCTCGGGTGCATCCAAAACGTCTTATGCTATTGTTCCAGCTGGAATACTCTGTGGTTCATCCGAAGGTCATTTTCAGCACATGTTCAAGGTATGAGCACGTTATTGTTGCATTTGCCGACTCATGTTTGCCTATGATGACTAGCTAGGTCATGTGATATCTGCCAGCTATAATACTGAAGTCACCAAGGATGATAATCTTCTCAGACTTAGGTAGCTTTGTGGTAAGAGACCCTATGTCTTGATAAATTATGCCATTTCTATCATTTGCATTGTAGACATCAGGTACGTAGGTACTGATATTAATTACCAGTAATGTTCAAGTCTCATCAGCAACATACTGATATTAATTACCAGTAATGTTCAAGTCTCATCAGCAATATACTGATATTAATTACCAGTAATGTTCAAGTCTCATCAGCAATATACTGATATTAATTACCAGTAATGTTCAAGTCTCATCAGCAATATACTGATATTAATTACCAGTAATGTTCAAGTCTCATCAGCAATATACTGATATTAATTACCAGTAATGTTCAAGTCTCATCAGCAATATACTGATATTAATTACCAGTAATGTTCAAGTCTCATCAGCAATATACTGATATTAATTACCAGTAATGTTCAAGTCTCATCAGCAATATACTGATATTAATTACCAGTAATGTTCAAGTCTCATCAGCAATATTCTGATATTAATTACCAGTAATGTTCAAGTCTCATCAGCAGTATACTGATATTCAGACCCTTTAGAAGATTTGTGAACCTGCTGAATGGTTGCGCTTTAAAGCCAACCAAACACCAGTTTCCCGATACTCTTCAATTCAATCACTCCAGAATAAGGTGTAACTGGTAGTATTAAAAACTGTATTTATATGAAAATTAAATGCATTACTAATCGATAAATCACTGTATGCATTGTTCCTTTACGCTCCGAGAACAACTTACTGCAGTTAAGGTATTCATCCACCAGCCAACTTTACAAGTTTCCCAACATTTTAATAATGTCTTTATTTTACGAGAATGTTATCATATTTAAAACAAACTCCAATACACCGATTAGTCTTCTAAACTGTAGAAAACTACACACTTATATGTGTAATTGTGCAAAATTATGTAGATATTTTCACAGTAAATTCTGGTTTGGTCAGCGTGACACGCAACTAATAGGAGATTGTTGTAGCCTATATAAGAAAATTAACAAGCCCATCAAATACCCCCTCCCCCGCTCCGGTTATCTTAGTGGTTAGAGCGTCCGCCGCGGAAACGGGAGGTCGTGGGTTCGATCCCCGGCCGAGCCATACCAAAGACTTACAAAAACGGTAATAACAGGTGCAACGCTTGGCGCTCATCTTTAAGAAGTAAGTGTCAGGACTGGTCGGCCTGATGTCAGGATAATGTAACTGGGTGGAACATCATGCTACATGTCTGCGCATTGATGCCCCAGTGATAGACATCACTATAAACTGCCTCATTGCAGACATCGTAGTGATATGACTGAAAATTGTTAACGTTACGTTAATAATCTCAATCACGCACACACCCTCACCCAAAAAAAAAAATGAAATCCGTGACTACATTGGATGCATCACTCATATTTAGTTGCGACCCGCTGGTTTAACGGTGAGAAAGACAGAGGACGGAGATCTTAACCGGTGGTTAAATAAAGACAACTGTTGGGTAATCTTGTGCTATTGAAAAAGGTGTCATAATATGACATTTTCCAGAATTATTATTAACAAAGGCGGACTAGAGAGGATTATTCTGACTTTGGTAAGAGTGTTACAACGTTGCCTGTTAGATAAAGTTAATCGTAACTGCTAAACTAACGAGCGAGACACGGTACAAAGATTCTAATACTTGTAGTTGAGTAGTCTATGTAGTTGTTTTTGTCACAATGGCATGCACAAAACAGACCGCAAGAAAATCCACTGGATTATAACTTTTGGGATTTACTTTTCAATACAGGTATACCAGTGACAAAGTGATCCAGTATATACCTCATGTATACTACTGATCTGTAGCTTTTCATACCAGATTTACCTTTTGCTAGTTATTTGTATTTATCTTTTCTATTTCCAGCACCCATTTGTTTAATTATCATTTCTGCGCATTTTCCTATATTGTATTTTTGTATTTTTGGTAACTGTGTAAGTTTCTCCCATATAGGACGGACTAGACAAAATTACTTTTGACAAAATGGAGGCGACTCGCTTCAAAATTGGAGATTTTTTCAACACGTGTGTTGAAGGTGAGCTGGGAAACCAGAGGTTGGTTATCTACCACAGAAAGGGATGTCAAACCCTAGATTTTGGTGGCATTGAAAAGTTACCAAGACAGACGGAGGTACTAACTTCCATGCAAGTGTTAGGTATCGATCTGAACGAGATCTATGGCTTACAATATGGAGGGCGAAACAAGTATACCCTATACCCAAAACAATACAAACATCTGCTCTATCAAACTGAATTACAAATTCTAGGACACAGAGTTAAAATGACAGAAACAGAACCAATCATAAGGGAGATAGAGCCCAAAAACATTGATGTCTTCATCTCTGGACTTCCCCTGGAAATAAGCACAACAGTTATAATTGACAAACTCATGTGTGTGCATAAAATCAAGATCATAAGCGATAAGAAGGGAAACTGCTATGGGAACATCCAAAGTGGAGAAAGAATTTTGAAAGTACCAATTGAAGAGGCTAGGAAAATACCCGCCTTTTTCTATATCATGGGTTTCATGCTTATGACGTGGTACAGGTGGTGCGACCTTGATCGACCTTGTCCACGCTGCCGAACAATGGGACATGGTCCCAAAGACTGCAAGATGCAGCAGAAATCTAAAGAACAAAATCCAAACTCTGGTTTCCAGACGCCTCCCAAAAAAACAACCAAAAAAATCATCCCCACAGCACCATTGAATACACTAAATGGGTATGAAATCCTCCCCGTAGAGGAAGAAGGGATTGAAGAACTGCAGGAGACTTTACATGAGACAATACATGAGACTGATTTGAGTCGGCTAGAACCCTTTACGTCCACGCCAATACCGTTTCAGAGGAAAAGGAAGTGTAAAATCTTGTCGGGATCCTCTTGCAGTGACGACACAGACCTTCTTGCTAAATCAGAAGTATTACAGAAAAAACAAGAGACCAAACAAAAAAAGAAAATCAGGGCAAAGAAGGGGAAAACAGACAATCAAGAACCAAGCCTCTCTGAAAGCTCTGACGAAAACCAAAACCAAATAACTACAATGCAAAAGCCAAACTCAAATGTGGAATTGACATCAGGACCGGAAAATGACACGTTACAGACTACTGACAATAGGGATACAATAGACGATAGGGAACGGATAAACGAGGGGCCAATGCCCCAAATTCAATTATTTAATTAACTATGTAATTACAATATTAATTCATTATAACTTTTTATTATAATACCTTTACTTAACATAATTAATATAGTAGATTATGCCACCTGGAAACCAAAAATGGAATAACTAAACTTCCATATCACATCAATTAATACTAATGGATTAGATAAGGACAAAATTGCACAACTTATAAAATTAAAACAATTTGACATAATACTAATTCAATAGACACACAATAAACTTTCCAAAACATTAATATCAGAACTCGAATCGAAAATGGATGCGATAGTTGTAACAAATGATAGTAACTACATCGACACTAAAGCGGGTGTAGCCACTATAATAAGCAATATAAATAGGCAAAATTGGCAAATTATACAAGAATATAATAGTAATACATTTAAAACGTAATAAACTACACATTATAAACATATATTGTCCAGCAACCAGGGAAATTCACAATGACTTCTTAATAAACTTAAATAATTGCTTAAATAGTTTCACTGCAGAACATCTGATTATGAGGAGGGGGGGGAGATTTTAACTGGGTGGGAGAAAATGTAGATCGAACTGGGAAACTAACAACCAATGATTTATCACTAATGGAAAATATGGGTAAATTAATAAAAGGATATAATCTAACTGATGTGTATAGACGTTTTAATCTATTAAAAACGGAATACACACATTAATATATACGAAAAGGAATAAATGGAGCAAGCAGAATAAATACATTTTACGTATCTGATTTTGGACATAAAACATAAAAAATAGCACAAATTTTAGATTTCAAAATATCAGATCATAAACAAATAACTCTGGAAATAGTGATAGCAAATTGCAGATGGGGAAAGGGAGAATGGAAATTAAATAACTCAAAAATTCTAGATGATGAGCAACTAATTAGAGAAATAAGAGAAGAAATCCCTAAAATACTTACAAAAGAAATGGGACAATATGTAGCTGATATATAATAACTGATTGGGATAATTTTTTTTTTTAAAAAGTTTAAAAATTAGCAACTTATAACTCAACTAAACGTAAATGGATTCCAAAATTGAAAATATTAGAATTAAATAGAAAATTAAATGAGGACACAACTACTATAAGGGATAAGGAGAGCTACTCCAAACAACTTGAAAAGCTAGAAGAATGGGAGACAAAGGGAGCAAAAATAAGGGCGGGTAAATTTCACCATTTATACAAACAGGCAAAGGAACTATATAAACGGGAAGAAAAAAGAAAGGGGGAGAGAAGTCACTAGACATTTTAATGATAGACGGGGTGGAAGTGACAACTAAAGCGGAAATTATGAACGAAGTACAAAACTTTTATACAAAACTATATACATCTCAAAACATAGACAATAACATAATAACACAATCCTTAAATTCAATACAATGTGAAAAGATTTCATCAGAACACAAAAAACTGTGATGAACTCATTTCTGTGGAAGAAGTGCAAACCACAATAAAAGAACTTACAAAGGTAAATCACCAGGGCGAGATGGCCTCACGGCGGAATTCTATAAGAAATTCCAAAGTGAGGCTGCACCAATCTTAGAATATTTATTTAATAATATACTTTTAAAAAAATGACAAAATGACAGACACAATGAGGGAGGGATTGATTACTATTATTTATAAAGGGAAAGGGGACAGAACCGACCTAAAAAACTGGAGGCCCATCTCCCTCTTTAACACAGACTACAAAATACTAAGTAGAATTTTAGCGAATAGGGTTAAACACGGGATAATTAACACGATAGTAAACACTAATCAAACATGCGGTGGTAAAGGTAGAAGCATACATAACAATATACTTAACATTAGGACTATTAAAGATTTCATAAATGGGTCAAACTCGAAATGTGCTATGGTACATTCGACCAGGAACAAGCTTTTGACAGATTAGAACACAATTATACGCAAAAAGTACTGGATAAATTTGGATTTGGAGATAACTTCCAAAAATGGACTAAAATAATGTAGAATAAAATAACTGCAAATGTACAAGTAAATGGGGCGAAAACAAACAAATTTGAAATTCAAAGATCAGTGAGGCAAGGCTGCCCGCTATCAATGCTATTATACGTAATTGCGATTGAAATCCTGAGTATAAAAATCAGGAAAAATACTAATATTCCAGGAATAAGAATACCAAACTTAAGAGAAGAATTTAAGATGCTACAACATGCTGATGATTGTATGAACTTTATAAATGATCCAAAATCCTTTCAACACTTACAAAAGGAATATGAAGCTTTTGGAAAAGCTTCGGGATCTCAAATAAATCATGATAAAATAGAAATTTTAAAAATATAAAAGTTAAAAGCAAAATAAAGGAAATAATACATATCTGGGCGCTCATGCCACTTAGTCTAATAGAACGTTCACAGGTTGCAAAAACATATATATATATATATATATATATATATATATATATATATATATATATATATATATATATATATATATATATATATATATATATATATATTCAAATTTGACATACTTACTAAACGCTGTGGACATTAACAACAAAACACTAGAAACAATTGATAAATGAAATAATAGATTACATATGGAATTACAAGACAAACTACATAAAAAAGTCAACACTAAATAGACCTAAACTAAAGGGAGGACTAGCCTTACTTAATCCCTTCCTAATAAAATGTAAAAATATAATAAATAGGATTAAAAGGTTAGGTAACACTCCACAAACACCTTGGGAAGCATTATACATTTTTTGGCTAGGATTTGGAATGAGAAACAAACAAGACATATACACAAACAACAAATTGAGTAAGAAAATAGACACACCACACTTATATAAGGAGACTAAAGAAATTTTATATAGATATAGGGACTACAAAGAATTATGGGTACTAAGTAAGGATAAGACATACGACTGGATTTGTGAACTAGATACAAAAGTAACTAAAAAAAGGGTAGAAGAAGAAAACCCTCATGTAAACTGGGACAGAGTTTGGAGGCATTGGTCTGACATCGACTCTCTAAAGGTACAGAGCATCATCTACACGTACCTCCACAACGCCTGGCTTACGGGCGAAGTGGCACTTAGAAGACGAATGATTCAGACCTATATTAGCTGCCCTCTATGCAGAAGTGCCCCGTTCACAAAATATCATACGATGACTCAAGGTGACAAAAGAAAGCAAGAAAGGTTCAAACTAATAATGGAAATAATGAAGATAGACAAATATGACAGACGTCAAATACTCTTCCTAGACGGAAACTTTAGCAAAAAGTTAATACCACAAATGACTGACTATATAACAAAGACGTTAATAGAATGTGGACCACTAATGAAGGTTAGGAAATAATAGCATTATATTCTATACTTTAATGTTAAACAAAAAAAAATAATAATAATTTTATATAATAATTTAATTCAAAGATAAATTATAAACCTTACCGGGGAAAGTACATAATGAGGACGCTATGGGGCCATATCACATGACGCTACGCGAAGTGAGCAAGCCTATGGCAGAGTTTGGAAAAACCACCCCATTAGTTTTAATGTAACTCAGTTTTGCACGTCCTTTTCTCTGGATACTATATACATACTTTTTCTTCCATGTCTATATCCCGTAATAGACATGAAACCCATTAAAGGGTAAACTTAAACAGCATTTGGAATTTTTTTAGAATAATTAATATAAATAAACAAAGGACGGCCCTAATTGAGTCAGGAATTGTACAACTAAATAAATTCGTACAAGTACTGACTCAATGCAGACAGACCTAGAAAATTAAATTTTATTAGAAAGTAAATTCAAGCACAGTAAACCTTTAATTAAATACACTTAAATTTACACAAAATTCAAAATGAACTTAAACTATATCTAAATAAAGAGAATTATGTGATAACCCACATAGAGAGATATCACAAAGTAAGACAACTATGACAAGAATTTGAATGACAATGGCTATCCTTACAAATATACAAAGTATAGACATATATATAGCAACATACAAATAGCACCAACACAAATAGCAAACACAAGGATACTAGGAGACCACTAGTTATGGTCAAATAAATAAAGAACTAAAAAAAAGTAAAAAGTTTTTATGTATGTTTGTGTACCCCCAAGTATGTTGTTTGTTTTTTATTTCTTATTAAAAGTCCCATTTAGTTTTCCCCATTGGGGTTATACAATTTGATTTGGGGTATTTTAATGTCCCTAGTGTTCTTTCAGTAGATCCTTACTAGTTGGGATTTGATCTACCCACTCTAGTAGTCTACTTTTGTCTTTTTATTTTGACCATGTCTAGTGGTCACCTATTTCCTTGTGTTTGCTATTTGTGTTGATGCTATATGTCTGTTTGCTATATAAGGTATATAACTTGTGTTTGTGTGAAGGAAAGCCATTTCTTTCAAATTTGTACCAGTTGTCTTACTTTATGTCTTTTTTAGAAATTAAAGACATTTTGTTGAGTATTTTAATTTTAATTTAAATTTGGAATTTTGTATAAACTGAAGTGCATTATATTTAGATATTTAGTATTCTTCAATTTATCTAGTAATATTTATTTCTCTAGGTCCGTCCGCCTTGAAAGAGGACATGTACAAATTTATTTAGCTGTACAGTTCCTGTCTCAATTTGTCCGGCCTTTATTTATTTAATGTATTTAAGAATTAATAAATTGTCCAAAAGTTATTTAGTTTCCCTTAAACGGGACCATATCTTTTTCGGGAGATAGATATGGTAGGAAAAGTATGGATGTAGAATCCAAAGAAAAGGAGTGTGCACTTAAAAATGTAGTAAAGTAAGCTTAAATTTTTGGGTAATTTTCCAAACTCTACCACAGGCCTGTTCACTTCGCGTAGCGCCATGTGATATAGCCCCATGGCGTCCTCATATGTACTTTCCCCTCACAAGTAGTAATTAATTTAATTAAAGTATATACAGTATGAGCATTTGGTAATATTTTTTTTTAATAGTAATAAATTTATTCAATTTTTAAGTTAACTTTAAATATTTCTCCCTAACCGTCATTAGTGGTCCACATCTTTAAAGCGTATTCGTAATAAAGTCCGTTATTTGTCTAACCAATTGTTTATTAAAGTTTCCGTCTATGAATAGTAATTGACGTCTGTCATATTTGTCTACCTTCATTATTTCAATTATTAGTTTGATCCTTTCTTCCTTTGTTTTGTCGCATTGCGTAATTGTGTGGTATTTTGTATACGGGGCATTTTTGCATAAACGGCAACTAACAGGGGTCCTTATTAATCTTGGTTTAATTGCCACTTCGCCTGTTAGCCAGGCGTTGTGGAGGTACATGTACATGATACTTTGTACCTTAAACGAGTTAATACCGGACCAATGCCTCCAAACTCTGTCCCAGTTAACATATGGGTGTTGTAATTGTACCTTGGATTTATTTTGGATGGAATTTAATTCTAAAAGCCTGTCGTATGTTTTGTCATTGTTCAGTGCCCATAATTCTTTATTGTCCCTATACCTATATAAAATTTCTTTGTTCGTGTATATGTCTTCTTTGTTTCTCATTCCAAAACCTAGCCAAACCTAGCCAAAAAATGTATAATGCCTCCCATGGTGTATGTGGTGTGTTGCTTAATCTTTTTAGCCTATTTAATATATTTTTACATTTTATTAAGGGGGGATTAGGTAAGGCTAATACCCTCCCCCTTGAGTTTAGTTCTATATAAAGTTTCCTTATTTATGTGTGTGTGTGTGTGTGTGGGGGGGGGGGTGATCCTCGTGTCTCTCCCCAGCACATACAGCTGGTTTGAGTCGGAAGAGGAACACTTATTTATGTAGTGTGTTTTGTAATTCCATATGTAGTATACTATATCATTATGATGATGATGAGTTGGTTGTTTTATAGTTGCCACCGTCTTCTAGAGACATATGGGCAACTTTTATAGCTACCATATCGGTAGCCATTTAAGGGGGAGGGGTCGCTACTCCCTCCCTTAAGAGTGCTTAACTGCACTATTAATTAATTAGGCGTTCCCTGAATTACTAAAAAGTAACTATCAGGGAAATGTAGGCCTATGAGGGTGGGTAGGAATAGTACCTACACACACACACCCCTATTCGACATTCAACCAATCAAACAGGTAGCGAGGGGAAACGTTTCCTCATTTCGCTAGTAATTAAGTATGGCGGAAGCGGCAAAGGCAGAAAAGGTCAAGGTCCAGGAGGCGCGGGCGACACAGCAACACACACAGAGCACGCAAGGAGACAGACAGCAAGGCCACGGACGCAGCATACACCCGAAACGAAAGAGTCATACCTATTTCAAATTCAGTCCAGTTTTACTAATGGACAGCTTAACATCCAATAATGTGTTAGCCACCTATGCAATTTATCAAATCTTAAAGTTGAAGAATTAATATTTAACATCCTATCATTGCAAAATTCTAGTACATAAGCGTACATAAAATAGTCCCTAACCAATTTTGAAATATTAAAAAAGTCAAAGTGACATATAAAGTGTAGTCAATGGTAGGTATTATTGGTCATGAATTTGTCGGAGGCGGCACCAATAAGGTCATATTAGTCTTTTTAGGGCCACGGATAGTTGTTCAAAGAGGGGTACTCGTAACCAAATGAGTCCCCTATTATCCAGGCAAACGAACATGGCAAAGGCGAAAATGTTATCACATCTCTGCTATACAGGCATTATTTCATCAGGTGCAGATCGTCAGGTCTGATTATTACATCTTCAGCTTGCTGATATTTTCCGGGGTCCGGTTCTTATACCACAGGCTCCTTGATTTTTGAACCACGCCTTGGGAGAGTTCTCGACCTCGTGCTTGGACGCCATCTTGGATTCCTCGTGGCAGCCGCCATGTTCCCTTGTTCAGCGTGCTGAAGAATATACAGCGTTCTGTCCTAGTTGTGACTGAGTTTCAACGGTGGTATTACTACGTCATTATTGACGAGCGCTAATATAAGCGAACCTTGTTACTCCTATGGGTGCCTTCTTCTTTATTATTGACACTCCTAATGGTTAACATTTATCCGCTGTACTCTCATGTTCACAGTGATCAGCGCTGCCCCGGTCCTGCCTGCTCGATGTTCGCCGCTTGCGAATGAATGTGCCACTATATCATTATCAATTGTAGCTAGCGTTTTATTGTTAATGTCCACAGCGTTTATAAGGTATGTCAAATTTGAATACATATATGTTTTTGCAACCTGTGAACGTTCTGTTAAACTAAGTGGCTGATGTGCCCAGATATTTATTACTTCTTTTATTTTCTTTTTAACTGTAAAACAGTTTTCCTTTACTTCATTTGCCCCGAAGAATATCCCCAGGGCTTTCACTCTGTTTTTTATTAGGTGTGGGGGCAAACCAGGGTGGTTTTCCCTCCAGTTTCCTATTTTTAATATTTCCGTTTTGTCGTGATTTATTTTCGATCCTGATGCTTTCCCAAAAGCCTCGTATTCCTTTTAAAGGAATTTGGATCGTTGATAAAGTTCGTACAATCATCAGCGTGTTGTAGCATCTTAAATTCCTCTTTTAAGTTAGGAATGTTAATTCTTTTGATATTAGTATTGTTTCTGATCTTTATACTCAGAATTTCAATTGCTATTACATATAATAGCATGGATAGTGGGCAGCCTTGCCTCACTGATCGTTGTATTTCAATTTTTGGGGTTTTCGCCCCTTTACTTGTACATTTGCAGTTATTTCATTGTACATTTTTTTAGTTCAATCCAGGAAATTATTCCCAAAGCCAAATTTTTCAAGTACTTTTTGTGTATAATTGTGTTCTAATCTGTCGAAAGCTTTTTCCTGATCGAAAAGTACCATAGCACATTTCGAGTTTGTTGTGTTTATAAAATCTATTATTGTCCTAATGTTAAGTATATTGTTATGTATGCTTCTATTTTTACCACCGCATGTTTGATTAATGTTAACTATGGTGTTTATTCCGTGCTTAATCCTGTTAGCCAAAATTCTACTCAGTATTTTGTAATCCGTGTTTAGGAGGGAGATGGGCCTCCAGTTTTTGAAGTCAGTTTTGTCCCCTTTCCCTTTGTATATTAAAGTAATCAGACCCTCCCGCATTGATTTGGTCATTTTGTCTTTTTTTTAGTAAGATATTGTTAAATAAGGTTTCTAAAATTGGTGCCACCTCACTTTGGAATTTCTTATAGAATTCCGCAGTGAGGCCATCTCTGCCTGGTAATTTACCTTTTGCAAGTTCTTTTATTGTGGTTTTGACTTCCTCCACAGAAATGAGATTATCGCACCGTTTCTTGTGCTCTGATGATATCATTTCGCATTGTATTGAATTCAGATATTGCATGAATGCGTCATTGTCTATGTTTTGAGTAGTATATAATGTTGTATAGTATTTCTGAATTTCCTCCATAATTTCAGCTTTAGTTGTAATTTCAACCCCATTAGTGTTTAGTGCATCTATTACCCTCTCCCCTCGTTTCCTTTTTCTTCCCTTTTATATAGCTCTCTGCCCTGTTTGTATATGTGGTGGAATTTTCCCGCCCTGATTTCCATTCCCCTTGTTTTATGTTCTCTTAGCTTTTCTAGTTGTATAGAGTAGCTCTCTTTATCCCGTAATGATGTTGCGTCATTATTTATTAATCTTTTTAATGCTAACTTCTGTATTTTTTTAATCCGTTTACGTTTAGTTGAGTGATATACTGCTATTGATTAACTTTTATTTTAAACTTATCCCAATCAGTACCAATATCTGATATATTTTGTCCCTCTTCGTTTGTGAGTATTTTAGGGATTTCCATTTTTATTTCATTTATTAATTGCTCATCATCCAATATTGAGTTATTGAACCTCCATTCTTCAGAACCCCATCTGCTATTTTTTATCACTATTTCCTAAGTTATTAGTATGTGATCCGAAATTTTGTAATTTAATATTTTTGCATTTTTATATATTTTATGGTCAAAATCAGTTACATAAAATTTATCTATTCTACTTGATTTATTTATTCCTAATTTAACATAATCATGTGTATATTCCGTTTTTAACAAGTTCAATTGTCTATACACATCTGTTAATTTACATTGTTTTATCAGTCTGCCCATAATGTCATACGATGATAGATCTGGCCATACACCACAATTAATTTTACTATATGTTCTATACATATATTTCTCAGCACTGACCTTTCCACAGTGTGACAATCAAAACAAATCATATGAAAAACTAAAATAACCCCAAAGATGACTTCACGGTGAAATTCTTCTCAAGGGTTGACCGGCATTTTTTTGAGTGGCTGCACTGTAAACAGAGCAGCATGTACACAGAACACTGATTTCACTTCCTGATCATCGCTAAGGCCTACTTACACAGTGTGCACTGTCGCCAAAATACATACAGACAGCCACTCTGTCAGAGCTCCTATTCTCAAGAATAAACAATTAACATTAAATCCATACCAAAGATGCATCAATTATAACTCTTCTATCACCACCAAAAGGAGAGAGGAAAAAATGTTCTAAAAATAGACTAGAACTACATTGGGTACTGAACTGGAAGTATTAATTGTGATGTGATTCCATCTTTGGTTGTTAGTTTGCCGATGCGATCTATATTATCTCCCACCCAATTAAAATCCCCCCCCCCCTATAATCATGTGTTGTGCTATGTAAGTTTTTAAGTATTTATTTAGATTGCTTATGAAGTCGTAATGACTTTCTCTAGTCGCAGGGGCATATATGTTTAGAATGTGCAATTTATTTAATTTTATGTGGTTTACCCGTCCCTTTAGACTAATATCCTCTGTTATTATTTACCAATTTTGTCTACTTTTGTTTCTAATTATCATTGCCACCCCCGCTCTAATATCATTTGGTTTTGCTTCACTAGTTACAACTACTGCCTTCATTTTGGATTCGATTTCTGATATCATTGTATTTGTAAGTTTGTTGTGTGTTTCTTGAATTAGTATAATGTCCTGTTTTAATTTCATAAGTTTTGCAATTTTGTCCTTATCTATACCATTAGTGTTTATTGATGCAATATGGAAGTTTAGTTCTTCCATTTGTGGTTATCCATGTGGCTTTTCTAGTTTTAGTTAGTTAGTAGTAATACTAATGATAATAGTAGTAGTAAATAAATAGTTATAGTGATTAGTAATATTATTAGTTGCTGTTAAAATTTCTAGTTAAATTAAATTGTTGCAATGTGGGGCATTGGCCCTTCGTCAGTCCGCTCTATGACGTCGTAGGTGTTTTCTAGGTTTTTTCCCTTTGATAGTTCGTATGTCGTGTCAACTTTGTCCAATGTCGTGTTTGTTATTAATGAAGTGGGGTATAATGGCGTAAGGTCAAAATCATAGTCCATTTCGTCAGGGTTTGGTGAACATGAAGATAGTGATTTTGCCTCATTTATTTTCCGTCTTCTTTCTCTCCTCTTTTGTTTTGATGATAGCTTTAGTTTAGGCAGTGTATTTTCGGTGACTGTGATTGGGTCGTCACTGGTCGACGAGCTGGAGAGCGTGTGGTTTTTCCTCTTCCGTTGAGGTGGCATCGGTGTGGAAACCATGTGTAGGGACTCTGTGTTTTCTACGCTGATTTCAAAAGGCTCAATTGAATCCATTTCTTCCTCCTCCTCCTCTTGTTCTTCTATTAAGAGGCACTCAAATCTATTTCCTGTTTTTAAAGGTGCTGTGGGCATTTCCCTCCTTGTAATTTCTTTTTGGGTGTTGTAAAACTGTCCTCCTCGGGAAATAGTATTTCTCTCCTTTCTGTTCGTATTTCTCGCTGTGGCTCTGTCTCTCCTGGAGTTTGTTGTTGTTGTTGTGGTTGTTCTTTATTCGCTTAGTCCACTTGGTTTTGGATTTTTCTCTGTGGCTCTGGTCCTGTATTTTGTTCTTGTTGTTGTTGTTGTTCTGGGTCTGCTGGGCTTGTTTGTTATTTTTGTTCTTTATTTTCTTCTTGCTGGCCCTCGGTATCTTTAGCGGCCCTTGCTGCATAAGAGTTTGGGTCTCTTGCCTTGAAGGGTTGTGTACAATATTTAGGCCCGTGTCCTATTATCTTGCACCGCGGGCATGGTCTGTCTCTATCACAACCCCTATACCATGTCCTACAAAGGAAGCCCATTATATAAAAATAAGGAGGGACTTTCTTTGCTTCATCTGCAGGGACCTTTATGAGCCGTTCTCCACTCTTTACTTCATTGTGTCCATAGCATGTGACACTTTTGGTCTCTCCCAGATGGATCTGGAATATCGCCACTAGCTTATCTGATATTGCGTTCGTTCTTACCTCATGTGGTAATCCTGATACTATCAAGTCTATGGCCCTCTGCTCAATATCCCTTACGATTGGCTCTGTGTCGTAAATGGTAACCCTTTGCCCCGCTATCTGCCCCGCTATCTGTAATTCAGTATTTTTGATCATTGGGCGCATTGGGCGCTGGCTCTTTGGGTAGAGAATATACTTGTTTTCCCTACATACTGTAGAGCGTCAATCTTTTTAAGATTTATTCCCATGACCTCCATCTCTGTCAGTACCTCGGTTTGTCTAGGGAAGGTTGTGCTTGTCCCGAAGTTCAAGGTTTGACAACCTTCTCGGTGATGAATCACAAGTTTTTTTATTCCCAATTTCTCCTTCCACTACCGTGTTGAAGTAGTCGCTGATTTTATGGCGGTAGGGATCAATTTTGTATTGTTCTGCCATTTCCGTCAGCTAATTTCCTGTCAGTTATGGAAAACAAAAACCGTATGTGGGGACATTTTTGCAGTTGATACAATTGAAAATTCTTAGAAAGGTGCAGCTAAATGAATTAAATAAATGGGTGCAGAAAAAATAAAGATAAGCAAAATTATAATCAAAAGAAAAATCAAACCAATTTAAACAAATTAAGAATACACAAAAGTGAAAAGTTGTCAGCTCAGTGGCTCGCTTAGAGTAAGGTACTGGCGGTACTCAAAAGCTGTATGAGTACAGCTCGTAACTGAATATTGACTAATTTACCTTGTACCGCTGAAATTGTAATAAATCCAGAATAATATGAATAAACACTATAATCCAGTGGATTTCCTTTTTTTTTTTTTGGGGGGGGACCAGACAGATGCCCCACCCCACTCCTAATCAAAAAAATTTTTTTTAAAAAATTTATGTGTATGTGTGTTCCCCCGATGTTTTTATGTTGTTTTTTATTTATACTTTACTTCTTTAGGTCCCATTTAATTTTCCCCTTCGGGGTTATAAGAAAGTTTTGACAAGGGGTATTTTTTTCCTTAGTGTATCCAAAGTAAACCTTACTAGTTGGGATTTGATCTACCCAATCTACCGGTAGTAGGTTACTTTTAATTTTTTTGACCATGGCTAGTGGTCTCTCATCCTTGTGTTTGCTATATGTATGATGCTATTTGTGTGGTTGTTATATACTCGTGTATGTGTTAAGGATCGCCATATTTCCAAATTTTACCAGTTGTCTTATCTTGTTATTATCTTCTCCAATATGGAAGATAACTTTTAATATAATTTAAATTTTTTTTGAATTTTGTGTAAATTGAGGTGTGTTATTTACATATTTTTTGTGTGTCTCAATTTACTTACTTTATTAGTTGAATGAGTCCGTTTTCCTTGAGGTGAGAGCTGTACAAATTAAATTGACTGTACAGTTCCCCTCTCAATTTGTCCGGCCCTTGTTTATTTACTATCATTAAAAAAGGTCCAAAATTGTTTAATTTCCCTTAAATGGGAGTCGAGACTATGGGTTGTTTTCACTGACGTCACTCTTCGGTACACAATTTCCCAAAATGCAACGCGATTAAACAAACGCCGCCATTTTGCACCCCAAACAAATCGAAAGTTGACGTGCTAGTTATGATGGAGAAGACTACCAAAAAAGCTATGATCAGTACTAATTATCTCGATTCACTTGTGGGTGATGTTCGTGAGAGATACAAAATACAGATTGATCCATATAAACTGCCTGCTGAAGCTTTTAGCGACGATCGGACGAAATGGCCCGAGATCAGCTATATTGACGTGGTTCATTTTTTGATCTTTCAACAATCAGCATACACCAAGGATCAGTTGAAGAACTACAAGTCTCTTGATGCTTACAAGCTTTTCCAAGACGGCTGGATCCAAGAGATACTGCACAAGGAAATTAATGGGGTCCATTTGTTCAGAGCAAAGGTAATTACACTTCCGTTTTTTTTTTTTTTTTCTCGAGTCTTTTCATGACGCAACTTCAGTTAAATCCATTGTATTAATGCAGTAGCCTGTTTGTGATGACAGGTTTATAGTTAAAATCAGTAAATATAACAACATTTTCACTTTGGTATGAACCATTCATCCCTTTATAAGTTTGCTGTAACCACATGTTGCATGTACATGTAAACATTCCTCATGTACATGTATGGAGACATTCAACATGCACAAAAACCTCGAGTACTGACATAATATTGAACATTATATATTATATTTTGTAATGTTTCCTTCATTCTAAATTCCAGGTGACTCACTCTATGCGAGTCAGAGAGAAACCTCTTGAGCCATGGGTTATTGTTGCCACAGATGGGAGTGTGGAAACAGCACATTGCACATGCATGGCAGAACTGGGGGAATGTTGTACTCACGTTGCAGCAGTTTTGTTTGCCTTGGAGACTGGTGCGAGAATATGCAAGGAAGCTACTGTGACTGATGTACCTGCATACTGGATGTTTCCTGCTTCAACTAAATTTGAGACACCATATAAACGAATTAAAGATATGGACTTCCAGTCTGCATTAAAAAAACGACAACTTTCAAGTAATGAATCTGAGCACATTGTTTCTGAGAAACAAACAGTGTCAGACATATCATCGCCTATAATCGCCTACTGAAAATGATGTGATGCTATTTTGGGATGAACTTCATAAAAATTTGCCAAAGGCTGCCATTCTATCATTAAGAGGCAAGGGCAAGTTCTCAGAAAACTTCAAACCGAAGTCATTATTTGCAGAGTGGCCCATTGATTTGAGTCAGTTATACTTATGCAGCAAGGACACAAGTTCAGATTCATCATACGAGCAGGTGTTAGACAAGTGTAGTGCTACAGACATATCTGTTTCGAAGGAAGAAGCATCATATCTTGAGAAGGAGACAAGGGGCCAATCAAATAGTCTCTTCTGGCACAGATATCGTGTAGGAAGAATAACAGCTTTCAATTTTTATCGGGTATGCCACACTAGCCTTTCACAGCCATCTCTGACAGTTCTGAAATCAATTTGTGCATCGTATGGGGAATACGATGCCCTTCTATAGTGCCGCAACAGCCTGGGGAACTAAACATGAACTAACTGCAAAGATGGAATACTCAGCATTAGTAAAGAGTAAACATGTAAATTATAAGCATGTGGACAGTGGTTTAATCATCAATGAAAGATACCCCCAGTTTGGGGCTAGTCCAGATGGAATGATTACTTGTGCATGTTGTGGAGATGGCTGTCTGGAGATTAAGTGCCCCTACAGCATGAAAGACAAACCTATCTTGGATGTCCCGTGGTTGCAATTGATAAACAACAAGTTAACAATCGATTGTAAACACACATATTACTATCAGATGCAAATGCAAATGTTTTTGTCAGACCGACAGTATTGTGACTTTTATGTATGGTGTCCTCGCGACCACCACTATGAACGTGTTTATAGAGACAATGAGCTGTGGCAAACAATGTCTACTAAAGCATTGGATTTTCACTCCAAATGTGTAATGCCTGAACTCCTACGTCAATATTTTTCACGGAGACAAGTCCTTAGCCCAAATGCAGTTACAGGTAAAGAAAAGATACCTATCTCCACTCAGAGTGACAGAAAGTACTGCATTTGTGGCGGAGATGATGATGGAAGAAAGATGATAATGTGTGAAAGTGAAAATTGCACAAAGGTATGGTTTCATACCAGTTGTATAAAACTCAAACATGTGCCGAAAGGAAAATGGTATTGTGGCGAATGCAAATGATAAATATATTTATAAGTGCCCACCATGTTATGCTTTTTAAATTGGTAAGATATTGTATATAATATAATGGCAATAGTTACATAATTCACAAATCAATAATATGTGAAATGATGTCTCTGTTGTATCTTTAAAATATGATAAAGAAATCTTAGGAAAGAAGTTAATGAAATATATCCTCAAACCATGACTTGCACCTGTAGATTTCTTGTTGCACTTATCTTGCCATGACTATTTTGACATATTGCAATTTATAAACATAAATTAAATAGAACTAGCATTAGTAACATACACTTTATTTGCAACTTTACATGTTACAAATGTGTGACAATAACATTCACTGTATACATATTAGTTTGATCAATAAACTTTGCATTTTCACTCTAATGGAACAACTGATGGACACAAATTTGTTAAACAGCAAGAAACTTTAACAATCTTGTCAATAGTTGGTACACTCTCTCCATGTTTCAACTTAATAAACTCAATGGGGATGATGCCCTCAAAGATTCTGAATTTACGCAACACAAGACCAATAACACGTTCTACATGAATTCGAACTGATGCAATTTTTCTAGTTTTCTCAACTTCTAGTGGATGTAACTGTGATTTTCCTCGTGTGAAGGAAGGGATGGCTAATTCAGCTTGAGAAAAGCGCACAGCATCTTCTATGTTGAACCCCCTGTCAACCATCACTATGTCACCTGGTAATAGATTGTTGAGAAGTCCTGATTTTTCTGTTATATACTTGTCAGAGGTTCTACCTCCCCATCCATCAGAAATAAATGTAACAACACCTTGAGGGGCAATGCCTATTAGATATTTCACAGTCTGGTTATGTTTGTAATTGGAATATGTGTACACTTTGTTCAGAGCACCGCTTGGCCTCTCTGCAAATAATTCGAAACAGTCTAGGACAACAACAACTTTCTCACCAAACTCTTTTCTGAAACACATAGGCATTGTTTCCCTCAACTGTTCTCGATTTGGCTACTGTACTAGAAAGCCTAGTCTAATGTACAGTACATCAAGAGTATTGTGAAAACTTCTTTGCACAGTAGGTAATGAAACATTCAAATGATTGGCTATGTCTTGGAAAAGATAATTCATTCGAAGTTTTACAAGACACAATAAAAATTCATTTTCTTTTGACAGACACTTACTGTTGTTACTCATATGTCCCTGTATTAAATTAAAAACTAGTTTTAATACACCATAATTGGGCAATCCTGTGTAAAATGGTACTTTTTCAGAATTGTCAGCATAAGATAGAAGGTTATATAATCCTTTAAAATCAAGCTGTTCATTTTCTTTCGCTTCAATGACCCTGGACTTGTTATCATCTTCTAGTTGTTGGATTGATTCAGCTGTCAAATCAGTTTGGATGCCCACTGCCTTTGATATTACTTCACCTGGATATGCAGAATGAAATGAACCGTGTTCCATTAATTTGAGAACATTACATGTACTGTCATTCTGTATTTCTGTATTCTCAGCATATTCTGATATGCCACTGGCATTATTGTCCCCGAAATCTATGCACCTCTTTTTCAATGTTAATAAAGATGATACTGCATCTGATATCTTTCTTTTGTGTTTCCGCTGGCTGGCCCGATTAAATCTCTCATGAGCTGCTCCTATTACAGATGAAGTGATTTCTGTGTAACCAAGATCTAAAGTTGGCAACCATGATGGGCTTGTTCTGTCATGCAGATAAGCTTTAACACCTGCAAAAAGAAAAGGATGGCAACTGAGATCGTGACTTTATTAAAAAGAATGAAATAAAGTATTAAGCAAATCAAGAAAAGGGTCATCATAAGCGAGCAAAAAATGACTAGAACTGTCAATGTATAATCCTGATACTCTCATTCTAAACGATAACATTGTCATGTAATTTTTTAAATCCAAAACGACTGGTCCCTGCTGCTTACACTGTGACTTGTAAACAAAGATTATCAGTTAGTATTAGCTTGAATTAAAATGTCTGTAAAAATCAAGCTGAACTCAACTAAATAATTAATTTTAACATACCTCCAACGAAATGTTTAGAGCAAACAAACGTTCGTTCCCATCTCTCCTCTGTATCAATGTCCTTTCTGTTGATAGCCGCCTTCCATAAACGACGTCTTTCTTCCGATAATTTCAATGTTTCTTCACCCTGATCAGTCAATATGTTCGGTACTTTACAGAAGCCTACATTTTTGGTTGCACCTTTGCGGTTGGAACACCCGACAATACCACAAATCGGCATTATGGAAAATACGCTAATAACACCCGTTCAACCCGTTGTGGGATAGGGGCTCAAAATGGCGGATATGGAAGTACACACGTTTTGTGACGTCACGTGAAAACAACCCATTGCGGGAGATAGTCACGACAGATAAAGCATGGATTTAGAATCCTGAGAAAGAGAACAAAGAACAATGTTATTTAAATTATTATGAATATTTGGGTGGTGGATTTCCTAGCCGTTTGCTTGGTCCTTGCCATTTTTTGTGATTGTGATAGACACTAAGTCAACTTCTCAACTCTTATTAAGCACTGATAATCGAAGTTGCTGTCATTAGGAACTCGTGTAAACTCTGTTCGTTCAAGCTAACGATTTATAGTTCCTAGTAGAATTAAGTAGTTTATCTACAAAGTGGCCGAGTGGTGTAAAGCGCTCACCGTTACAGATAACTGCCATATCACCTCTGTCTGCGTGGGTCCCAGCCTCATTCTCGGCTAATGTGTGGGTATGTGAAAAAGCTTGCCGTTAGCTTCGCGTTGGTCGGTGTTTTTTTTTTTTCTGGTGGTGTCCTGGGTTCTTAGTCAATCATTAATACTGGCCGCCATAGATAGCCTATGTTGTGCTGAAAAATGGTGTTAAACCCTATAACAACATCACTTTCTGCGTTCTCAACTATTTAGTTTTATGTCACGTTTGCGCCGCCCTAACTATAAACCAGTACTTCGAGATAGAATTTACACCTGACTGCTTGCGAATCATTCATAACACCGACTTAGTAAATCGATACCTCATTGGATTGCTTTGTGTTGTAATTGGCATGTGCTATTTACTACGATAAAAATGTCATAAACCAGTCGCAAGTCCCCTGTCTGAGTACAGGTACATTAAAGTGACTGCAATTATATGCTGTAATCAAAATATATTATCGTAGTTCAATCTTGCTCTATTATACAATTTAGTGGATTAATTAAATGGGTAGCTTTCATGATCACTATTACGGTGTTGTTTTAGTTCCAAGGATATCCTTTCGGAAATATACGATATGTTAACAGTCATACATAACGTAATGAAACATGTACACATAGTCATTCATTGCTTCACTGCTTCTTTACTGAGAAAATATATGACAACTTGGTATGTGAAAATGTCAAAACGTGTTAAGGATATTCAAAACCATGTACATGTATATACGTTATAGTACCAGGTTTCAACATAAAACTATAGCACAAGTCGGGAACAAACAAGCACTTAAATTTACACATACATACATACATACAGACAGACAGACAGACAGACAGACAGACAGAGAGAGAATATTTTAAAAGTTTAATATCATGCATAAGGCACATACTGATTCTTTTAGCTGTCTTGTCAATGTTAAATATTTAAAATAGCTCTTACCTGTTAAAAAATATGAATGTAAATACCGGTAAAGAGGGGTTGGTGGCACGGTTGGTTCAGTATAAAGCCACTAGTTGCATAAGGAATTAACTTTAATACCTCAGTCTGAATCTTACAGACATCATTTCAACACAAATCAATTGTTAGTTTTTATTTGTATCTTTATTGTAGTATTATTATCATTTATTTGCAATAGGTTATTGTCAAAGTTGTAATTATTGTGATATACGCCATTTATATATTATAATTATGTATTCATTCCCGTCATGTTTTGGAATTCTGTGATACACCCCATCTATTCATTCCCATCCTGTAGTGTCACGTTGTTTGTTTTTGTTTTTTTATGGTTTAACGCCATTTTTCAGCACAATATAGGCTATACATGGCGGCCAGTATTAATGGTGGAGGAAGAAACCGGACAAACCCCGGAAAGAACCACCGACCCAGGAGAAGCTATTGGCAAGCTTTCTCTCATAACTACATTTGCCGAATCTTAGACTCGAACACACGCAGACAGAGGTGAGATGGAGTGTCAGGTTGGAAACACTGTAATATGCTCCAGGTATTATTCCCCTTATTTAGTATCAGATTTGGGAATAGCGTGATATGTTGCATCTGTTGATCTTCATCATTTGGAGTAAAGTTAGATAAGATTGCAATATATTGTGAATGAACACACACACACACACATTGCTTATACAGTATTCCATTGTTATATAATACCTCATTTCAAGTTGGTCACTTTTTGTAAATGGTGGGTCTGCTTATTGATCTAATTTCTTATATCATAACAAAACTGTGTTCTAAAGAAGGTGTACTGTATGGGGACGTCCATTAATTATGTCAACATTTTTTCAGGCAATTTTACCCACCCCACCCTCCTTGTGAACCACAGTCAAACGTTCAGTGAACCCCCTAATAAAATTACGTCAACTTTCTTTTACCTCCACCCCCTACAAACTAATACAATTTTATACGGTTGGCTTTTATGCTAAAAATACAATTATAGAAATTAAAAGCTCTACAAATAAATTGTAATACATTGTTTTTTTTTACTTAACAGATTTCATATTGACTATAACACTTTGAATTCATGAAAAAATCGAGACTTTAAATTTTATCTGATATCATCTTCCCATTTTCTTTTTTCCTGAGTTTTGATTTATTAAATTTACTGTAACAAATAACATTGTTGACGTCAATTTATGTTGAACTCCCTTCTCACTCATGTCAACAATTGTTAACCCTCTTCAAACCCCTCCCCCCTGTTTTGTTGAAATAATTAATGGACAAACCCTATCAAGTATCAGAGGGAAATTACCGAGCGCGATGCACTAGTAGACCTTTTAAATCGTGGAATAAAGAAATTTGGCTAACCTAAATTTGCTTTACAGGTACATACATTGTCAAAAGGATATATCACTGCCCTCATGTACCCATACCTGTCTGGATAAAGCCTGTACCTGTCTGAAAACATTATATACATGCCATACTTCACGCATCAAGGGATCATTGTATACAGCTTTTGTTATTTTCAAATGAACAAAACAGACTCTTGTATGTCATCATTCACTTAATTCACCATTAAATCAAAGCATGTAGTGTTATAGTGCTATTATTTTGTCATATGAACATTATCCTCTTGTGTGCCATTACGTAATGCAACACTCTAAATGTATACATGTATATAGTAATATTTGAATGAGAAATTTAATGTTAGACAGTTTTGAAAATCTACTTTTGCCGTCATTAAATGATTGCTCACCTACTGAATCGCTGTCATTAAAAAGCTTACAAGTTTTTACAATGTGATAAGCGTTCTGAAGGCTGCAAGTACGTAAACAATGACAAGTATACGCAAAGTTTATTTCTGTAGATGCGAACGAATCCTTAGGGGAAATATAGTCCTGAGTAATTGACAATGAACAGGTGATAACACAGATTTCCCTGCTTTATGAAAATGGAGAGCCATTGACTTATAACTAAAAGATTGGTGATCAAAATGAAAGTCCAGCGTGTCCCCAACAACATAATAAAAGCATGACTCTTTATCCCAGTGTACCCAATCTGGTAGTCCGAGTTTTCTCTGACCCTTGCCACCCCATTTTTGATATTTGGTTTTTTATGTTGGGGTGTAGGGTCAGAGCGCATCCCCTATCAAAAAGTTGGAATTCGCCGACACCAGCTGGTGTCGGTATGGGGTACTCGCCTACTAACAGGTCTAGAAAACTTGAATGACCTTTCTTCTCAGAAATTACAAGTATAACACTGATTGTGTCTTTAATCCGTTGTCGGACGAGACGAAATTACAGTGTTGATGAATTTTTGACCTCGTTCGCACCATTTGCATTGCTAGTCACATGACTAGCCAAATCTCGCGGTCGATACGCATACTACGTCATAGGTCAAATAGTCACGTGATAACAACAAAACTGCGTTGTCGTGTAGCTTCAACATGATCAATCTGCCTCTTTCCAGGACGACGCGACAGAGACACGTTTTCCGGTTGGTGTCATCTCAATTAATATGTTAAAAACCATGTGTTCTTTCATGTTATTCTAGACATTGCGTGACTTTCATTCACTATTTTTGAGTGTTTGCTTCATCAACATTGGAAAATAATTGTACATATATAAAAGAAACAGATTGATCATGTTGAAGCTACACGACAACGCGGTTTTGTTGTTATCACGTGACTGTTTGACCTATGACGTAGTATGCGTATCGACCGCGAGATTTGGCTAGTCATGTGACTAGCAATGCAAATGGCCATACACCACAATTAATTTTACTATATGTTCTCTACATATATTTCTCAGCACTGACCTTTCCATAGTGTGACAATCAATACAAATTATATGAAAATCTAAAAAAAAAACAAAGATGACTTCACGGTGTAATTCTTGTCAAGGGTTGACCGGCATTTTTTTGAGTGGCTGCACTGTAAACATAGCAGCATGTACACAGAACACTGATTTCACTTCCGGATCATCACTAAGGCCTAGTTACACAGTGTGCACTGTCGCCAAAATACATACAGACAGCCACTCTCAGAGCTCCTATTCTCAAGAATAAACAATTAACTTTAAATCCATACCAAAGATGCATCAATATAACTCTTCTATCACCACCAAAAGGAGAGAGGAAAAAATGTTCTAAAAAGACTAGAACTACATTCGTGGTTACTGAACTGGAAGTATTAATTGTGATGTGATTCCAAATGGTGCGAACGAGGTCAAAAATTCATCAACACTGTAATTTCGTCTCGTCCGACAACGGATTAAAGACACAATCAGTGTTATACTTGTAATTTCTGAGAAGATAAATTATTTCCCTATCGATTTAATGTAATTATGGCTCAATATAAGGTCATTCAAGTTTTCTAGGCCTGTTAGTAGGCGAGTACCCCATGCCGACACCAGCAGGTGTCGGCGAATTCCAACTTTTTGATAGGGGATGCGCTCTGACCCTACACCCCAACATAAAAACCAAATATAAAAAATGGGGTGGCAAGGGTCAGATGAAACTCGGACTACCAATCTGGCTTCCATCATCTTTTCTTTAACCTCTGACCACCATTTATCAGATCAACATTGTTCTGACATCACATATTCTGTCATAGCTCAGATGAACTCTTTGATGGATTTATAAATAAAAACGTTTGCAAAGACGGCTGCCTAATGGCCACTTTGCATAATCTAAGATAACTGAATGGAATATTCATCTTAATAATTGGAAATATATACATGTACCACTCTGAAAGTGAGCTAATTAGTGACGAGTGGTTAATTACTAGCACTCAGTTCTCTAGGTCCTCAGCAAAAATAGTGAATTTTGACTTATTTTGACAAAAATGAGAGATCAGTATGAATGTCAGAGGGTGTCCTCAACAGCTAAACAAAGCCCTGCACTTTAGCCCAGAGTAAGAATTAGATCTGATCTTTTCTTTATGCAATGATGACTTGCAGTATGCTATACATAGTTAACCTCTGATTTGGGATGTGGAATTTCGTGAAAATAATAATAATGTACATATTTATACGAAAGAAAAATTCCCATTAAATATATTATATTATGTCAAACTAAATTGTCCTGACATGTTTGAGGTAAAAGAAAGAATATATCAAATCATTAAAAAATACTAGTCCACATCCCCCTTTTTCCAAACTTCAAATTAAGTATCACCGGTAGATGGTTGGTCTCTGATGCTAACTGACATTCTCATTGTGTTTTTGTATTGCATGACAAAAGAAATAAAACGGGAGCTTTTGTTGATTATTGAAACATGGCTATCAGTATTTTTTGCAATATCCTTTCACACCATTTGGCACATCTATTTTTTATGTGCAAAACATAGTAAATTGAAAAGAAGACTAGTTGTTTATTTGTAAATGAAACAAATGTTAGAATTCATCTCATTGTTTTGTTTTAATGTTTTGTAACTCTGGTAATTTATCTTGTCATAAGTTTTGGAAGATTCAGAATCTTCCAAGCAAAGGTTAAATATTCTACTCAGCTTGAGCTGTGTGATGCACATTTATAAGATAGCAATATTAATAATAATGAGGACTTTGTTTATCACCTAATCTTTAGAGGCTCTAAGTGCTTCCCATGATCTATAATGATATGACCACCAAAACAAAAAAGAAAACACCATGAAATTAGAAAACATTAAAACATGCAGAAAATGTTTAAGGTAGGAAACATTATTTCAGGTTTGTTCCCGCAGTCAAAAAGGGTGAGGTTTAAGAGCACACTGGACATGGATCACTGTGGCTTTGAGTCTAATTTCAATGGGCAACATAGCAGGGATAACATATTTTGTATTTGATTCTGGATTGAATGGATAGCCAGTTTATTGTACAGAGCAGTGGGGAGGTGTGCTCTAACCATGGTCCTCTAAGGATGATCCGATCAGCTGTGTGTTGAACTTTTTGAAGTTTCTAGAGTAGATATTGAGACAAACCAGGCAGAATTGAGTTACAATAGTCTAGTCTTGAAAGTACTACTGAACACGGTCAAGTGTTTTTGTTAAATATATTTATGAATTGAGCAGATGCATCTAAGGTCAAGATATGCAGCCTTATACATGTTCCTGACATGTTTGTGCAATGTGAGAGCACTGTTCAGAGTAACACTTAGGTTTAGTTTCATACTGCCTGTGTGAATTTAATGTTGGTGTTGCTGATATTTATTCTTTGAGCCTCTTTAAGGTAAAGGATGTGAATGAGAAAGTCTTTATGTTGTGCTCAGAATGGCCTCAGTTTTATCATCACTCATCTGCAGCTTGTTACATGTTATCTATGATTTCACACCAGAAATACACCTCTCTAGGCCTTGGATGGTAGCATCAACTTAAGTTGGGTGGCTAGATTTGTATATGTGGGTGTCATCAGTGTACAATTGGGGACACAATGGATGATGATTTATGACACTTGAGAGCGGTTGAGTGTATAGAATGAAGAAAACATGTCCAAGAACAGACCCCTTTTGACCACAAAAACATAGATCAAGTGGGTGGGAGTGTATTCCATTTGCAGATACAATTTGTGTCCTGCTGTTTAAGTAGGACTTAAACCAGAGTAAGGCTGTATTGTGAATGCCAAATTATACATGCTTGAGATAGTGAAGTAATATAGCATGGTATATTGTGTCAAATGCTGCAAACAAATCAAGGCGGGTGAGAACAGTGATCTTTCCACTATCCAAAGCAGAGAGAATGTCATTAACTATTTTTAGAAGAGTAGTTTCAGTACTGTGGCAAGAGCGATATGCAGACTGTACATGTTTAAATACAGATGAGATACAAGTTCGTTTAGAACAACTTTTATTCTAAGATTGTTTTTTATGAATAGGAGGTTAGAAACTGGGTGGTAGTTCCTTAAATCGTTATGGTTGAGTGTTGTTCTTCAGTAGCAGAGTCTTTACAATGGGAAAAATGATGGAAATTTCATAAGAGCATACCATGCAAATTGATTAATTAACTCCTCGGGTATAATGTCATGCATTGTTTCCTTATTGTACTTAAATGCAAGTCACCTCTTTCCACTGTGTGATTAATGCTTTCTTTCCACTGTATGACTAATGTTAGGTACATACAAGTAATCTCTTCATACTTTGTGCTTAATTTAGTTACAGACAAGTCATTTCTTCAGATTGTGTGACTAAAGCTAGTTTCATTCAAGTCATATATTCACATTGTGACTAAAGCCTTCTACATACAAGTCATCTATTCATAGTGTGACTAAAGCCATTTACATTACATCATATATTCATATTGTGACTAAAGCCATTTACATGCAAATCATGTATTCACATTGTGATTAAAACATTTACATACAAGTCATCTATTCATGTTGTGACTAAAGCCATTGACATACAAGTCATGTTTTCACAGTTTTGTGCCAAACATTCAAGATCTTGAAATAAATAAAACAACGAAAAACTTGGGAATTATGTTTGCTTTGTTGATTTGTTTCCAAATTGTTGGTGTGTAAATGGTAATTAGGCCTGCACTTGTTACATCTTTGATTAAATTTCAGAAGGTTTTACTTTTTGCTAATGATTTGCTATGGTCTGTTTCAGATTGTGTTGCATTAGTAAGAAATAATCAAATACTTTCAATATATTCACTTTAAATTAAATGAGTTTATCTGTACAGTCATACCTACTCATTTTTTGTGATTACAAATCTGAGTGGGACTGTTCTGTTTTGTGTGCATGGAATCTTTCAATTGTGTGAGTTGGTTTAGAATGCATATAAAATATTACATGTACATGTGATGGAACTTTATGGTCAAGTCAGAACAGATAAGTGGATTGGCAAAACTGGGTCAGGAGTTTCGACAAGTCTCTTTAAGTAGAGGGAGGATTCTGACATGATCTTTAGCATGAAAATGGGAAACAAATTTAATTTACAATTTTATTTTATTTTTTTGTTATTTTTGAATACAACTTATTTTAAGATATTGTCAATCCTTTCACATAACTTCTTGCCTTTCATACTGTACTTATATGGACCAGAAACATTTCTAGCATTTCTTGGAGGTCATTGCCTGGATTATATTTGGACCACAAGTAATTTCCCTCAGATATAAAATATAATTTTAGTGTCTATATTTTGGAATGTGGCAGTTTTAATGCAATTTTGCAGACTCCAACAAAAATTGTGAAATTGTTTCCTGTCAATTCTTGGAATATACATGGTCCTTATGGACTCTGTTGATGCAGTTGCATGCAGATGTTTTGACTGTGGTCTAGTCAACATCCAATTTGGCTCCATTCATAAATAGTACATGTATTTTGATATGATACTCTCTAAGGTTCTGACTGTATAATTTTAATATCCTTAAATTTTATTCAATTAGTTCTAAATTAAACAAGGTACAGTGTAGTTAGAATGCATGTTGTTTTCATTGCAAGTCATCTCCAGAGATTACACTATGTAAATAAGTAAATACTGTACTTAACACTTAATTTAGTTTGTTGGCATTTGCTCTGACTTTTTCTATTGCCAAATATAGTTATGTTAAATTCAAAGATCAAACATGTTTTTTGACACATGATTAAAAACGTTGTATGAGTAGTTTTTGTTATTGTTGGGTTTGATGCCTTTATTTCAGCACAAGATAGGCTATACATGGCAGCCAGTATGTGGAGGAAGAAACCGGGAAAACACAAAAGAACCTACTGGCAAGCTTTCTCACATATCCACATTGGTGTGGCGTTGCCCGACCCAAAATTAAATTAGGACCATGTGTTATCAAGTAAGTCGGACAAGCCACTGTTTATTGTTACACATGACCGCAGGCTAACACCATCCCTTACGTAAGTTTGCCATAGTTAAGAGAGGAAGCTGACCAAGGCCCGTCAGATGTGTAATTAGCACCTTGGGCTGGAATGATGTTTTGGACATCAAAGAAGCTGTCAGAAGGAGTGGGCGTGCCTTATCTTCTGGATACGCTGACGGACCGCAAGATTGAAGGAGTCGAGTGGATAGGGCCCCAGCGCTACCCATATCAGAATCGAGGAAGGGGTGGGACCCTGATTTATTTTAAAATATAATATCTTTAACCGGCCGGCTAGCTTTAGTTTCCGATTACCCGTTAAGGAGGATTGTCTATAAAGAATTGGAACTCCGTAGCCATACGTTAATTGGCGGGAAAAGCTTTAGGAACAGAATTTTCTAAGTATAGCTTTTAGAAAGGTCAGTGAGCTATTTGTTTGATCTTTGCTTTCTGCGACTGCATTTAATTGTAGATCGTTTATATCTATACGTATTATTACTAAAATCGTAGTAGGAATAATTATTGTGTGATGTTGATATGTTGTATATTTGAAGAATGGGTTCCTATTTGTAAAGAATCGTATTGCTTGCTAGCCGTCGTAAGAATTAATATTATTATAATTTTCTATGTGGTTATTTTATAGTACAATAGCACATTATCCATGTAATTATAGAAATTGAATGTTATCTTTGAAAGGATTTCACTTGAGAAATTAATAATATGAATATTTGAATATTTGTGTACGCTTGCGGGAGTGTAGTGTACAGACATACACCTGGTTGTCGTAATATTATAAGCACAACGAGATTATATATATACATATTAGATGTACTTATGTGATATGATGTATAGATATATGATATCGTGCTATTACACCATTGTTTCCCTGTAAGAGTGTGTGGGAATTTCGATGTGTATGTATGCGTGTCCTAAACGTAATAGCCTTATCTGATGGTTAATGGATGATTTAGTGTGAGGTGAGATTTGATAAACCATATGTTAACGCCTTGTGATTTTCACAGGAAGCTTCGGGGGACAGACTAGTGAGTGGTCCCAGTGTCTCCGTTATAGACGGAAGGAAGAGAAGGAAAGAGGGAAATCTGAAGAGGAAGTTTCGGGGAACAGACCAGGGAAAGTGGTCCCAATGGTTGTGATAAGAAAGGAAGGAAAGTGAAGGGAGGAGAGGAATCGGGAGAGGTGAAATTCAGGAAGAGCGGAAGGATAGGATAATAGATGAGTACAACCAAAGGCCAGGTGGAAAATCGAACTCACACTGAAAATCATAAGATGAAATAGGCTATCACTTAGAGGACAAGTGATTATGTGACATTTAACTTTCTAGGTTTCATTAAATTGTTATTGTTGAATTTCATCTTCGTGTTATATATATATATATATATATATATATATATATATATATATATATATATATATATATATATATATATATATATATATATATATATAACTGGGGGCTCAGAGCCGTATACCTATTTGGTCTTTAATCTAAATTTAAATTCACGAGCCAGGTGGAACTTCTATAATATTTTAATTAATATTTTGGAAGTACCCCACCCCAACCTTTGCATAACGCTACAGTGGGTGCTTTCGTCCGGGATTTGAATTAGACATAAATATTAGTTTAAAGACCTAAAGTTTATTTGTTAGGAGTATTAATGAACAGTGTGAAACAGTTGTGAGTTATTTTCCATCCTGTGTATTTTGAATTTTTATGATTTTCTCATCTTATGTTTGTTATATTTGATATTTGCGTGCCTTGTAGATCTTTAATTACCTGCAGTAATTGTGAAGCAAGTATCGAGCCAATATCTTACCTGAAAGGAATTAGTTGTCGTCAGGTAAGTATTTGGCTAGGAAGTTGTAAAATCTGTCCATTGTTAGCAGGGTTGAGACAAGGTATCACTTCGTATTAGTATATAAACATGGCTACAGAAAGGAAAATGATCAAAGAGTACCGTGCCATGGGGTCGGAAGATCTTGGATACGAGGGAGATCGTCTGGCTGCATTTATCGAAGAAAGAATCAAGGAATGGAAGGCAGAGAAAGCGCTGGCCAAGGAAACAGCGGAGAGAGCAGCAGAAAGAGAGAGAGAGAAAGAACTAGAGCTAGCCAAGATAGCAGCGGACAAAGAGCTAGTCAAAATAGCAGCGGACCAAGAGCTAGCCAAAATAGCAGCGGACCAAGAGCTAGCCAAAATAGCAGCGGACCAAGAGCTAGCCAGACTCACTCACACTCTTGAAATGGAAAAGGTGAGGGTAGAATCTAGGTCTAACGACCGGGACGACGCCAGTACGAGCTCTGGAGGGACCGGACGACCTTTCATCGACCACCGGATGGTCCAGATCAACATGCCACGCTTCAATGACAAGGAGGAGGCTATTGACGATTTTCTCGTGCAGTTCGAGAAACTCGCACACGCTCATCAGGTCCCTGAACAGCACTGGGCCATTAATATCTCAGCCTTTTTGCAAGGTGCAGCTGAGGAAGTCTACCACGGCTTAGCTGCAGAAGAGGCTGACGATTATAATGCGCTCAAGAAGGCCCTTCTTTGCCATTATCGGCTGACCGCCGAAACGTACCGTAAACTTTTTCGGGCTCAACGAAAAAGCTAACGGAAACCCACTCTCAATTTCACAACCGTGTTCGAGGTTTATTTGAGAAGTGGATGAAAATGATGGCTGAAGTCGAACGCACGTACGACGGGCTACGCGAGGTTATACTCAAAGAACATGTCATGAGTACTTACCGTCGCGAGTTTACAGTCTTCCTAGCAGAGAGGGAGCACCGTACGCTCGAAGAGATCGCTAGCATGGCGGAGCGATACGAACAGGCGCACTCGAAGAGTGGAAGTTCCGAAGGTGCGGATCGACCCCGACCCACTGAGTCGCGCCGGGTGCTTGAGGTGAAGCCGGCTCTCCGTAACCGTCAGGGCGACGGGAGGGCCGGAGGGGGATCTACAGGTAGGGATGCCACCCATAGACCTGGACAGGCCTCACCTCCGAAAGCGGGATTTGCAGATCGGCGAGGGCCGCCGACGTGTTACAACTGCAAGCGCCCGGGGCATATAGCCAGGGACTGTCCAAAGGGGAGAGGGGCCCAGGTGAATGCCGTCGCTAGGAATGATTATGAGCCGAGAGTAAATGGCAAACCTTCAAATCTCGCGTCTGCTACTGTCAACGGAGAAGGTGCCACCATCTTGTATGACACCGGGTGTACTGTCCCAGCCCTAGTCGACAGGAAGTACGTTAAGCCCGAGGATTACACAGGGGAAGTAATCGAAGTTCAGTACGCGAACAGCGCGCGTGACTCATTGCCAATGGCTGTCATTGACCTCGATTCACCGTACGTAAAGGGGAAAATTGAAGCTGCGTGCTTGGATGGTCTATCACATGACGTCATACTGGGAGGTCGTTATGTGTTGCCACAACCGAACCCTGAAACTTGCACATCGATACCAGTGAGTGCTGTGGATACCAGGTCCAAGAGTCGACAGACGGAAGCAAAGCCGATGGAAGTTACAACGTCACCGGTGAGTAACGTTCTTCCGGCCGAGTTGAGTAAGCTGCAACAGGAGGACGCAACTCTGGTGCAGTTGCACAACCACGCTGTAGCAGGAACAGAGAAAGTAAGAGAGACCGTCAGAAATTTTGTTGTCACCACGATAGTGACACGAGGAATACCTAATTCGTCTATTTTACCAACAAGGGCCATGTCCGACTCCGAAAACCAATCAGAGAGGTCGGTAAAGGCTCGAAAGAAAGTAATAGCGACGAAGGTCACCGGAACAGTAAAATGGTTCAACGTAAAAAGCGGATATGGCTTTATCAACAGGGATGACATCAAGGAAGATGTGTTTGTCCACCAAACAGCCATTATCAAGAACAACCGCAGGAAATATCTTCAAAGTGTTGTGGATGGTGAGACTGTAGAATTTGACGTAGTGGAGGGGAAAAAGGGCAACGAAGCTGCTAACGTCACTAGACCTGGTGGAGCCAATGTCCAGGGTAGCAAATATGTTGCAGAATGGCGTAGTTATCGTAGATTCTACAGGAGGAGACCAGTCCAACAGTAACAGGAGGAGGATACTGTCATAAAGGTACAGAGAACATAGACGCTGATTTCATGAGCAGAAGCGCTGAAATTTAATAATCACTCTGTGTATATATATTTTGTTTTATTCGTGTAGTGTCACGATGATTTTGTTTATTCGTGTAGTGTCACGATGACTTTGTTATTTATTCGTGTAGTGTCACGATGATTTTAGTTTTAATCGTATAGTAAAGCCTTTGCATTTGGAGTAATTTTGAGGGAATAAAATCCCGATTTTATTCTCAAGCGTGGGGGGATGTGGCGTTGTCCGACCCAAAATTAAATTAGGACCATGTGTTATCAAGTAAGTCGGACAAGCCACTGTTTATTGTTACACATGACCGCAGGCTAACACCATCCCTTACGTAAGTTTGCCATAGTTAAGAGAGGAAGCTGACCAAGGCCCGTCAGATGTGTAATTAGCACCTTGGGCTGGAATGATGTTTTGGACATCAAAGAAGCTGTCAAAAGGAGTGGGCGTGCCTTATCTTCTGGATACGCTGACGGACCGCAAGATTGAAGGAGTCGAGTGGATAGGGCCCCAGCGCTACCCAATCAGAATCGAGGAAGGGGTGGGACCCTGATTTATTTTAAAATATAATATCTTTAACCGGCCGGCTAGCTTTAGTTTCCGATTACCCGTTAAGGAGGATTGTCTATAAAGAATTGGAACTCCGTAGCCATACGTTAATTGGCGGGAAAAGCTTTAGGAACAGAATTTTCTAAGTATAGCTTTTAGAAAGGTCAGTGAGCTATTTGTTTGATCTTTGCTTTCTGCGACTGCATTTAATTGTAGATCGTTTATATCTATACGTATTATTACTAAAATCGTAGTAGGAATAATTATTGTGTGATGTTGATATGTTGTATATTTGAAGAATGGGTTCCTATTTGTAAAGAATCGTATTGCTTGCTAGCCGTCGTAAGAATTAATATTATTATAATTTTCTATGTGGTTATTTTATAGTACAATAGCACATTATCCATGTAATTATAGAAATTGAATGTTATCTTTGAAAGGATTTCACTTGAGAAATTAATAATATGAATATTTGAATAATTGTGTACGCTTGCGGGCGTGTAGTGTACAGACATACATCTGGTTGTCGTAATATTATAAGCACAACGAGATTATATATATACATATTAGATGTACTTATGTGATATGATGTATAGATATATGATATCGTGCTATTACACCATTGTTTCCCTGTAAGAGTGTGTGGGAATTTCGATGTGTATGTATGCGTGTCCTAAACGTAATAGCCTTATCTGATGGTTAATGGATGATTTAGTGTGAGGTGAGATTTGATAAACCATATGTTAACGCCTTGTGATTTTCACAGGAAGCTTCGGGGGACAGACTAGTGAGTGGTCCCAGTGTCTCCGTTATAGACGGAAGGAAGAGAAGGAAAGAGGGAAATCTGAAGAGGAAGTTTCGGGGAACAGACCAGGGAAAGTGGTCCCAATGGTTGTGATAAGAAAGGAAGGAAAGTGAAGGGAGGAGAGGAATCGGGAGAGGTGAAATTCAGGAAGAGCGGAAGGATAGGATAATATATGAGTACAACCAAAGGCCAGGTGGAAAATCGAACTCACACTGAAAATCATAAGATGAAATAGGCTATCACTTAGAGGACAAGTGATTATGTGACATTTAACTTTCTAGGTTTCATTAAATTGTTATTGTTGAATTTCATCTTCGTGTTATATATATATATATATATATATATATATATATATATATATATATATATATATATATATATATATAACTGGGGGCTCAGAGCCGTATACCTATTTGGTCTTTAATCTAAATTTAAATTCACGAGCCAGGTGGAACTTCTATAATATTTTAATTAATATTTTGGAAGTACCCCACCCCAACCTTTGCATAACGCTACAACATTGGCCAAGCCTGAGACTCAAACCCTTTCAGACAGCTTGGGTTAAATGACAAGCTGTAAATAGTAATGTGAATTACCATTCATTAAATCAAACAAACGAAGCTTGAAATTAGATTTGAAGTAGCATAAAACAAAAATTCAGCAAAAAAAAATTAAATGGAATAATTAGTAAAAAAGATTGCCATACAAGTTTGGCATAATGAATAACAGTACGATATAATGTGGACTCAATCAAAATAAAAATTAATATTGGTACATATATGGTAGTTAAAGATCTTGAAAGATTGTCTGGATGTTGTATACAATGCATTAAGCCACATGTATGTTTATTGAGGGCAATTAAAACAAAGCTCAAGGAAGACTTAATGGTTTTATTGTTCGGTAGTAATTAAATGAACAACTATTTGTTTTTTCATGACCTACCATGTTTTGAAACTAAGGAAAACTAATTTTATTTTTTGCTCTTGGAGAATACATTATATCTTGCCAAATTCTTTGTTTACAAACTTATTTAAAGCAGATCAGTCATGTGGTCACAGGCAGTGCCGTTGTAAATATAGCATTGGGATCATGTTGGAAAAAAGTTTCAACCTAAATTTGTCAATAATAATGCATATGCAGGCAATTTCAGTGAGGGACTAGATACACTCCTTATCATGGGAAGAAAACATTCTGGGCTGGAAGAATTACATGCATGCATCTAAGTTGAGTCCAGCTGCAGATGTAGATTCAATAGACAATGATCTGGCATTGCTTAATATGACAACATATCTAGGCTTGGGTTTTAAATGAGGACATACAATCATTGTCTAATTTAAATGTAATATCTCATTTACATGCATCAGACATGGGATTGAAAAAGCTCATTACATTGTTTTAGTGTATTGGAAGATGGTTGCCTAATGTGCATATTTTGCATCAGTAATTGTTCATGAGGTAAAGTGCAGTGGAATGAAAAATTACTTAGCTCTATCACACCTAAGATATGCTATGATTGCAATGGCAAACCTAATCCACACCACAATTACAATAGCCCTTTCAGATATAGTCCACACCATAATTACAATAGCCCTTTCACATATAGGCCACACCACAATTACAGTAGCCCTCTCACACTTAATCTACAGCATAATCAAAATAATTGTATCACACTTAGTCCACATTATAATTACAATAGCCCAATTACACTTAATCCACAGCAACATTAAAATAGCTCAGTCACACTTAAGCCACAGTATCATTATAATAGCCCAATCACACATAATTCACAGCATAATCAAATAAGTTCAATCACCCTTAATCCACATTATAATTACAATAGCTCATTCAAACCTAATCCACAGTATAATTACAATAGCCCAATTACACTTAATCCACATCAAAATCAAAATAGCTCAGTCACACTTAAGCCATAGTATCATTACAATAGCCCAATCACATGTAATCCACAGCATAATCAAATAAGTTCAATCACACTTAATCCACATTATAATTACAATAGCTCAATCAAGTCTAATCCACAGTATAATTACAATAGTCCAATCACAATTAATCCACAGCATAATCAAAATAACTTTATCACACTTAATCCACAGTATAATTACAATAGCCTAACCATACTTAATCTGCATTATAATTTCAATAGCCTTATCATACTTAATCCACAGAATACTTAATCCATATGATAATTACAATAGCCCAATTACACTTAATCCACAGCAACATTAAAATAGCTCAGTCACACTTAAGCCACAGTATCATTACAATAGCCCAATCATACATAATCCACAGCATAATCAAATAAGTTCAATCACCCTTAATCCACATTATAATTACAATAGCTTATTCAAACCTAATCCACATTATAATTACAAAAGCCCAATTACACTTAATCCACAGCAAAATCAAAATAACTCAGTCACACTTAAGCCACAGTATAATTGCAATAGCCCAATCACACATAGTCGACAGCATAATCAAATAAGTTTAATCACACTTAATCCACATCATAATTGCAATAACCTTTTCATACTTAATCCACAGAATACTTAATCCATATGATAATTACAATAGCTCTACAATGTATAAATAATATAATCAAACATTATTCAACTGTATACAGCACATTTTATTTGAGATGACTACATCAGATTCATTTTTAAGATACATAATTTAACTTTTGTTCATTTTTACAAAATTAGGTTCACCACACATGCCTGTATTGGTGGCTGCAGTGAGTTGATAATGTATGGAACAGCTAATACAGACTGCTACAGTCCAAAATCTGTGCAAGGGTGTGTAGTCTCTTTTGTGTCATCCAGGGTTATTTCATTGTTGGAAAGTAGAGAAAATTCTTGAATCTTAGAAGAGTAATGAGCAGTCATATTACCTTAAAGATCTGTTTACAGTCTTAGGATTGAAAATCTATGGATCTATATTCACCATGAAAAGTAACATCAAATGTATTCCGTGTTTTATGATGTTGAGCAAGAATTGATTTTGACCCAGACGTCTAAAACAGTGAATGACACTAGTGACTTGGTACTTGCCATTCAACTCAAGCTAGAAGACTTCAGAAAGGGTTGCAATGAGCACAGATTAAGGTCGGAAGGACACAGCTCAATATAAAAATGTGTGTCCGATGTCAGTTATAGAATAGAGTTTGGATCACATGCTTTGTATGTTCTACACATAGTCTGCATGATTTGGAGGAAAAAACACACACAAGTCCTTCATTTGATGGAGGTGATCTGTTATATATGTTTTTGGAGAATCAGCAAAAGAACCTTTGCATTGAAACAATAAAAATAAAAAGGAGTTTGTCATAATGATGGAAATGTATTAAAGATCTGGAAGATGCTATTTTTGTGTGAGGTTACCCAATTCCAGTATATACTGTTATGTTATGTAAACTGCCAAATAAACCCTACTCAGTTTGTGCATGACCAATAATTTGTTTACTTTGCTGAATAAAAAATGTAACTGCTGATCTTGTATTCTTTGTCAAAATCGAATTGGCAGATACAATTCTAATACTGGATCCTTCGAGCTAAAAACTAGCAAGTTTTACATATCATATAAAAATAACACGTAAGCAGATAGTGCCATTTCCTTATTTCAGTTGGAATCAGTTTTCATCAACCATTGTCAGTACATTATTATAACCCTGTATTAAGATACATATTGTAAGAATCATCGATATATTGCCAACATTTTATTCAGAAAAGAGAAATGTATTTTGTCAAGTTTTGCGATTATGTAATGAGATTTACACATTTAGAATTAAATTAAAATTTATATTTGCTTCATAAATTATGGTCAGAAAAATTGATTTTCCAATGGAGGTAAAATTAACCAAATATAACAATGTGGGCAGACTTTTGTAAAATGAAAGAATAAAAGTAAGAAAAGAGCAATTTGACAACCTACATTTTACATAAGGGACTGATCTGCTGATTTCTTTGTACAGATTATGATTACATGATATCATGCTGGAAATATAGATGTAAACAATATTACATATACACTAGTCAAAACTATTTTCCAATCAACATATGCCTTGATTGAAGATGGTATAGACGTAAACAATATTAAATATACACTAGTAAAAATATTTTACAATCAAAATATGCTTGATTGAAGATGGGAACAAGAACAACAAGGACATTTAAGAACCATATAAAAAAATGAATAAATAGAACAAATATTATTTTTGAGGATACAATTGTAGTGAATTAGCAAGGAGACAGTCAGCTGACCTGGCCATAAGGGCTTATGTCCATCTTAGGGCACATATTGTGTTTCATCTGTCAATCAAGAATTGCTTCGTAACACTATAAGTCCATATTTCAAATCAGATTTTGATCAAATTTGGATGCTTATAACATTATCAACTTGGACAGGTTCAGTACAATGAAAAATTGGTCCATGCTAATGAGAACAACCTGCATCTAATTGGCCGAACTCGTTACCATTCTGGAGACTTTACTTCTTATCTGATTTTACTAAAACTTGTAATATGTGCTCATTTTACTAAGGTCTTGGATGATTGTAGTGGTGAACAAGATCCACACATACAATGTCAAGATTGACTGGGCTTATTTTCACACTAACCATACTAGAGACTATCCACACATACAATGATACGATTCACTGGGCTTGTCACACTACGTACTAGAGACTATCCGCACATACAAAGACAAGATTGACTGGGTTTGTTTTCACACTAACCATACTAGAGACAATCCACACATACAATGACAAGATTGACTGGTTTTGTTTTCACACTATGAGAACAAGATCTACACATACAATGACAAGATTGACTGGGTTTGTTTTCACACTAACCATACTAGAGACTATTTCTGATTCAATATTTATCAAACTTGGTCAGTAGGTTAAATCCTTGAAAATCTTTGATGAGCAAAGATGTAAGCAAGATCTACTGATATTAATATGATTTTGTGTCTAATTAGTTGAGCTTGTAACTTGGTGAATTGGCTTATATCATCAAGATTTGTAATGCTGTTTGATTATGAGCCAGAGCTGTGAATATTATTAAGGTGATTTAGCAGATGATTTGGGCTGCTTACCAATTTGAGTAATTGTATTTCGGATTTGATACAAAATGTACTTAGTTGTCATGATTGAAGGTTATGTTGGCCTGATTTTTGTCCTGTTTACTTTAATTTAAGTTAAAGACCTGACCTTATTTACAGAGTGGATGGATATTTCCATCTGAAATGATTCACCTCATGGGCTCACTGTTTAAGAAACATTTAATTAAATTATTCAGTGAATTTATAAGTGCTCATTTTCTTTTGGACTAAAATACTTCTATGTGATCATTGAGAACTTGTTTAAAGACAATATGGATTATATAATTGTAATATACCAACAGTATTTGGTACATCAGCCCATTCAAGACTATTGATACATACATTTGGACGTCTGATAAATCATTTATGATTACTGGAGATTTTTAATTCAGAATACTTGATTTAATTTTTGAATTTTCACTATGTAATCTACCGAAAAATTATTTGTTGAATTTTATTGAACTTTTTTTATTCACTTTTTGTTTCTTAATTTATTAACACCGCTTGTGTTATCAAGATATATAATTTTCTTTGATTATGAGCAGAGATATATGCATATTAAATAAGAGATACTCCATTTGACTGGTTGACTCTTTCACACTTGAAATATGATCATATCACAAATAAAAATCACTAAGTGATTTACCTGATGCAACCATTGACCTTGGGACTATGGTCATGAACTTGGAAGTTTTGCTATTAGGTTTTGGTTAAAGTATTTCATTTGGTTATATGTCTATGGCATGATGCCTCGGTGCTAGATATCACTATAAGACTTCCACATTGCATATATTGTATTGATCAAACAGAAATGTTGTTGAAGCTACATTAAAAATCTAAATCAGACACACATACATGCACACTCTATTTAATCCCTATATGGAATTTTAGTTGTGAGTCATTATTAAGAAAAGAGAATTTCTTATTCAATACATCTCTATATGTATTTGACCCTGAGAGGTCAAGGTCACAGTCACAATATGCAGCATGTTTTCAACTTTAAAGCTATGTCCTTCTTGTAAAATGTAAAATGTGTGTTCATCGTTGTTGACCATTGACACATTATCAGATATGATTTTGGTGAGAATTATGAAATTGATACATCCAGATAATGGGAATGTATCAGGTAAGGTTCTTGCTATTGTCAAGTGTGTATCATTCACATATAATGTTTTATTCAAATAGCATGTTATAAGTGTATTTGGGTATTTCCAGACTCCAACTTCACTACACTTTCAAATAATCATTAATAACAGTTAGTTTGTGTATTGCTTTCTAATCATTAGTAACAGTTAGTTTGTGTATTGCTTTCTAATCATTCATAACAGTTAGTTTGTGTATTGCTTTCTCTACAACTCTGTTTTCTTAGTATGGGGACGAATGAAATTATATATTTCTTTTTTCAGTTTGTGATTACTTATTTAGTTGAAAAATTACGATTCAGGTTGTTACTGAGGCCGAAATCAGGCTAATATCGGAAATTTTATAATAAAATACGCGATTTTTCATTATTGTCTGGCAGACAAAAATTCGCTATTTGGGGACTTTAAAGGCAATACCACTACCACCTACAGAAGAGATTGTTACAAAGCAGAAATCTCATTTTAAGTTAAAATGATTTAGGCCTTTTAGTCGGGTAACATCTATTGATATCAAATTGTTATGGAGAGACTATTCTAATGATTGTATGGTAACAAATGATCACTACCAAGAACCCATATTGACTTGGACTAAGTCTTTCTTGAAGTGCCTACCATGAGACAAAGTCTTGCATCTGTTTGATTTCCATGTAGTAGTTTATCTTCAGACCACTGTTGATTATGTTCTAAAAGCTTATAAAAGCATGAATTTGAACAAAAAGATGTAAGACCTTTTATAACTTTCCATACCCATTGCATTTATACTTGTCTTATGTATGTTTAGACTGAGGTAAATGCAGTGTATTTTGGCCATATGATGTATTAAAAAAAGCACAGCAGAAACTATACATTGTAATTCATTTAATCTTATAGGAGTAACAAGATTAAAATCATGTAATTGCAAATCAGTATTGTTGCATAATAAAGTACCTTTAAATAATTATATTTTCTAAATTTTGTGTAAAATTGCAGTCAGAAAGATTTCTAGCATACTTTGAAGAAGAAGAAATGTACACTGGAGCAAATGACTTCAATCCATACTCTTCATTTTGATTTCATTGCTCCTGCTAAACATTACTGTACCTATCAATAGACAACACACTGAAGCATTAAAATTGATATGTAACTGAACTGGACCGTTTTTTCCAACAAAACCCATCAAAGAACATGTGTTGTGCCATATAGTTATGGTTTTATTATTTGTCTAAATACTGATAGCAATGATATGCATTGCTTTAAAGAGTTTTTGCTTTTATATCTATATGTACGTATGTATGTATGTATGTATGTATGTATGTATGTATGTATGTATGTATGTATGTATGTATGTATGTATGTATGTATGTATGTTTTTTCATGAAAATGAATTACATCAGAAAACAGCATTAGGTTTCACAAGATTGTTTCTAATTCCACAACAGAGTATTGTCCTATATTTCTGACTACATTATTAAATATTTAAGCTAAATCTTTTAACACAAAATATTTAGACTTTGTTTTAATTAAATTATATATTTTCCTGAATTTATTTGCTCAATTTTTTAAGAATACAATGTAATGAAGTGGTTTATCACAGGTGCATCGATGTCTGCCTTTACAGGTTTACGTTCAGTTTCAAACTGATTTTATAAAGAAAATAATGCTGTTAACTTCTGTTGTTAAAGAAATGAAGAAATAAATTAGAAATGATCTTCACTGATTATATTTGTTAACAACAAATTACTATTTACATACTGGTGTTGACTGTTCCAGTTGCCTAGTGGTAAGAGCATCCACCTCAGATGCAAGAGGTTGTGGAGGCCTTGATCCATGGCCAACTCATACGAAAGACATAAAAATGGTATTAAAAGCTGCTTCATTTGGTGCTCAACATTAAGAGGTTAGTATATGGACTGGTCGTCCTACTATCAGGATAATGTAACTGGGTGGGATGTCATGCTACATGTCTGCGGCATGATGCCACAGTGCTAGACATCACTATAAACTGCCACACTATAGACATCATAGCAATATGACTGAAAAATTGTTCAAGGTATGTTAAAAATCCAAATCACACACATTGTTACCATTTTGAAATAGAATTTGGTATATTTTCATCACTGTACTGTAGACCCAATTTGATGAACTCGAGCAGTGATATATTGCTGCATACAGGGTTAATGGTCAGTTAGCAATTAAAACACCCCTGTGCATGTGTAAGAGTTTGTCTGCGTAGGCTAATTGGTATCAACACTGCATAAATACATTTTGCCTTGGGTTACAACATTGCCAGAACCTAATCGGTACATCAAGGAAGGTATAAAGTACAACCAGTCATCTTACAGCTGAAATATCAAGAGGGCAAAGTTTCTTCACCTGGTAGCATGACCCCTGCATTCCTGAATTTGATATGTAAATCTGAGCCAGTTTTGCACTGTACTTAGTACATTATATATACTATTCAATGTGTGTGTGTGCGTATATATATATATGTGTGTGTGTACCTAGGTACCCTAATTTTCAAGGAAATGCAATAGGAAACATACATGGGGGTGGGGTGGGGGTTGGCTTAATTTCAATATTTGTTTCGCTACAGTAGTTTGTTTAAGTGATGTACTAAAGTTTGGCATTGAGTAAATGGTAATCGCTTGTGCCAAAAGCATAGAAACCAAGCACAGGATACTAAAACATCAATGTAATTTCTATAGAACTGTCTGGTATTTTGGAATGGGATGTCTGTAATCAATCATTTATAGTAATGGTACACTAGTTTCTCATATAAAAGTCTCTGGGAGACAAAGAAAAAGGAAGAACGGAGGCAGAAGTTAGACGAACTGGAGGGAATTGGATTACCAGTCCAGAGAGAGATCATACAGATGAGTAGGAACACAGGACAAGGGGAAAATCTATTACACTAAGTCAGATGATAAAATAGGCCAAAATTTGGTCGAGTTAAAGACAAGTAATAGGGTTTTAATTTGAATTTCATTTGAGAGATGACTGTTATTTAATGATATTAAAGTGTTGTTTATTTGACTTTCACATTTTGTGTATTCATTAATTTAACTGTTGGCACCACTGACTGGGGGTTCTGAGCATTGCATATATCACTACTTCAATTCTTCACAAAAACAAGCCGGGGGAGGGGTGGTCTTTTGTAATAATTTAAATAATATTGGGAGCACCCCATCCAACCTAAATAACACGGAAAACCTCTTTATATGCCATAATTATTCTTACATGATATCCTTCAGATTTGTATGCCTGACTGTACTCTTCAATTCAAGTTATGTCTGTACATGCACATTTGTACTTATAAAGGTTAAATACATTTCATAATATATATCAGTTAGTTTTACAGTTTATGCAGTTGTGTACATTCATCTGGGTATTCATATAAAGCATATAATTATTTATATAGTAAATGAACACATTTTATTAAAAAAACTGAAAATTTGATGCTTTTAATTGGTGTCAAGTATATTTGATATAGATGTAATAAGATGACTGATGATGCACCTATGTGATATAAGCATTCAAGGTTGCTTTTGATGAACTAGTATTATAGTCTTTAAAACCTAATATTCTGTTTCCAGAGCCATTTTGTTTTACATGTAATTGAAATTAATGAGCAGTATCTGGATAGAATAGTATCCTAGTGTTTGTAGTTCTGTTGATATTTACAAGCCAATCTGTTTTTATGAAACACTGCAACAAGTTTTGCTTACTTAACAAAATATGAATATGTGTTATTTATCATTGTATATGCATGATTAAAATCATATTCACCAGTGTACTTTTTTTCTTTACATCTTTTGCATCCCAAGACAATGCTAGTCAACTTCAATTCATCCTATGTTTTTAATAAATAGTCTCCTCACAGTTGATTTCAAAACATAGCCATACATATAATCATTCTTTAGTGGGTAGATAGATTAAACCAAAAAAAAAAATGTATACTACAAAACAAATGCTTTATACAGCTTAAAATCAACATAAATTATATTATTCACACATCATATCATTAGATAGATCACCCAAGTCTTCCTTGAGTAAAGCCATGTTACTGGCCAAAATTATTTATCCATTATATGCCATACACAATAGCTTGTAATTACATGTATGTAACCAGTACTTGGGTATCCGTTAAGTCCATAAAATAAACTGCCTATTAGCAATATGCATTTTCCTCCGGTTGTAATCATTATCTTCTTCTGCTGCCAGGGCATCTTGCATCTACCTCTGTGCAAGAAGGAGCACGACTTCATCTAAAATAACCAGGTCAAAGTCCTGCAGACATTTTTATAAAATTGTCAGTAAAAAATATTCCAAATAAAATAAATGCATTAAATGTTATGTTGGAAAATATTAATTTTAGTGTTATGCAATGAAGCAAACGTGTAAATATACAAACAAATGCACAAATCACATCGACTATTGGATACGTGTCTCATGAGCGTGAGTTGGTAATGCAAATGCAAAAGACAATCAACTTTATTCTGAGCCTAAGAAGCGACTTCAGCGAGACCTTTTAATGGCGGTTCTGGTTACAATGATACAAATTATCATAGTTTTATTTGGTTTATCTTACAACGTAACACAATCTCACAAACACGACAAGTAAACACTTTCAAGAATGGCTCCTTAAAGGAACCTCTTATTGTCAGGATCTTCTGTCATATTTGTTGACGCGCGTCACGTGACTCTGCGACTTAGGAGTATATCGGTAAGCTCCGTTTCTGCATAATTAATTAGCAATCCGTACAGAAAATCGTTATATTTTCATTGATTAAACTTACAGTTGTACATTTTTTGAAACTGAATGACCTGTAATTACTCATTATTTCTACTATACTTTTCATAATATCATGCATTTGCAAGAACACAAAAGTCAAAAATCTTAGGCTGTATGCCTTTAAAGATTAGGGTATGGTACTTGACTCTGGTTGTAAATTAGTTTTGCTTTGTTTGAGTAATTATGAATTTTAAAGGTTATAGAATACGTTATTGTTTTAACTGTGTTCACGTGAGCTACTCTACAAATTGGTTAAGGACCTGTTGTTTTCTTTATGTGATTTTCAAAGGTTCAAATAGTCTTTTATATACAAGAAAGCAATACATATCCAATTGTTTTGTCTTGGTAAATTAGAGCTTGCCTCAGTAGCCAGATGCTTAAGTTCAAGTCCCCACTATAAGACATGTTCAGTCACGAGTGCAGCAGTAGTAAAGTACCCACTGTAAGACATTCTCTGTAAGGATAATAACAAAAAAGTACCCATTAAGAGACATTTTCAATAACGTTTGTGGCAGTTAGACCCCACAATAATACATTTTTTAAAATCAGTAGCATAGTTCCTACTGCAAGAACAAGTCCATATTATAAGACATTTTAAGTAAAGTCAGTAGCAGTCGAAGTGCCCACTATAAGGCATTATTAGTAAGGTCAGTAACAGTCAAGATCAACACAATCTATGTTAAAGTCATTAGCAACATACCTACTATAAGTCACACAAAGTCCCCAATATAAAACATTTTGAGCAAGGTCTGTAGATGACAATACTTTGTTTGGTGCTCAGAAATTAATATTTTGTGAGTGTAAAGAGAGGGCTGGCCCTTTAAAATGTGCCATTTCAGTGATCAAAATGTATTCAGATACTGGCTTTAAGAAAATATCACAAGCCATGGCTCAAATTCCACAAGTCCCACTTAGAATTATATTAATCCCCAAACGTGTGCTCTTCTATTGTTATTTGTTACAAGTTGCTTCAGGTAATGTTCTTTAAATATAACAAGAAATAAACAAAATCGTATTAAATTGACTTGTGTCTTATTCGGATTTCAAAATGTTTTATATTGAGCATTTTTTTTAACCAGGTACTGATGTCAAATATATTTCAATTTCTCTAGCAACCGTCATCTTACTTATTGGATCAGCAATGTTAATGTTAGTCAGCATCTGTACTCTGTCTTTCTTGATACTATTTATATTTACAATTTGATGTTATTATATTGGTGCCACATAACATTCTGCATGCTCCAGTCAATGATAGCTAATGTCTACATGTCCATGATTCGCTTGTAAACCCTTTTAGATAATCTACTGTCACAAAGCTGGCAAAATGTGTAAGCTAGGCATATAGTTAAAGATCTTCATCACATGATGATTATTCAAAGCTGTAAAACATCCACATCAAACGATGATAACAAAACATGTAATTAAACATTAATCTGTTGTTGTTGTAGAGTTTATCGCCATTTTTCAGCACAAGATAGGTTATACATGGCGGACAGTATTAATGGTGGAGGAAGAACCCAGGAAAACACCTGGAAAGAACCCCCAACGCACGAGAAGCTACAGGAAAGCTTTCTCACAGACATATATTGGCCGAATCTGAGACGCGAACCCATGCAGACAGAGGTGAGATGGCAGTGATGTGGAGTAGAGAACGCTTTAGACCAGTCAGGGGCCCCAAACATTAACCTGTAATATTTGCAAACATGCAGTAAAACAGCCGCATCACGTAAAAAGGAGTTTGCAAAGCATTTTGTAAATCATGTAAACAAAAATAAAATCAGCATAGTATGCAAAACGTTTTATAATTAAGCTAGGATAGCATGTAACAAAACATACACATCACATAATGAAGACAGAATTGCATACTATTTTACCTCATAACTTTATTAACAAATGAACATTATATATGAGTACATGCTCAGCATACAATTGAAAATACACAATGCATAATTAGAAATGCACATCATATAATAAAGCTCTGACCGCTTTGGTTTATCCAGTTCTAATTTTTTTGGGTTTCCGCTACCCCTCGTGTTAATTCCCATTTTCGTCAACCATAAACTTTATAATTGTTTTAAAGTTTGTTAAGTTTTATGTTTTCACATGCAAGAAGATTTATTGCTCAGAGGAGAGAAAGATACCTGGAACGATAATTTGTCTTATATAAAATAACACTGCTGTATCACATACTTCTGCTATAAAACACGACCATGTGTTACAGTTATTTTTCTTCATTCATTTCGAATTTGCAGATTTGCAGATTGTGATTTTCAAACGGATGCTTTGATCAAAAAAATTTAATAAAGTTTTCGCATGAGAAAATCTTGAAGCTACCTTAGATTTTTGTTCTGTGTTTTTGAAAATGTTAGGCATCTCTTTCTCTCTCTCTCTCTCTCTCTCTCTCTCTCTCTCACACACACAAACAAACAAAAACAAAGCCAACATATAAATAAAGTAAAACAAAACTAAATATGAACTTATGCTTGCTATTCAGATCGAAGAAATGTATCAACAGTCGCTTAGATCTTCATGTATTGAAAGTTAAAACGTCGCCATTTCGTCTCCTTGGAATTTGTTTCCTATATCACTAACCATCATAGACTTTTGAAATAAATGTATAAAGTTGGTCGGTGAAATCAACCTAGAACCAATCAAGCATATGAACAACTTATGGACAAGCAGTATATTATCATACACGGAACAGATAATATACCACACAAAATCAATAGCTGTCAAAGCCTGTATGAACATGATTCAATTTGAGCACTTTTTCAGTTTGGTATGTTATGACGTTAGTACGTGTTTCGTTGAGTACTGTTTGACTTGGTAATTTTTCAATCTAATTAATCTTGCCTCTAACGTTTTTCATCCCAATGGGATCATCGCTCGGCCTTATCCGTCATATACTTATTTGAAAACCTGAAGGAGAATGGCCCGAGCTAGGGAGCAATCATTGAACGTATGGCAATCGCTGAAATGTATAGTACTTTCATCCAACAGGTGGCGCTAATACGTTTGCTCGCTATACGTGTATCCTTAGTGACTTAACAAAACGAAAGTGCCTTCGAAAATGTCAGCAAGTCGACATGAGTGCAGTATTTGCATGGATAGTTTTAAGAATCCGAAACTAATATCATGTCACCACAGCTTTTGTTACAAGTGTCTGGAGGATTATGTACAGATTAACCTTCACAATGGTTGCTTTGATTGTCCGATATGCAGGACAAGTATACATTTACCGGACAGCGGGATTTCCGGATTTCAAACTATTATCTGCATCGATACGGACATGAATAAAAAATTCTCTTGTGATATTTGTGGTCCGAAAAGCATGGCGTGCAGTAGATGTTTGGATTGCGAAGAGAATTTGTGCCAAACATGTTGCTATGTCCACGAAAAATCGAAAGGTACCAGACATCACAAAATAAGTGACCTGGTAACTCTAGATTCTGAAATGAAAGGCAAAATCCGACAACGTGTCTTCTGTGATCAACATCCAGAAGAGGAAATTAAACTTGTTTGCCAAGATTGTAACGTCACCATTTGTTTCATGTGCAAAGCGGTTAAGCACGATACGCATCCTACAAAATCATTAGCTGATGTTGCAGCGGAATTGAAAATGACCTTAGATACGAAATTGAATCAATGCTTAGACAAGCTGAGAAGTATCAAGGCTTCCACAGTAAATGGAGAGGAGCTTGATATAAGCATTAATGATGCCGAGCAGCAGGAATTAAAAGCAGTTGATGACCATTGCTCACAATTGCACAAAGCAATTGACCAAGAAGCAGCAAAATTTAAAGACAACATTAAACGTGTTTACCGCCTCCTTAAAGAGCAAAACGCAGTATTCAGAAGTTATACGGAGGAAGAATTCAAGTCGTGCTCTAACACCAAGGACATTGCACAAAACCTAAGAGATCAGGGGACAGATATCGAGATAATAAAGAAAGGTCCAGACATTGAACAATTAATTTCTGCAGCAATAGCAAGGACTGATCCAACACCCACCATACGTGTGAATAGCAAACTGTTTTGTCCAGCCAAAATCATCACTAGTGAATTGATTCCCTTGATTGGTATCTTGCAAAATTCTACTGACGCCGTAAGTATCAGTACTCGTAAATAACTCATACAGCCATTTAAATTCATGTACTCAGGCAACCATTTAGTTTAATGTACTCATACCGCCATTTAACGTGAGATACTCATACAGTCATTTAATTGTTCATGTACTCACAAAGCAATTTAACTTATAGTACTCATACAGCCATTTAACGTCAGATCCTCACACAAATTTTTAACTTCACGATCTCATACGGTCATTTAAATTCATGTACTCATACATCCGTTTAAATTCATGTACTCATACCGCCATTTTACATCATATACTCATACATCCCTTTAACATCAGATACTAATATAGCCATTTAACCTCAGATACTCATACTGCCATTCAACACCAGATACTAATACAGCCATTTAACTTTAGATACTCATACAACCATTTAACTTCATGTACTCATACAGCCATTAACTTCAGATATTCATACAACCATTAACTTCAGATACTTCTACAGCCATTTAACGTCATGTACTACATCCATTTAAATTCGTGTACTCAGATATCTATTTAACTTCATGCACTCACACAGCCTTGTACTCATAGTGCCATCTAAACGCATGTACTCGTGCAGCTATTTAACTTCAGATACTCATACAGCCTTTCAAATTAAATTACTAATACAGCCATATAAGTTCGTGTACTCATACAGCCATTTAAATTAAGGTACTCATGCCGCCATTTCAATTCATGTATTCATACTTGCGGAAAGATGGACCGCTATCGCTTAACCTGCTCGACGGAGCTCTTCTGATGCTGTGCTATTTTTCATCATATATGTGTTTGTTGTCTATTTTTGTCTACATTATTGTGTTTCTTCATGAATCTTCTGGAGTATGGACATTCAATAAGTGGCAACCTAATTATTCTTAGAGATTTAAACATTCACTTAACTGTCCTGGAAACCCAAACAAGTCAAAACTCCTCGATTCCATTAATTTATTTAACTCTAATGAGTCATTTCACCAACTAGACCAGAATCATGGTCATATTTTAGGCTTGATTATTCATAGACCTGATGGCAATATACTGCAATTCACCCTTGTATACCACGAACTTGCATCAGACCACTTCTGCAGTATATGCCAACTCGACGTATCAGCCCCTAACACTCTACCTTTTTTCCTATTAAGAGAAACCTCCGTATAATTAATATAATCAAACTAATGCATGCAATCAAAGCAAACCTGATAACTTGCTTACCTCATACAGCAGAACAATTTGATAACTGCTAGCATTCATGCTTGAAAAACATGCCACAGCCACCAGGTGCAGACTATCAATTAAAAAGTGTTTTCCTTGGTAAAGCATTGTTAGGGACCAGCTTCGCATTGTTAAAAGACATCAGCGTAAAGCTGAGAGGCTTTTGCATTCCATCAGACTCATTATTCATAAAGACCTATATGAAGACGCTAAGAAGAACGTCACAAACATAATACATTTATCAAAATTATAACACTACATTACTAAAATCACGGAGAGTTCCAGCTGCCAAGAGCTCTTCGAGATAACTAACAAACTAATGTTAATGAATAAATGTACAACACGTCCATCCACCTTCTCGCCAGTAGACCTTCCAGCCCTATTTGCAAAATTCTTCCGTGACAAAGTACAAACCATTAGCGATACGCTTGACATTACAATTTAAATTGACTCGTTGTCACCATGCTGTTACGATACAGAATTTCAGCTACAACCATTAGGAGCATTTCAACCTTTCGATATGGATTTAGTACGTACAATCGTGATGGAGAGTGCACCAAAGTCACGTGAACATGATCCAATTCCATCAGTTATCGAGTGATAGCGGGATAGAATGGGACTCGAAATGCGGTTTTGATGATACATTCAGGTATTACGACATGTCAAACAATAGCAGTGAACCAAAACACTATTTTTATTTCATAATTGCGGTCTACATGAAATGCCTCAATTACTATAAATAAAATAATGCGAACCAAAAATAAGCACTTAACTTCAAAGTTATGGGTGTCCGATTAGGTATACCTTGGCTATAAAGATAATAAAAACGAGTGGTTTTACTTTGTGTGTTCCTTGCGAGACGGAGCAGTGTATTCATACTTTGTGGGTTCAATGAAGAATCCGTGGTTATCTTTTCCATGCGTACATTACACAATATCATGGATACATTCATTATTTTTTTTAATTATTTAGATTTAAGTTGTTTATCGGCCGCTATAGCCTGTAAACGGACTGCCAACATAACTGTATGCACGTATTTTGTATTGCTATACGTTATATTTTCTATTCCATTTAATATTCTTCATTATATATATATATATATATATATATATATATATATATATGATGTGTTTAAAGAATGCATTCTAAGGGTTTATGAGTTAGTCCCTGAAGCTTATCGGCGAAAAATCAGAAATTACAGAAAAGTAGCTAGACAAACTCATGTCGAATTTGCTAGAGAAAAAGAGCAGTTGTTTGATAGATGGTGCTTAGCCAAGAAATTCGTACAAGATTATCAAAATCTCAAGCAAATGATATTAATTGAAGAGTTCAAAAACTGTGTCCATAGTGACATTAAATCTTATCTCGATGAGCATAGGATTGAAACCTTGGAGAATGCTGCTCGAGCTGCTGACGAATATCTTTTGATACATAAAGTTAATTTTGTTAACAAGACAATCTTCTGGCAGAAAAATATTTCAGCCTAATACCAGCCCTTTTAAAACTAAAACTAGCACAACTTTCAAAAAATCAAACTTCAGAGAAGCTTGATTATAGATGCTTGTCTCTTCCGACGTGTACCAATTGCAAGAAAAAAGGACACGTTATTTCTGATTGCTACAAGTTGAAAAATATTCATCAGAATCAAGACAGACCTGTTCCAAATGCTCTTATTTCTAAGATGTCAAGGTCACGGTCATGTATTGAAAGCAATACATTTGTTGGGTCTAATAAACCCCAGTCTGATTTTATTATGGAGAATTATGAACCTTTCATATCGAAGGATTCTATATCACTCTTGAGTGATTCAGCCAATCCCACCCCTATTAAAATTTTAAGGGACAAAGGATCTTCTCAGAGTCTTTTACTTTTGTCAGGTACTTTGCCTTTTTCTGAGAAGTCTTCTTCTAATGAAAGTGTTCTTGTTCAGAGAGTAGAGTGCGACTTTGTTAATGTTCCTCTCCATTTTGTAAATTTGTCATCAGACTTAGTATCAGGACCTGTGACAGTTGGAACAGTCTAGGTTTTACCTGTTGAGGGCATTCATTTATTGCTAGGCAACGACTTAGCTGAAGACAAGGTTGTGGTTAATCCACTTGTAACTGACAAGCCTGATTTGGATCAGAAAGTTGATCCAATTGAAAAGAATTCCCTGATATATTTCAAGCTTGTACAGTTACCAGAGCTATGTATAGGTCAGGCTTTCGATGAGGTCACTTTTACTCCTTGTTTGGATCAATCAGAAGGTATTGATAATAATGATCCTCTTTTTACAACTCATTCTCTTTATTCTAATCAGGGTGATAAACGACATTCACTTGTCGTCGAACAGGAAAAAGATCCTGAGATCTCCTGTTTGTTTCAAAGGGTCATAAGTGAGACTGAAGCCGCTGAAGTTCCTGTCTGTTATTTAACTACAAATGGAATTCTTGTGAGAAAATGGAGACCTCCTGAGGTACCTGCTGGTGATGAGTGGTCGGTGAACTATCAAATAGTAGTTCCTAAACCTTACAGACAGGAAATACTTAATTTGGCCCATGAAACTCCTTTGGCTGGTCATTTAGGGATTAATAAAACGTTTTAAAAGATCTTGACTCACTTCTGTTGGCCAAAAATAAAAAGTGATGTTGCCAAATACTGTAGATCTTGTCATACTTGTCAAATGGTAGGAAAACCCAATCAGAAGATACCTAAGGATCATCTACAACCTATTCCTGCCTTTGACGAACCATTTAGTAGAATTATGGTAGATTGTGTAGGTCCCTTACCCAAGACCAAGTCAGGTAACCAATACCTGTTGACCATTATGTGTGCGTCAACAAGGTTTCCAGAGGCAATTCTGTTGAGGAATATAAAACCTAAAACAATAGTAAAAGCTTTGATAAAGTTTTTTCTCAGTATGGCCTTCCCAAATCTGTTCAGTCTGATCAAGGTTCAAACTTGATGTCTAGAATTTTCCAGCAAGTTATGTATGAATTAGGCATTCAACGATTCAAATCTTCTGCCTATCACCCTGAGGGCCAAGGGGCATTAGAAAGATTCCATCAGACTTTGAAAAATATGATTCGATCATATTGTTTTGATACGAATAAATAGTGGGATGAAGGCATTTATTTACTATTGTTTGCTGTTAAATAATCAGTTCAAGAATCTTTAGGCTTCAGTCCCTTTGAACTGCTTTTTGGACACACTGCGTTGACCATTTAAGTTATTGAAAGAGAAACCTCTCTCTAATGAAGATACTGAGATCAATCTTCTTGATTATGTTTCCGATTTTATATACCAGTTGTCAAAGGCTTGTGAGGTCGCAAGAGGAAATATGCACTCTGCTCAATCTAAAATGAAATCAAGATCTGATAAAAAATCGAAGGAAAGGAATTTTCAGCCTGGTGATAGAGTCCTGGCTCTCTTACCAATGCCACAGAATCCTCTTAAGGCCAAATATTATTGTCCCTACACAGTTGACAGGAAAATTAATGACTTAAATTACATCATAAATACTCCTCGGAGTCGCAAACGAAAACAACTCTGCCATATAAACATGCTAAAAGAGTATATTGAAAGAGATAGCCATGTTAAACCTGTAATTAATTTAGTTGTACCTGTCCCAGGCAGTGAAGGAATATCATCAGATTATACTGATATTGAAATGACGAACCTTTGTAATTCAGAAATTATGAAAGATCTAGACCAGAAACTTTTACATTTGCAAGTGCAAGAAATAAATGAACTGAAACAGTTATTATTTGAATATGAGCACTTATTTCCAGATGTTCCTACAAGGACAAACAAAAATTTTCATGACGTTGAAATTGTAAATTCCAAACCTGTCAAACAACATCTATACAGGATGAATCTACTCAAACAGGAATACTTAAAAAAAGAAATTCAATATTTGCTGGGGAATGATTTTATCGAGCCCAGTAAAAGTGATTGGAGTTCACCATGCATACTTGTTCCAAAACCAGATAAAACTTTCCATATTTGCACTGATTATAGGAAGGTGAACTGTGTGATAAATACAGAGTCATTCCCATTACCCAGAATTGACGATTGTATTGGTAAAATCGGGAATGCCAAGTATGTCACCAAAAGGATTTTGGCAGATTCCACTAACGGAAAAAGCAAAGGAAATCTCGGCAATTGTGACTCCAGATGGACTTTACCAATATAAAGTAATCCCATTCGGAATGAAAGGGTCACCAAGTACATTTCAATGTCTTATGAATATGATCACTGCTGGTCTAGAAAGTTGTGATGCCTATATAGATGACGTCATCATCTACAACGACACCTGGATAGAACATCTAGTAACAATTCAAAAGTTCTTTGACAGACTCACTGATGCATGTTTGACAGTTAATTTATCTAAAAGTGAGTTCTGCCGTGCTAGTGTTATTTTCTTAGGACATATTGTGGGACATGGACAAGTTAAACCAATAGATGTTAAGGTTGAGGCTATTTCTAAATTCCCTGTGCCTGAAAATAGAAAGCAACTGATGCGAGTTTTAGGTATGGCCGGATACTATCGGAAATTTTGTTCTAATTTTTCTATAATTGCGGAATCCTGAAAAATTTATCAAAGAAGAAGAACAAGTTATTTTGAACTGAATAATGTCAGGAGGCTTTTGACAAGTTGAAGCCATACTTGAAACAGCACCAGTTCTTGCAGCTCCAAATTTCAGTCAGTCTTTCAAATTATCTGTCGATGGAAGTGATGTTGGTGTTGGAGCAGTTTTAATTCAAGAAGACAAAAATGGTTTTGAACATCCAGTGTGCTATTTTTCAAAGAAATTAAATAAGCAATAGAGTAATTATTCAACTATCGAGAAGGAATGTTTAGCATTGATTTGGGCTTTACAACATTTTGAAGTTTATCTTAGTTCAGCTCCTTCTTCGATTATAGTTTTTTGTGACCACAACCCACTTACTTTCATTGGAAAGATGGAAAAAAAAATCAAAGATTACTAAGGTGGAGGTTGTTATTGCAGGAATATAATCTTGACATCCGGCACATCAATGTAAAATATAATATAATCGCAGACGCTCTCTAATTTCTACAAGTTCTTTTAACCTCAGATGTAAATTGGTTTGTGGTAAAAATAAAGTTTTATCATATTAACCTTTCTTTTTATTTTATGGGGGAAGGTGTTACGTATATCTGATATAAGTCATTTATAATTATTTTTATTGTCTGTTTGTTAGATTCAAATTTGGCATTTTAAGTTTAAGATTCGTTCATTGGGGAGGGGACCTGTACTTTACAGAATAAACACCAGGCGTTGAGCTCATTTCTGACCTGGCTTCAGAGTTGTAAACAAGCTTTTAAAATGATTGGTTGGTTCCAATGACATTATGGAGCATCTTGAACGTAACTTTGTCCTAGAAGATCACGTGACTCTTTTCTTGTTTACGTAAAAACAGGTATATAAACTATGTTTTGGAGCGAGCTATTCAGTAGAAGTTGGGGTTTTAGAATACTAAGTTGTGTGTCGTTTTGAGTTATTTTAAATTACCTTGTACTGGAAATTATGTCAATTCGTTTGGATCACTAGGAATTATTTTGTTATTTATCTGGAAAAGAATTGTGCTCATAGATTTGTATTACCAAGAACTGACTTCATCACGTGACATCGTCTTCCATCTTGGATACGTCGCTGGGATTCGAACTTGGAATTATTTGGACATTTTATTACCAGGACTTTTGCAATTTCTCTAGTGGATAATATTTTGGATTATTTTTGGATTAATTTTGGAATTGATTCTTAAAACCGTAAGTTTATTTTTCTTTTCTGGAAAATATTTGTGCTCAATAGATTGTATATTAAGTTTTTACAAGCTTGTTATTTTCACTCTTTCTATGTTACTGTTTATTCGAGCCTAAGCACGTAACACTGTGTTCAATCTAAAGAGGAGGAAGACTCGTATTTAAAGACAGTCAAGCTTTGAAGAACGACGGGTTATCCTCATCTAAAAATAGATCTAATTCATATCATATGATCACGTTGCAGATCTAAATAGTAACCTAATTCGTAAACCTCGCGAGAGAGGTTGTTATTGTAATATTTAAGATGATATGAAAAGATAAAGTGTAAAAAAATACGTATAAACTAAAGACGATAAAGCTCATACATTAAGATTTACAGTCAAACTAAACAGGAAAATGCTAAAATAAAATACCCAAAATATGAATGAGACATACACATGCTAAATTAAATATTGCCATTTAAAATTAAAACATTGAAAAGTTAATGAAGCAAGCGAGTTAAAAACAAAATAGACAAATGTGAAAGAAAACAAAGTAAACTAAATGTACCAATCAGAAGCCAAATAAAAAAAACTGTATCTAAACTATACGAGCAGTACTTGAAGAAACAAAGAACTGAAAGAAAACCAATGTCAGAATGAACAAAGATCGAATGAAACAAATATAAGATAAACAAAATACACTGAATAAAAGTAAACACAATAACACTCAAGCAGGATAAGCTAACGTAATATTAAACAAAGAAACATCAGAAAGTGTAAAAGAACACCGCTATACAATATATATGCGCACATACTACTGACATGTAAATGAAAAAAAAGTTAATTGATCAATGTAAAGAACAGACAGTGCTCCTCATTTTAAGGAGGCATTACACTTTTTTTATTGGGCCAGAAGCGCATTGCAATGGACCATGCCGCATCAGATTTGACAACTTGAAAAAGTGTGTCCCGTTTTGTCCTGTGCAAGGATGAATTGTTCAATTCAATACAAATATTTATATACAAATTTGTAATTTGGCATACATTAAAACTAAGTAATTCCCGCTTATATTTGCTAATTTGTAAGATATATGATCAGTATTTACATTTTCTCTAAAACAAGATAAATAAAATCGTTTTTCTAAGTTTGAATACCAAGATAAGATAGCCAGATACAAACTTTCATATATCTGAGTTTTGTCCATGCGTAGAGTGTGTGTATCTGATTCGGATGTTTAAAGTAGCTTACAAAATTGTTAAGTTATATCGCTACGATGACAGTGTGGTAGTTTATAGTATCGTCCAGCACTTGCGTATCATGCCACAGACATGTATCATGATGTCCCACCCAGTCACATTATACTGACACCAGGCCCACCATTCCGTAGACTTACATCGTAATGCTGAGCGCCAAGCGAGACATACTTTAGTACCATTTTTATAATTATTTGATATGACTCAGTCGGGGATCGGACCCACAATTACATTTTTGGACGAAAATATGGAACTTTACAATTTCTTTTGTAGCTGTCTGCTTCAATTGCGCGTCTCGTTGTAGGTTTCTCTTCTGTGGAGCATTTACCTAATTCTTTTAATTACTACTAATTCATTTGCACTTTGCTTTTTTATTTTTATTGTATATTTAGGTTGTAATATTTAGAACCTTATTTGTTTTCTTTAACAACCGTTTTTATTATTTGAACTTGACTATGTTTTTATTTTACTGTAGTGATGGTTATGCTACAGTTTTCTAGTTGCATTTGAGAGTTAATTATTTTGTTTTGATATCGAAATCCCGTAGCCCCATAAGAGAAAGTAATCGGCATTTTTTCCTTGGTTCAGAGATTGTTTTCCCGGTTGCACGAAATTCATGGAATGCTATTTACTTTTCGGTTGGGTGAATAAGTAATCAGAAAGCTACAAATTACCAGGCTTCATATAATAATGATACTACTACTACTAATGTTAATGAGGACTATGTATTGCGCCTAATATTTAGAAGCTCCAATTGCTTTGCAACATACATAAATAATGATATAACTACAAAAAACAAAAAACAAACCACCATTAAATTAGAAAATATAGAAAATTCTGAAAATATTTAAGGTAGGAAACATTAGGTCTTTAAGTTTGTTCTTGCAGTCGAAAGCGGTGAGTTTTAGGAGCACTCTTAAGTGGGTTTGTGTCTAAGTTAAATGGGCAATTCATTCCACGTTGATGTGTCCTGGTATGCAAACGAACGTTGTCCAGATGATGTCGTTTTTATAGTGAGAATTATTAGTATACGATTGTCCGAAGAGGAGCATAATCATATCGCTGGTGTTACTGGAACTGTAACATAAATAGCACTAAAATTTATGGATGAAGAACATATTTTCTCCAACAGCATCAGTTAAAAAACTAACTATATTGAGATAATAGTGTAATAGTAAATTCAGTGTAATGAACTGCTTTTTACACAATTACCGGTACTGATAAGAAACGTTATTCTCATATCTCAGATAAAGAACTGATTGGAGTGTAGTTCGATATGTTTTTGGAGTTTCATTATGATAATAAGTTTTATATGAACACTTAAATAAACAACAATAATATATTGCTATTATCGATTACATTATGCTTCTTGAAATATTCCAGTATGTCTGAAATTTTGTTATTCTATGAAAACTGAAACAAACAACAATCAGATATTGCAAATATCGATTACTTTATGCTTGTTAAAATTTTTTAATCTGTCTGAAACTGTGCTCGATTTGTGTTTCGGCAGGTGCGGATGCATTGTGTTTTTGTTGCCTTGTTGACGATGCACATCAAGATTAACCAAGGGTTTTGCCAAATTATCTGAGAGTTCCAGACATACTATTATGAACATGATATGGAAACGTACTACGATCCCATAATTTATACTCCGAAACAAGCTTCATTATTTTGTTTATAGCGTTTACTACCACTTTTGAATCCCATCAATGCCAGTAGTTCCCCACCCACAGAGATTATCCAGAAAGCCTTCTTATATTTAATCCGGCCAAATTGTTCCTTGAGCAAATGCTTGAACTTCTATTGCGATTGGAACATGTTTTACAATTTAAATGAATACGCTCTTTCGTTGCACTTCATCAATAGCTTCAAATTATAAGTGCGATATTTGTCTATCTCAGAAGTATTAATAAATGACAGAACAGTTATATTTCAGACTCATAACTATGAAAAAAAATCTACAACAGTAGATTACTGTGTGTTGCATATTTAACTCATTTCATTCACAAATTAGATTACATCATTCAAATCCACAATCACTTTTTCTGGTAACACATTTATTTTATTAATTCAGGAAGAAATATCAAGAAAAGAACGTGTAAGTATCAGTATCAATATCAATATCCTTGTTTGTATCCATTACGTACCAATCTTTCTCAAGTTTGAAAAATGTTCCTTTCTCCATTTTCGCTCAAATGATAATGACAATATTTCAGTTCACATCAGGTTATCTTAACATATTACTTCAATAAAATTTTCTGTATGTATTTAGCGATTAATCGTGGTGTGCTATCTTACAAACCTTCATGTAGAACGTGTACATACTATATAAATGCAATAAGATTTAATTTCGTTTAATTTTACCTTTAGTTTCTTTTTGACCACACATCTCCTGTTGTCCTCTTGTATTATCTAACTCCTAAAATGTGATCAGTGACTGCGCACTATATAATGTTTTGTGTGGAGACTTCCACACACATACAAGTTTATGATTATATTGCAAGTGATCATTTTCTGCCACAATTTGGTGCATTGGTTGCAGAAAACATTGCAGCTCTGTATTAACTTTATATATATACGACAAAGAAAAGTAAAAATTCGGAAACTTAAATACTAGTTAACCAATATGGTTCTTTCAAGTGACATCTAGTGTGTATTGCTCTGTCCAAGTAAGACATACCCCGACTTTGCAACGGCACGTATCTATCCTCATTTTGGAAAGCACATAAGGAATGTTTACTACATCTTATCTACTTTAATATAAATTGTTTTCTTGCAGGAAGAACGAGAGAGAAAAGAAAAAGTAAGTATTATCATTCGTGATTTCAGTACAAATTCGGTACTCATAATGATACTATATGATTTCAAAGACACGTACATTTAGTCATCCAAAAACAAGTCACCATTTTCCATGAATTCTAAAGTCACCGGCTGATCCCTGAAACACTTTGCTCTATGTTTAGGTTATAATGCCAATAACACGATTTCAGCTCGCACTTTATTATCCGGATGTTTTTTCGTACATGGCAATCAGACAGAAGTCTTGCTTTTTATGCAAACGCAATCAAAAGGTGTTCTTATTTCTTTTCGCAGAAAGCAATTGTTTGATTGTTTTGGATATATCTTGACGTGTTATAACATATTACGAATTTCTTTCAATTGCTAACATATGAAGGGCATGTTTCAACTTGCTTAATGATTGAATCATACTTAGACAAAATAAGATCGTTAAATATGATAATTAGGTATACTCATCTTGTCTTTTATTCTCAAGAAAAGCATCTTTCAATTTATTTAGAAATAAAAAGCCCACTTTGTCCTCGTGTATCATATATAATACCGCATATTATTTTAAAAAAGGAAACATCTTTATTTACGTGCGTAAATATGCAAATCCCATGCAAAGCAAAATATAATCTACACTCATGAATCTGTAATATATTGATACATATATAAGCATAGACACAATATAAAGACGCAATATCGTGAAATATAAAACGCACATCATTACGACTTTTACATTATGGAAACTGCCTGATGATTTAAGATGCTGTTAAAAACTCAAACCACCTCTAGGCAAGAAAGGGGTAAATGTATCGATAGTTATAATTGCCTGTAATCTCTCATATTGACATAAATATTATTGGCCCATGTGTGGGTGACATGGATAATAAATGTGAACTAGAAAGGCAGGAACAACGCCATTGTACTCTTTTGTTGTCATGATAACAATGGCAACCAAATAGGAAAATATAAGTGAACAATCTACTGATTTGCCCTTCCAGTATAATATTTATTATATATTGGCGTATTATGCATACATATTATGAGTAACTAAACCACACAGGTGAAATGGCTATTTGCTTCCAGTAATTAACAAACGTTGTATTATTGGTATAAACTTCACAGTACGAAGTGAAGCTTCCGGTGGCTTCATTATCGGATAACATAGGTTGACACTAATATATATATATATATATATATATATATATATATATATATATATATATATATATATATTGATTTTCTTATTATATAGGATGCGTCCATCTCATTTTGCATCTGTTTTGGTATATAAGTTATCATGTGTTCTACCTATTCGCTGTGATAATTAGCTTATGTGAAGCGAAGGTCTAAACATATAGAGAAAAATTTAACCTTGTCAATACTGTTCCAATTAACGATCTCAAATAGAAATGCACACATGACAGATGGCCTATAAATCAAGTAGAGTATAATGAATATTTTTTTAAAAATATATACATCATGAGTGGTCTGCCGAATCGTACCTAGTGTGGAATATGCACAATGTATTTAGACCAGTAGTTTCTGTGGTTAGAGCGTCCGCCACGGATGAGGCAGGTCGTGGGTTCGTTCGCCGGCCGAGTCATACCAAAGACTTGCAACAAATGGTACTAACAGCTGCCTCGCTTGTCGCTCCGCATTAAGTGATTAGTGTTAAGACTGGTCGGTCTGGTGTCAGGATAATGTGACATGGTGGTACATCATTTTACATGTATGCGGCATGATGTCCAGTGCTAGACATCACTATAAATTGCCTCACTGCAAACATCGTAGCGATATGACTGAAAATTGTTAAAGCTACGTTAAATATCCTACACACACACACACACACACACACACACACACACGCTATTTCTAGCTTTGTTCTATGAATACAGTGATGACAAATAATACGATTTTCTAATGAGATTAATATGCTTTGTTGTCTTACTCGGATGCCCATACTAGCACGTACCAGAAATACATTATTCATACTGCTCTAAGTAAGAACTAAATGCAAACTTACCAATGTACAAACAAGTCGTTTTCTTTTTTATGACTGAGAGCTCACACCATACGTCGTTTTCTTTTTTGTGTGGTTAAAATGGCGTAACATACTGGAATATATCATCTGTGCTCTATATCCTTGCTTTTAAAGAAGGAGAAGTTGCGCATGCGTGTCTACTTTCCTTTTTGACAGCTAATAAGCAAAGTTTCCTTCACCGTGTCCAATATCACATTTGTTATATTCTTTCAGGCAGAAAGAGATAAAAAAGATACAGTAAGTAATATTTTCCTGTTTTCAGTAAAAGGATACAAGCCAATATATGTGTACAGTTATTATATGAATTCTAGGACGTGTATAATTTTAAAAAGAATTATTTGCCAAATATATCTTTACTACAAAACATAAAGTAATGAATTCTTCTCTCCTGAACTTGTTATATACTTTGACTCAAATATTTTGACTATATTGTATGCACCGTTAGCAAAAAACGCAAGGAGTAAAAAGAAAACGAACCTAAAACAATGCCAATATATGCATGAGTGTCTATCATTTCATTTGGGAGGAAAGAAGCAGAGTTTATATTACGGTTGCTAATATTGCATTTAATATATTCTTTCAGGAAGATCGAGAGAGAAAAGAAAGAGTAAGTACTGATACCACTGATGTCCGCCAATAAGAATATATGATGCATTGCGTAAGGTTATTGAATGATTGCAGTGACACGTGCAAATATATATATATATATATATATATATATATATATATATATATATATATATAGAGAGAGAGAGAGAGAGAGAGAGAGAGAGAGAGAGAGAGAGATGGGGAGAGATATAATAATTGATATTCTTGTCAAACTAGATCCGCGCTCTAATTTACTTGCATCTGGACCACACTACGTACATTTTGGGATGTATCGTGTAATATATATCGTAACACTTTACCTTACCAGTTTTCCGCTGAACGCGAAGCTTGTTTTAATATCGTTAATGATAACATTAAAGTCTAAAATCATTTCTAAATGCTATAAAATGTAACATGTGTTAGACTTGTTTTTACTGATTATATCTGATTGGTGTTGTATGACGCTTCTAGATAAACAGACCCAGACTGGTCTGTAAATATCATAATATATTTCTAGCAGTAGTCCGTACTATTTAAAAGAAACAGTTAGAGGTACTCTATGTCTGTAACTATCATAATATATTTCTAGCAGTAGTCCGTACTATTTAAAATAAACAGTTAGAGGTACTCTATGTCTGTAACTATCATAATATATTTCTAGCAGTAGTCCGTACTATTTAATAGAAACAGTTAGAAGTACTCTATGTCTGTAACTATCATAATACATTTCTAGCAGTAGTCCGTAATATTTAAAATAAACAGTTAGAGGTACTCTATGTCTGTAACTATCATAATATATTTCTAGCAGTAGTCCGTACTATTTAAAAGAAACAGTTCGAGGTATTCTATGTCTGTAACTATCATAATACATTTCTAGCAGTAGTCCGTACTATTTAAAATAAACAGTTAGAGGTACTCTATGTCTGTAACTATCATAATATATTTCTAGCAGTAGTCCGTACTATTTAAAAGAAACAATTAGAGGTACTCTATGACTGTAACTATCATAATACATTTCTAGCAGTAGTCCGTACTATTTAAAATAAACAGTTAGAGGTACTCTATGTCTGTAACTATCATAATATATTTCTAGCAGTAGTCCGTACTATTTAAAATAAACAGTTAGAGGTACTCTATGTCTGTAACTATCATAATATATTTCTAGCAGTAGTCCGTACTATTTAATAGAAACAGTTAGAAGTACTCTATGTCTGTAACTATCATAATACATTTCTAGCAGTAGTCCGTACTATTTAAAATAAACAATTAGAGGTACTCTATGTCTGTAACTATCATAATACATTTCTAGCAGTAGTCCGTACTATTTAAAAGAAACAATTAGAGGTACTCTATGTCTGTAACTATCATAATACATTTCTAGCAGTAGTCCGTACTATTTAAAAGAAACAGTTCGAGGTACTCTATGTCTGTAACTATCATAATACATTTCTAGCAGTAGTCCGTACTATTTAAAAGAAACAGTTAGAGGTACTCTATGTCTGTAACTATCATAATATATTTCTAGCAGTAGTCCGTACTATTTAAAAGAAACAGTTAGAGGTACTCTATGTCTGTAACTATCATAATACATTTCTAGCAGTAGTCCGTACTATTTCAAAGAAACAGAGGTATTCTATGTCTGTAACTATCATAATATATTTCTAGCAGTAGTCCGTACTATTTAAAAGAAACAATTAGAGGTACTCTATGTCTGTAACTATCATAATACATTTCTAGCAGTAGTCCGTACTATTTAAAAGAAACAATTAGAGGTACTCTATGTCTGTAACTATCATAATACATTTCTAGCAGTAGTCCGTACTATTTAAAAGAAACAGTTCGAGGTACTCTATGTCTGTAACTATCATAATACATTTCTAGCAGTAGTCCGTACTATTTAAAAGAAACAGTTAGAGGTACTCTATGTCTGTAACTATCATAATATATTTCTAGCAGTAGTCCGTACTATTTAAAAGAAACAGTTAGAGGTACTCTATGGCTGTAACTATCATAATACATTTCTAGCAGTAGTCCGTACTATTTCAAAGAAACAGAGGTATTCTATGTCTGTAACTATCATAATATATTTCTAGCAGTAGTCCGTACTATTTAAAGGAAACAATTAGAGGTACTCTATGTCTGTAACTATCATAATACATTTTTAGCAGTAGTCCGTACTATTTAAAAGAAACAATTAGAGGTACTCTATGTCTGTAACTATCATAATATATTTCTAGCAGTAGTCCGTACTATTTAAAAGAAACAGTTAGAGGTACTCTATGTCTGTAACTATCATAATATATTTCTAGCAGTAGTCCGTACTATTTAAAAGAAACAATTAGAGGTACTCTATGTCTGTAACTATCATAATACATTTTTAGCAGTAGTCCGTACTATTTAAAAGAAACAATTAGAGGTACTCTATGTCTGTAACTATCATAATATATTTCTAGCAGTAGTCCGTACTATTTAAAATAAACAGTTAGAGGTACTCTATGTCTGTAACTATCATAATATATTTCTAGCAGTAGTCCGTACTATTTAAAAGAAACAGTTAGAGGTACTCTATGTCTGTAACTATCATAATATATTTCTAGCAGTAGTCCGTACTATTTCAAAGAAACAGTTAGAGGTACTCTATGTCTGTAACTATCATAATATATTTCTAGCAGTAGTCCGTACTATTTAAAAGAAATAGTTAGAGGTACTCAATGTCTGTAACTATCATAATATATTTCTAGCAGTAGTCCGTACTATTTAAAATAAACAGTTAGAGGTACTCTATGTCTGTAACTATCATAATACATTTTTAGCAGTAGTCCGTACTATTTAAAAGAAACAATTAGAGGTATTCTATGTCTGTAACTATCATAATATATTTCTAGCAGTAGTCCGTACTATTTAAAATAAACAGTTAGAGGTACTCTATGTCAGTAACTATCATAATATATTTCTAGCAGTAGTACGTACTATTTAAAAGAAACAGTTAGAGGTACTCTATGTCTGTAACTATCATAATATATTTCTAGCAGTAGTCCGTACTATTTCAAAGAAACAGTTAGAGGTACTCTATGTCTGTAACTATCATAATATATTTCTAGCAGTAGTCCGTACTATTTAAAAGAAACAGTTAGAGGTATTCTATGTCTGTAAGTATCATAATATATTTCTAGCAGTAGTCCGTATTATTTAAAAGAAACAGTTAGAGGTACTCTATGCCTGTAACTATCATAATATATTTCTAGCAGTAGTCCGTACTATTTAAAAGAAACAGTTAGAGGTACTCTATGTCTGTAACTATCATAATATATTTCTAGCAGTAGTCCGTACTATTTAAAAGAAACAGTTCGAGGTATTCTATGTCTGTAACTATCATAATATATTTCTAGCAGTAGTCCGTACTATTTAAAAGAAACAGTTAGAGGTACTCTATGTCTGTAACTATCATAATACATTTCTAGCAGTAGTCCGTACTATTTCAAAGAAACAGTTAGAGGTACTCTATGTCTGTAACTATCATAATATATTTCTAGCAGTAGTCCGTACTATTTAAAATAAACAGTTAGAGGTACTCTATGTCTGTAACTATCATAATATATTTCTAGCAGTAGTCCGTACTATTTAAAATAAACAGTTAGAGGTACTCTATGTCTGTAACTATCATAATACATTTCTAGCAGTAGTCCGTACTATTTAAAAGAAACAGTTAGAGGTACTCTATGTCTGTAACTATCATAATATATTTCTAGCAGTAGTCCGTACTATTTAAAAGAAACAATTAGAGGTACTCTATATCTGTAACTATCATAATATATTTCTAGCAGTAGTCCGTACTATTTAAAAGAAACAATTAGAGGTACTCTATGTCTGTAACTATCATAATACATTTCTAGCAGTAGTCCGTACTATTTAATAGAAACAGTTCGAGGTACTCTATGTCTGTAACTATCATAATATATTTCTAGCAGTAGTCCGTACTATTTAAAATAAACAGTTAGAGGTACTCTATGTCTGTAACTATCAGAATATATTTCTAGCAGTAGTCCGTACTATTTAAAAGAAACAGTTAGAGGTACTCTATGTCTGTAACTATCATAATACATTTCTAGCAGTAGTCCGTACTATTTCAAAGAAACAGTTAGAGGTACTCTATGTCTGTAACTATCATAATATATTTCTAGTAGTAGTCCGTACTATTTAAAATAAACAGTTAGAGGTACTCTATGTCTGTAACTATCATAATATATTTCTAGCAGTAGTCCGTACTATTTAAAAGAAACAGTTAGAGGTACTCTATGTCTGTAACTATCATAATATATTTCTAGCAGTAGTCTGTACTATTTAAAAGAAACAATTAGAGGTACTCTATGTCTGTAACTATCATAATACATTTCTAGCAGTAGTCCGTACTATTTAAAAGAAACAATTAGAGGTACTCTATGTCTGTAACTATCATAATACATTTCTAGCAGTAGTCCGTACTATTTAAAAGAAACAGTTCGAGGTAATCTATGTCTGTAACTATCATAATACATTTCTAGCAGTAGTCCGTACTACTTAAAAGAAACAGTTAGAGGTACTCTATGTCTGTAACTATCATAATATATTTCTAGCAGTAGTCCGTACTATTTAAAATAAACAGTTAGAGGTACTCTATGTCTGTAACTATCATAATATATTTCAAGCAGTAGTCCGTACTATTTAAAAGAAACAGTTAGAGGTACTCTATGTCTGTAACTATCATAATACATTTCTAGCAGTAGTCCGTACTATTTCAAAGAAACAGAGGTATTCTATGTCTGTAACTATCATAATATATTTCTAGCAGTAGTCCGTACTATTTAAAGGAAACAATTAGAGGTACTCTATGTCTGTAACTATTATATTATATTTCTAGCAGTAGTCCGTACTATTTAAAAGAAACAGTTCGAGGTACTCTATGTCTGTAACTATCATAATATATTTCTAGCAGTAGTCCGTACTATTTCAAAGAAACAGTTAGAGGTATTCTATGTCTGTAACTATCATAATACATTTCTAGCAGTAGTCCGTACTATTTCAAAGAAACAGTTAGAGGTACTCTATGTCTGTAACAGTTAGAGGTACTCTATGTCTGTAACAGTTAGAGGTACTCTATGTCTGTAACAGTTAGAGGTACTCTATGTCTGTAACTATCATAATACATTTCTAGTAGTAGTCCGTACTATTTAAAATAAACAGTTAGAGGTACTCTATGTCTGTAACTATCATAATACATTTCTAGCAGTAGTCCGTACTATTTAAAAGAAACAGTCAGAGGTACTCTATGTCTGTAACTATCATAATATATTTCTAGCAGTAGTCCGTACTATTTAAAGGAAACAATTAGAGGTACTCTATGTCTGTAACTATCATAATACATTTCTAGCAGTAGTCCGTACTATTTAAAAGAAACAGTTAGAGGTACTCTATGTCTGTAACTATCATAATATATTTCTAGCAGTAGTCCGTACTATTTAAAAGAAACAGTTAGAGGTACTCTATGTCTGTAACAGTTAGAGGTACTCTATGTCTGTAACAGTTAGAGGTACTCTATGTCTGTAACAGTTAGAGGTACTCTATGTCTGTAACTATCATAATACATTTCTAGCAGTAGTCCGTACTATTTAAAATAAACAGTTAGAGGTACTCTATGTCTGTAACTATCATAATACATTTCTAGCAGTAGTCCGTACTATTTAAAAGAAACAGTTAGAGGTACTCTATGTCTGTAACTATCATAATATATTTCTAGCAGTAGTCCGTACTATTTAAAGGAAACAATTAGAGGTACTCTATGTCTGTAACTATCATAATACATATCTAGCAGTAGTCCGTACTATTTAAAATAAACAATTAGAGGTACTCTATGTCTGTAACTATCATAATATATTTCTAGCAGTAGTCCGTACTATTTAAAAGAAACAGTTAGAGGTACTCTATGTCTGTAACTATCATAATACATTTCTAGCAGTGGTCCGTACTATTTCAACGAAACAGAGGTATTCTATGTCTGTAACTATCATAATATATTTCTAGCAGTAGTCCGTACTATTTAAAGGAAACAATTAGAGGTACTCTATGTCTGTAAATATTATATTATATTTCTAGCAGTAGTCCGTACTATTTAAAAGAAACAGTTCGAGGTACTCTATGTCTGTAACTATCATAATATATTTCTAGCAGTAGTCCGTACTATTTCAAAGAAACAGTTAGAGGTATTCTATGTCTGTAACTATCATAATACATTTCTAGCAGTAGTCCGTACTATTTCAAAGAAACAGAGGTATTCTATGTCTGTAACTATCATAATATATTTCTAGCAGTAGTCCCTACTATTTAAAGGAAACAATTAGAGGTACTCTATGTCTGTAACTATCATAATACATTTCTAGCAGTAGTCCGTACTATTTAAAAGAAACAGTTAGAGGTATTCTATGTCTGTAACTATCATAATATATTTCTATCAGTAGTCCGTACTATTTAAAAGAAACAATTAGAGGTACTCTATGTCTGTAACTATCATAATACATTTCTAGCAGTAGTCCGTACTATTTCAAAGAAACAGAGGTATTCTATGTCTGTAACTATCATAATACATTTCTAGCAGTAGTTCGTACTATTTAAAAGAAACAGTTACAGGTTCTCTATGTCTGTAACTATCATAATACATTTCTAGCAGTAGTCCGTACTATTTAAAAGAAACATTTAGAGGTACTCTATGTCTGTAACTATCATAATACATTTCTAGCAGTAGTCCGTACTATTTCAAAGAAACAGAGGTATTCTATGTCTGTAACTATCATAATATATTTCTAGCAGTAGTCCGTACTATTTAAAGGAAACAATTAGAGGTACTCTATGTCTGTAACTATTATATTATATTTCTAGCAGTAGTCCGTACTATTTAAAAGAAACAGTTCGAGGTACTCTATGTCTGTAACTATCATAATATATTTCTAGCAGTAGTCCGTACTATTTCAAAGAAACAGTTAGAGGTATTCTATGTCTGTAACTATCATAATACATTTCTAGCAGTAGTCCGTACTATTTCAAAGAAACAGTTAGAGGTACTCTATGTCTGTAACAGTTAGAGGTACTCTATGTCTGTAACAGTTAGAGGTACTCTATGTCTGTAACAGTTAGAGGTACTCTATGTCTCTAACTATCGTAATATATTTCTAGCAGTAGTCCGTACTATTTAAAAGACACAGTTAGAGGTACTCTATGTCTGTAACAATTAGAGGTACTCTATGTCTGTAACAATTAGAGGTACTCTATGTCTGTAACAGTTAGAGGTACTCTATGTCTGTAACAGTTAGAGGTACTCTATGTCTGTAACAGTTAGAGGTACTCTATGTCTGTAACAATTAGAGGTACTCTATGTCTGTAACTATCATAATATATTTCTAGCAGTAGTCCGAACTGTTTACAAGAAACAGTTAGAGGTACTCTATGGCTGTAACTATCATAATATATTTCTAGCAGTAATCCGTACTATTTAAAAGAAACAATTAGAGGTACTCTATGTCTGTAACTATCATAATACATTTCTAGCAGTAGTCCGTACTATTTAAAATAAACAGTTAGAGGTACTCTATGGCTGTAACTATCATAATATATTTCTAGCAGTAGTCCGAACTGTTTACAAGAAACAGTTAGAGGTACTCTATGTCTGTAACTATCATAATATATTTCTAGCAGTAGTCCGTACTATTTAAAAGAAACAGTTAGAGGAACTCTATGTCTGTAACTATCATAATACATTTCTAGCAGTAGTCCGTACTATTTAAAATAAACAGTTAGAGGTACTCTATGTCTGTAACTATCATAATACATTTCTAGCAGTAGTCCGTACTATTTAAAAGAAACAGTTAGAGGTACTCTATGTCTGTAACTATCATAATATATTTCTAGCAGTAGTCCGTACTATTTAAAAGAAACTGTTAGAGGTACTCTATGTCTGTAACTATCATAATATATTTCTAGCAGTAGTCCGTACTATTTAAAATAAACAGTTCGAGGTACTCTATGTCTGTAACAGTTAGAGGTACTCTATGTCTGTAACAGTTAGAGGTACTCTCTGGCCGAAAATGTTGCAGCTCCTTAATGTATGTATCGTCAGTGCAAAGAGAAAACTGGAAATCTGAAATTCAGAGATTTCAGTACCATACTACCTTTTCATGGGTTACTTAAATAAACTCCAATATTTATAAATACCATTTTTAAGGCATGAGATATACCGTACCCTCATTTAAAAATATGAGCATGCATGTCTATCGTTTTTAGCGCAATTAAGCGAAATTTACTTCATAGTGTCAAATATCAGATTTATAATATTCTTTCATGAAGAAATAGGTAAAATTAAAGAGAAAGTATATATGCTCTTTCACTAAATATGTAAAAATTATGATGTCATGGATTATATGATTTTAAAGACATGTATTTTTAGATAAAAATATTCGATGAAATATATCTTGTATTTTTTCTACAAACTATAACGTTATGTCTAGCAACAGAGAGTGTGAATCGGACAACTTTTTAGAGGAGTCTATTTGGTAACAAAGGCCTCTCACGAAACCGAAAAAATGTGGAAAAATGGAACTAAGGCTTTTGACCAATCGAGACACATATTTGTTGTCACACCCTCGCTGCTGATATGGTTTTATCAAAAATTCTATCAAGTCCGATACGATATCTTGATCGTGGATCATGTTAATTTACTGTTATAAATCCGTGTGTGGTTGGTCTAGCAAGACTAACTTCTAAATTCTAATTTCTAAAAATATTATAATCCATGTCACCGCTACACCAAATCTGATGAATATTTCTTAGTGTGTGGGTATCTATTCCATTAAATACAGAAATAATTTGTACAATGGTCTCTGATCACTTTCGGAATTTGCATATAGCGTTGAGCAACACAAATAACATCCGTATTTTATGCCTACCTCGAGAAAATATTATAGTTGGATTTGATTGTTTATTTAGCATCACATCATCAACACATCATCATACACGACTAAATTATTAATATATCCGTCAACGGAATCGACATTTGGCGCTTCATCGACATCGGTAATAACATTAATAATATAATCACCATCTTTGTTTAACAATTTTGCATTTTCACTAAACTAATTTAATACATCATAGCACCGCTGATCATTTCCGGACGGTTTCATCAAACACAGCTTATCCCACTTCATCCATCTCATTATCAAATTAAGTAGCAATTGCGTTTTATCACTTTCAGATGGTCCAATTAGTATCATCCTGATCGAATTTGGTAGGGCATCAATATGCTTAATAGGTTCTCGTGCTTTTGTCGCTGACAAATCAATTACAAACCTAAGTGTGCGCTCGATATGATATAATTGACTCAAACACCGTCAGCAATATCAGTATTCCACAAACAATCATATATCGTAATAACACTTTTGGTGCCCAGTATTTTTTCCGATAGATGTCTACCAAACCAAACATATCAGATAGGATGGAGTCCTTTATCAATTTCAAATGATATTACACGAGCAAACCCGGTTAGATCAAAATTGGTTAGTGGTCCATTAATCTCTACTCGTTTTATCTCGTGCTTTTGATGTCCAAATCGTTGGAAATACCCAGCGCACTCTCCATACACGAGGAAACTTCCTGGATAACACGCAACCATATCAACCAAGATAACACTTTTAGAATCATATATGTTATTCCACAATCTGCTGTGTCCGTATTGGCGAAATGAGCTGCAACTGATGGGACTGTAAAAGAGTTTATTTATAATTGCTCGGTATTATCCTTTAAAAATTTCGCAGTGAGATTTTTCATCAAGCCATAAAGATATTATGTACAATATGTTTCACTTTTAGGTCTTACAAATTGATAACATTTACCTTCATCTTTGAAACTCTGAAATAACCACATTGACACAGTATCGTTTTTACTTAACTCGTATATAAAATCAAATATGTTTAGCCTGGAGTTATCCGGGTACTACCTTAATATTCGATCTCGTGGAAATATTGCTACTGCGTTAATCCACGCGTGCGCATTATAATCAATAATATTTATTGGAGATACTTTTGATTTATATTTTGATTCATATATTACTTCTCATATTATCGTTGCTACGGTTATTGGGAATCTGAATGCTGTTTCTAACACTGCCACATATTTTATCGTAGCACCAGTATCCTTGAATGATTCAGCTCATTTGTTTATCTTTTTACGTCCTAGATGTGTCACACAATTTCCACGCATCGCATTTGTAAAATGCTCTGTTGCTCGCTCAGCGACACAATTTGTCCTTGACTGTTTCATAGGTTTCAGATTCTCAATACTTGGCTTTTCATTTATCGGATAAATTCTATTAAAAACCGTGGTTACAGGATATACTCGCTCATAAAACGGTTTGTCAATTCCGGTCAATATTCCTGGTTTGGAACTTTAACTCACAATGACATTTTCATTTATTGGCGAGGACAGGGTCGTATTTTTATCACGAATAATTCATTTTCCTGTTTCTGCTAGTATAATAAATTTCACACAGATAATATGACTTCGATGTTCTGGAGTCGCGATTATACCCGCTGCTCGTATCATTGATGGTGTCATCAACACCTCCACTGATTCGAAATGTTGACCAGGAGTGGAATGCGTCATCTTTCTTAAAATCGTTCTAAGCATCATACATTTTACCGAACTTGTTTTTACTCTTCGGTAGACCTTTTATTGGTGCATCTACAGAGATTATATCGCGATTATATATCGAGGATTTTCAGGGTTTGATTTTGGATAAGCTCTCGTACACCTCCGGGAAACTTGAAATTCGGCAGCGTAGCTTCTGTTAACAAATATGCATCTGGAAACCGTTGTTTGCTGTTTAAGTCATATCTATTTTTAACTATTGATTGAATAAATCTCTCGTTGAGATACTCCATGTCGGATACAAGCTGATTTAATATTTCTATTTGTTTAATGATTTCGTCCCGCGGCAAAGTCACATTAAGAAGATTTTCTTGGAAATTTTGTTGTGGTTGTATTAAATATGGTTAATATATTTCATTGATTTCTTTAAAATAAGAACCAAGAAGATCAAGAGTCCATGATGTGTCAATAGTTTTTTTTCTCATTAAAACGTTCAGGTTATAACAAGCTAATATTCCATAAAATGAATTCCGTGCTCACTTATGTAAAACTTGTATCTACTGAATTTTTTAAACGATGCAAACTATATATGTGCAGTTGCTTAAATTTAGGTATTACGATTTTTTGCTTGTGACCTAATGAGACTTCACTGGTTCTGGTATCTTTGGAACTTCAGGTGTTGGTTGTGGACTTTCAGGCCATCCTAGCACGGTTCTGCTTGATGATTGATATATATATATATATATATATATATATATATATATATATATATATATATATATATATATATATATATATATATATATATATATATATATATATATCCGGGAACTCTCCGGGAACAATCTTAATATATATATATATATATATATATATATATATATATATATATATATATATATATATATATACATATATATATATATATATATATATATATATATATATATATATATATATATATATATATCCACGACATAATTTATCTCGATGGCGGCTGACAGGGATGGTTAGTGAACCGTTTTATCTATTTTTGAATATATTCCTGTTATGGATTTTATTCTATGCTGGAATTCATTATTTATATCCTCGACATCATAAGTCCCCTTTGGTGTAGATACACCGTTCCAGTCAGGGTTCTATCTGGTCTATTGTTATTTGCAAAAACCAGTGAATTATTTGGCTGTTGACCCCGGAACGATTTTGACTGGATATTTGGCTAACTGTAGTATACTCGTAATTGGGCAAGCGCGATTTATTTTTCCTGGAATCGCAGTTGAGAAATTGATATTAAATTTAGGGGCCGATGAGGTTGTTGAGATCATTGTTGCTCCTGACGTAGTTGTATTCGCGGCTATCTGTTGCAGTATCTCCAGAGATATTATTGTTATTATTTTCATTCTCTTGATAACTGTTGTTTGTCATTGCGGATTCGTAAACGCTATTCAGCGTTGAGAACTCGTCATCATATATTATTTCGTCGTTAAGACTCTTTGATTATATATTCGTTCAGTTTATTTTGACTACATTTGGATATTGTTTTGGAATTATATTAGCAACCCCAGTAAATGTTGTTGCCGCTGAAACACACACTGTTATACCTACAAGTGCCATCATTGTTACCGCTGATAGAAATATATCCATTCTAGCAATAACAGTTAAAGCCGAATACTGGATTATATCAACGTTTTGTTTTATAATTTTTCCGTATACTCGTCAATGAGATCTTTCAGTTTAGTTTGTAATTGTTGCATCTGATCGTATCTGTACTGTTGGGCGTTCATTATGCTACTTACTTTAATCAATTACAAATTCGACATACCATGGGATTGATGCTCATGCTAAATTACCACTACTAGGAGTTAGACTAAATATTTCGGTGGCTCCCTGATCTATTATTGTACTTGCGCTATTAAAACCAATAGATGTACTTGGTGTTACTTTAAACTGTAACGGTGAAATCAGGGTTAATATATACATAACTCAAACATCTGAAGTAACTTTAATGGTGTTATTTCGATGTGTTCAGGTGAATGATCCATGTTGTATCGAGTACACGGTATTGATATATTCTTCATGCGGTATTTTAATGTTATCAAACCGCTTGGTGAAAATAGGAATAAAATGACCAATGATATTATGATGTATTTGTTGAATCGTTTAGATACTTGTTTTAATATCGGAATGTTTCATGGGGATATTTGGCGGTTTTCTGAGGAAATTATCCACGGCCTCATCAATTTTTCTAAATTGTTTACGGAGATTTCCAAACGCGCCTACATGAACATCATATTCGGTCCGCATCGTTGATAGTTTATTGTGTCACATGTTTTATTACCAGGTGTCTTTTTTATTCCTGTTCCTGTTGAGATCGCCTGTCATTGTAACACCAGATTTTTGTACTCGCGCGAGAATATTATCTAGCACAGTTGGAGTAAAGAACTCCAGGTTTAATCCTACCGGAAGAATCGAACACTGCTTTATAGTTTTCGGGTACTCTATTAAGTCAAACAATAATCAGTCAAGGAAACATTACTCGTTCTTAATATTCTTGCTTGTCAAGAAATGAAAGTTTTTCGTTTGGCTCCACATCTACAAGATTTACCAGTTCGGATATTTCGTTGTTAATTATTATTTTTTACATTCTCGCGTGATATTCCCTCAGCCTTTTATTGTCGAAAGATAGTCCTTCCGTAAATGTCTGCCATTATACCTTCAAAATCTCTTTAAGAAAGTTATTACTCGTGTACTCGTGTTGTACGACTTTATGGGGTGGTTTAGTCTTAGCTGATGCATCCTCAAGTACAGCAATTACTTCTCTGCTGTATATTGGTGGTTCAGTTACTATCTGTCCTGGTAACGTTGAGTACCAAACCTTCACGCTGTGAGGAATTTTGAATCGATTAATATAGTCCATAAATTCTTAGGGTGGTGATAAATCATATGAATCAAAATAATCAATTCCACGTCGGTCAATCGCGTATGCAAGCCAGTTAATTCCAGGTCTGGTTGAATTATCGAGATAAATAATACCCGTCTCGATGTTGTTTTGCGTGGTAGACAATTAATCTCGCATAAAAACACCTCTCACATTTTGCATTCTTAACTTTTTAGCAGCATCGATTAAATCTAAATTTAACATCGGCGTTACGAGTAAATACTCCCTGTTAGCCCCAGGGCGCTTCCTTACGTGAAACGACTGCCTGGTAACCTTAGACCCCTTCCCTTTTTATGGATCCTTTTCCAGTTGCATCATGTAGTGTTAACTCTGCCGCTGTTCCAAAGGCTTCTAACTCCGCAGCTTTCGCGACTGTGGCGGCGGCGGCAATGAATGCTGGTATAGCCGCAAGAAGTGGAAATATACCACCTGATTCAATTGTGCATTTGATCGAGCTCGCAGAGTGAGAGAGTAACATGTACACCTTTGTTGTATCTTTTTGCATCATTGAATTGTTTAATCTGACGCACTGTCAATGATCGTTTTTTTTCTGACCACCAGTGATCTGATCGTGTTTTAGCGTTATTGTAGTTCCACATGTTTAGTTGAATCCGACTGCAACTTTTTAATACGACCAGGATTCAGAGTGACACTAACGCGACTATATGACATTATAATAATACGAGTGATATAATTGTGTTACATATTTTCCACTGGTGCATTGTTCACCAACATCTTCGGGTAACATCGATTTGTCATTTAGTATATCAGTTATTGCTCTGTAATCACCGTAAACAATCGACGGAACTGCTGCGACAACAGTAAGTTGTGTTACACGAGCTCAGAAGTGTATGTCAACAACAATCTGTTTGGTGAAACAGGGGTGTTCCAGCAAAAAGTCATACATCGGATATAGGTTTCAAAAAATTTAATTGTGATATTTGCAGCCCGGTATCTTCATTCAGATCACGTCCCATAAATGTCAACAAAACGATGAAATGCACGTGCTATTTGGTTTTGTTCGTAATTAAGTAAAATATACTCGGAATTGTCTTGCTGACCGTTTATTCCTATTGAGACCTCAGTAGCACCCATTTTGGTCAAATATCATATTACTGCGTGTTTGTGATCCTAACCGTGTTTTATCCTGTAGCGCAACAAATATATATCGCAGCGCAGAATGCCGTGGGTGTGATGCTATATGCCATGTAAATGTACCGTTGATAGAACTCACCATACTATATGCTGTTATTGTTAGCCATGAAATCAATTATTTACCACCTGTATCCATAAATGATAGTAATGTTTCCTCTGCGGCGATCGATGGAGTCATAACTGACATGCACAATGATAGTTTTGTTATATTTACCATGCCAGCAGCGACTGGAGCTGCAGCAGGGCCTGCTTCTCGCCAGATCGCGTCATTATCACCACATTTTCTAACGAGGGCTACAGTGTGTTTAGCTCCAAAGATAACCTTTCTTACATTTTGACAAAATCCGAAAATATGGGGCAATAGAATTGCATATGAAAATAATCTACGACGTCCTTGCAACATCGTTGTACGTGTTAAAAACCCTAGGTTGTAATTAGGATTAACACCTTTTATACTATCAAAATGAACCCTTGGTCTAGCTTCATGTTCAAAATCATCTGGTTGATCAGCAATTCCAGTAACTACTGGTGTCTGTAATTTGACATACTGAGCATTATCATCTTGATCAGTAATATCCTTAGCAAACATCATAGATGGAGCAGCCGATCTTGTATAATCATTAGATTATCTAGCTAAATCCACTATTGTTGTCGCGACATCGACATCATGCTGAATATATTCAATCTCTATTCCATCATGCATATATGTAGATTTACTAAACAGCGCCATAATCCCATTACTGACAAAACCAACCCGTGTATTTACTGCATATTCCCCACCAGGAGTTGTTACAAGTTCTCCTTCTTCAATAACTGCCTCGGCGGGAAGGAAGTATGTACTTGTATCCTAAACTTGAAGTTCGATTCTTTATCGACTATTTGGGACTCTTGCATTATAAGAACAAAACTGATAATCGCGTACAGATTCATCCTTGATCACCGGTGTTTATTATACTCTATATCAAATGATGGGTCAGACGATTGTTTGAACATTTTATGATATATGTCTCGATCTAAATCGTGATTTCAGCTCACTTCCTGTTATTATAATTGTAGCAATCTTTCTTTGTTATTGTTCAGATTAATAAATCGTCAGCGCTGCTAGTTTTTGATACGCGGCTTGGTTATAATTTTACTGACAATCACGGGTATGATTTCCGTAGATGACAATTTTAATGGCTGTAGGTTTCGTCGTATTAATCGTGTTAGTCTTTCTTTGGCTGCAGAAAACGCCTTATTAGCAATACCAATATCACCAGGAGCTTTTTCACCGATAACATTAATATCTGTCATCGATAATTGTTTTGCAATTGGTGCTATTTTGGGATCCATCCTTGCAAAAAAACATTGAATAACATCACCAATATCATCTCTCTCGTGAGTTTATTGCTCTGACCATGACAGGTTTATAATGGTGCAGATGTATGATCATCTTATTGATTATTGTTATATCTAATATTGGTGAGCATTAGCCACCAGTGAAGGTCAGTCACTGTGAAAACCATCATAGAGTTCATATATACATTCTCGATATACTCCGTTATCCTTGATACCACCTTGAAATAATCGTTGACAGTTGACAGATATCAGCCGCTTCATTAATTATTTCCGGAGAATTATTTCAAGTTCGTTTACCTCGTATGAAAATTTCTAATCGTGCTATATTGGCGAGAATATTATTAGAACAAACAACAATAACACATCCTCGAGATCCACGCAGAGAAATACCACTTCCTGTTGTTCCATCTTCCTCCTTTTTAAATAGTTGTCAGGGTGATCTTTCTTCTTTTGCTTTTTTAGTTGTTCACTAGCCTCCTCAAATTCTGAACACAGTCTGATCTGGTGAGAACGACTGTTGTTGTTGTTGTTGTTGCCTAAACCCCCTATCAATGATTTTTATTTTATTAACAAGTGCATAGAACATATAATAATCTCGACTGATTTGTTGATGGTAAGATAAGCGATATACCCATTCAATAAAATTATAATCACTTATGGTTTAATATCCCGATTGTAACATTTTAGATTTATCATACACACCAAATCTTATTTTTGCAGGTAAATCAGGTTCTTTAATATTTATAATGTCAATAACGTCTTCGCGAAACTTTTTAATCAGATAAATATTTTCTTACTTTTGGTTTAGGTGCAAGTTTTTCTTTCACGTCAGTGATTTCAGTACGACCTTTATCTGTACCCTCAAGTGTTTCTTGATCGACAGGAGGATGTTGTGCTGCAGCTATTTTTGCAGTTTCTTCAGACATTTTGAAACTTTTCAAGTTCAGAAATAACACCTTTTTCACTTCTTCTCCTACTCTTATTCCATATATAACCTCCATACCGGATGTAGTAAGGGGTTTGAATAATTGTTATGTTCCTTCTGCAAATTCAACTTGAGATTCTTATCATTTATGTAATTCGTCTGACAGAATCACGGACGGGTATCAATTTCCTAATCGCTGCTAGTCGCTCTTGAGCTAAACTAGTTATTAACGATTCTCCTACCATTATTGTTTTATGATATGATTAAATTCGTAGCAGCATAGAGGGTGTGACAACGGATATGCGATTCGTTTGGTCTTAGTTCTATTGTTTCACATTATTTTATTTCGGTATCGTCTTTGTTTGCCAAATAGACGTCTCTAAAAAGTTGTCAGATATATATATATATATATATATATATATATATATATATATATATATATATATATATATATATATATATATATATATATATATATATTTAAAATCGAAGTTGCAACGTATGCAATTTTGTCACTTGAAAAGAAAAGGATCGAATTCAAGATGGAATCTGTTATTTAAATAAAAGACAGACACTCTGTTCAATTAATGCTGTACATGTTATTTGCGTTTATGAATATTTGTTGCTAATATCATTTTCATTATATTCCTTCAGGAAGACAGAGAAAAGAAAGAAAAAGTAAGTATTGATACCTCTGCTTTCAGTCAATACGAATTGCATAATATTATTATATGATTGCTATGACGCGTGTATTTTACTAAAATATTTATTTGTCAAATTTATTTAGCCGTTTAACAACTTGATGTCGTCATTTTATGTCACTGCTTTCCTTGATAAAAGAGCGCAAAAGCTAATAACATCATTTCCGGTCACGTTGTTTATACCACTGATTTTTTCCCGTTAGAAAAAATATATTCTTCTTTTTAAGCCAACTACCACCTGCTTACTCTCATAATTTATATAATGATCTACTACAGTGGAAGCCACAGTGAACACATATTAAAACTCTTTAGTCCATTCTAAAAAATGTATATTGTTTGTGTTGCATAACAAGGTCCAGCTGACAGATTAAATGTCTAAATCATCTAGTTTATTCATCGTGTTATAGCTTTAGAGTTGCGATACTTTCATGGAGAAACGTCCATATAACGATTCATCGTCAATACTAAATGATGTATTTTGTTCGCTGTAGTTTCGACTCTTAGTCCGTGCTAATAACACAACATAATGTGTCCTATTATTGTGGTTTAGTAGAGTCAGTTTCAACCATAGAGAAATTTGAGACGGAGCGTTTGGATATATATATATATATATATATATATATATATATATATATATATATATATATATATATATATATATATATTACAATGGAGCTGCTGAGTGTGGCTTAAAGTATCAATATTTGCAACCGGAATACACGCTATTGATGTTCTAATTTGTAAGGACCACCCCACACACATACAAGAAAACATGAACAATTAACACAATCAATTCAAACCACCACAAACCAAAAAATGAAAATCAACTAAATCAGTGCACAGTCTTGTTTTCATCCACTATGATATTCATTGAAGTACAATGAATATGGTCTGAGAATACAAAACGTTAACGGGAAACGTATATTGTGGAAACTTCCATTTATGAACATCAAACGTTACTCGAAATTATAGCAACACTAGCATTGATGCCATTTAGACAACATTTCAGAATTTGAGCTTAAAATGTTATGTCAGAAAAATCTGAACATACATATTTTCAAAAGTTACATTGTTTACTGTCAAAATGTATATCTCTTGAATTTAATGTTAAGAATAATGAAATGAAAATCATGGGGTTCATTAATTGTTTGAATAATATTGGGGCTACACAAAATCATGAGAGATTATCAGTACTAAGCATTGTGATAGAGACTTAAGATTTGTAATAGGAAGCATAGTGTTTCAAAACATTGCTGTCAAGAATGACATGGTGATCATAACTATTATACACGTGGTAAATGAAAGTGTTTATTTTCACACTGAAACAAATGAATGAGGTTGTGAAAATTTAACTATATATTCTGTACCTCTACTGGCCTGTCAATTAGCTGCAGTTTTGTATTGATACCTTTCCTAAAGTAATTAGAGGATTGTCATAATATTTTAAACATATATTGGCTAATTTGTTTCCAAATTGCAGTAATACTGGTCAAGCATTCCATATTGTTTTCATTGGCCATCATCAAGACATTATCGTGTCTGTTGCTAAACAAAATTTTATATGGATATGGGGTTGTCGCTAGAACACTTCGTATTATGTGTAATAGGAGGGAAATAAACATGGTCCTGCTCTGATACTCAATATAGTCGACACAGAAGCCTGTCTTGGTTTGGTGATGTTTATTATAGAGGAAAACCTTATAATGGCAATGTGTTCTAATAAGAAGACTTCTTAAATTGTCACAGTGCTCACTTTTAATATTTACTATCATCTTATCGCATTTCGTCCTGAAGAGATGCTCATATGAACTTTAGGGTTTGTCATATTTATGTTGCAATGTATATTTGATTTATGTTAAATACCTTACATTTTTCTGACTATTATGAAGAGTTTTGAACACAGTTAACGCCCAAAATGTTTCAATATCACAGTTTCAACCCAGCTGAAGAGAAGACCTCCTTCTCCTTTTGTAATGAATGGGAAATAAAAGAAATGAACACCTTTCAGTGCTGATTCAATTAGAAGAATACAAAGATAGTCGAGCCCATTCTTTTAGCATAATATAAATGTTTAAATTATCTGCGGATGGACTACAAGTTTAGTCATCATTTATAATTATTCCGAGACAATATCATATATATATATATATATATATATATATATATATATATATATATATATATATATATATATATATATATATATATATATATATATATAAAGAAAAGGTCGCTTTATTTCCGACCAAGACAAGGGAGAACTTTTCATTTGTCCTGGATATTGAAACAAAAGAAAACAATTCAAATGTATGCATTCGTTTCTCATGTCTGATGTTTAAAAAAAACTAGAACAACTCAATGTCTCACAGAAATTATGCAGTACAGCCTATAAACCAAGCAAAATGAATACGCCACAGTCTATATGTGTACAGAAAACAAACAAACACGAATGTACAAAACATTGTGTTTGCAATCCTTTTCATGACAATGCCTTGTTGCGGATGTTGGAAGACATTTTATATTTACCTCGAAAATGAGAGCCATATCGACATGTTCTGTGTTGTAAATTTATGCACACGCAAATTATATGCTGGATATTTCATTGTTATAGTAATACTTTTAGGTTATTGGGTGATTAAAAAGCACATGTAGAGATTTATTTAAAAGAAAACGTATCGGCTGCTAGACGATACTGTTATTTGTGAATGGCTGTCTTTTGTCCAGTGTTCGTGCATTAAACGGCTTGCTTTAAATGTTCTAAGGCGGTGTAACCAGTGACATTCATATGCCCCATCTGTGAACATTGAAAACTATGTATGTTATTGTTTAGATAAAAGATCATAAGTATACATTTAAACACAAGCAAACAGATAGAAGCACTTCCTATATGTGTCATCATATCCGGTATATGCTAGAATTGGCTTCTGGGCACCAGATCTGCACTTTCTTGGTGGAGAGAGGAAACTATACTTTTCGCATTGATTCTACATTCCACAAAAATCAGTACTGTTGAATTATTATGAATAGCTTGGATAAAGAAAAATATAAAAATAGTATACATCACGCAACAGGTCATGTGTCATAACATTATATAAGTAAGCGACAGAGAGGGTGAAAAGACAACTTTTCAAAAGAGTCAAAATGCCAACAAAAGCCTTCCTAAAAGAAAAGATATGATCTCTTTGTTAGTGAATATTTTTGCTCCGCATAGATAGATGACTAACAGACCACTCTTTGGGAGGGTCCAAATGCCGACATAAACCTTATTCTAAAGTATTCAATGGTGTTTATAACTTTAAAAATCAATTTATTCTAACAACGATGATGCGTCTCTAATTGGGTTAGGTTATTGTGTCTTCCTCGAACTGAAACACCAGAGATAAGCACAAATATATTACAAAATTTCACCAACTTGAGGTCGCACTCTTTATGCTGGTATAATTACATTATTATCATATCAATAAAACCACTAGCTTAAAGATCTTACACTGCTAGATTAGCTCAGGAGCGACTTGAAGCAATCAATCCATTTATATCAGTCTGCGATTCAGTCAGACAAAAATCTCTAGTTGAATTTGCAGAATGTTAAGAAAAATTATTTACACCTGTCACAAATGTTACTGACAGAGTTGCAGAAGCTACTGAAGGTTTTCCTCCAACAGTAAAACAAACTGCAGAACAAAAACAAAACATATAGCGGAAGTAACTAAGAAAACAAAAATGATTTTAAAAATAATTTTATGTGATATGTTCACTGCACAATTAACAACAGGCGGTCGCATTCAAAACAGCCGGACGAAAATTAACCGTGAACAGTGACACTATCTGAACAAATTACTTATAAGGCTATTCTTGTGATCAAAAAATGATAATCTGGCTGATTTAACTGGTTTTGCAATAATTGTGCAGGTTGTAATCATAGAAACAGATACTTGAAACCCTAATATGATTGATATGTAGGAAGATATGTGCCGTTTAGATGAATATATCGCATAAAATATGACAAAGATCGAGTTTCAAAGACAGATCCAATATTTACGATCTGTACGAGAACAATAGAGGGATTTAAAAGTGCCCATTTTCATTTTCATCAATTTCCCTGCTCACAACTCCACCGTCCTCCTCCTTCGCAGCAAATATAATAACCACAATCTCTCTCACAAATGTGTTCACAACAGACAAATCAGAATCGTCTAGAAAAGGAAAGGAAACTTTTTTTTTACGATGCACCTGACACTGATGCTACTAAAAGTGGCTTTAATACTCTGACTACATCAGGAGCAAGTGGTCTTATTTCTTGTTCTAACAACATTTTCGATGACGTACCTATACTAAAAATCCTCATAGGAGGGAAACGTGCTGGAAATAATTCGCTTAAATCGGGAATGAAATATATGACATTTGTCGAAGATTATTTATAGGTGTTATCATGAATATTGACGTGTCTCTTTGATGAAATCGTTGATGATTGTTATATCGATTAAGCTCGCTTCGATTAGATAAATGAGTAACAAATACGATAATCATGCACAGCGCTCAACTTGGATTGATCATGGCCAGGGTAGTAAATGCACGATTGTATTTAGAAAGATTGTCCCGAAAACAATACAATATGCAAAACGATTATCAATCCCACAAGGAAAATAAAATAATAAATCAAGCCGCAAATAAAAAGAAAACTAGCAGATTTAGTTGCTGATGAAATTGTTATCACAAAGTTAACTAATGCAATTGTACAGAAAAACACAAGTCTTATTCAGGAATCAGTCTTCGTGTTAGATGATAGCAGTTATATTTAAATGTTCAAACGTGTAACTGATCCGGCGTTTGATGTAGACACACCGGTTCTCAAGGGTGAATATATACGTGATTATCAATTTTATGTTATGACGCAATATCAGCGTGGTCGAATTAAATTACATTTTAAAGATACAAGCCTATATGTGCTACCCGCTGATGCTTTGACTGAGGTAGAATGAGTTTTGTAACATATGTACCTCTTAATAGACGCATTTGGAGTTAATGTCATAGTTGGGTTTGTTAAGAATGGTATCATGGCATTATTTGACAGTGCCTCTTACATGATTAATGGAATAAATAATGAATCAATTCAAACAGACGTTGATGTTGCTGCAACTATAATAGGTATATCCAACACCTTATACAACCACAGGGTTGGGCTGGAGGCTAGGGGTTGAGTGAAGGCGATGACTCTTTATGTAATGTTTGATTTACGGACTTTATGACCTATATAAAGAAAGGCCATGATAAAGTAATCTTTATCCTTACAATTGTCGGTCTTTGTGTTTTTAACATATCATTTAATGTAAGAAACTATACAAATCAACTAATGTACCATTTCAAGAGACCAAAACCTCAACTATTTAATATCTATCATCCACGTACTTACTGTCGAAAACCCATATTATACTAGCTTCATCATGCTGGAGTGGCCAACACGCAGTTGTATACCATCCAGTCTCGCGTAGCCCATTATGCTATTCTTACATTATGTAGCGAACACTGACTGACTAGTATCCCAAACTTACCATTCAATATGCTTACCGAAATAGCTGTTAATAACACAATAGAGGCTATCCAAGACAATAAGGTTTGCTAGCTATTCAAAGTAGGTAGAACTAATGTAGTATTATGTTTCTTATGATCGTTCAGGCAGAACGGGAAATGGCACTACAAGTGAGTACAAATTACAGATAAATATTCTAATCGGATACGCTAAGTACGAATCATGTGTATTAAAAAGTTTATTTTAAATACTCCACACTTTAATTCATGTAAACTGATGATACATTTTATATTACACTTATGTTTATTTTTTGTCTTACAACAATAATATCTTCTCAGATAGATGGCAAACACTAAATTAAATTTTGTATTATTCTGTGTACGAATCAAATATAAAAAGATAAGTTTAAACAAGGTACAATAATTGCATTGATAGGTTTGTAGTTTCATGCTTCATTCATACGTCTCTCCATATTTTTCTCACCTCCTCCCCGTAATTAAAGGTATCATTTCTGCTATGATGCATGTCGTAGCAGCTTAAGAGGGATTCACTCTATAAGGCGGTCAGGGGAAATAGCTTGCTTCAATTAATTATTGATGACAAATAATAACATTTCAAAAACACTTTTAGAGGAAATAATAAGTAATTAATATGTACTTTTATCTGGACAATTAAAAGTACTGTATAGTGAAAATCTTTGCTGATCGTTATTTTGTATTTTTGCAACAAAAAAAGTTGAAACCCTTTATATTTAAATACTATATAATCACTATATTAAATTGGTAAAATCTATAACTATTATAGATAAATCTAATGAAATAATGGCATACACTGTCATTGCAATTGACAATATGGTCATACGCAGACACATCTCTTTGAGAGCAAATTAGCATAGAGTACGTCACGCTCTTTAACACATTTATTACATTCTTTTTAGGAAGAAAGAGAGAAGAAGGAAAGAGTAAGTATTAATATCTCGTTTTCAGAAAACGACTATAAATGTTTCAATGTATACATTTATTATAAGGCTGCTTTCAGGCGATAAGTAAAACATACATTTCTGGTGTTCTTGCTTCGGTGAATACGTACACATGAAACATTGCATAAAGTTATAATGCTTGCTATGTTGGACTAATTTACTGAAATATAACTGCTTTCAAATGAAACACATAATCTGACAATAACAGAAAGGTCGCCTATTCATGCCTCATGCACGTTATTTAATTTGTGTTTATTAATATTATTGTCTAAAAAGGTCTAATTGATGGAAATAATTTTCTCTGATTTCATCATTACCATATAAATTTCACCTACCAATCAAATAATATTGCTAATTCTTGTTTTTCGTCTGTTTTTGTATCTCGCATTTACTGTTTTTGTCCGAAATAGAAGCAAAATTATGTATATTGACAAAATGGCGATCCTTAGTGCAATAAAAACATTAAAATAGACACTCGTATCGATGAATGAACTATAATTTATTTGAAGATGGGTTTATTATAATATGATATTGTATCCCTAACTGTCCATTATATTAACATAAAACCTGTATATTCAATAACGTCAAACGAATTGGAGAAATGTATATTAATGTTTATTTGTCCTTCTTTTTACCATTATTGGGCTTAACTCAAAGCATTATTTCCAGGCTTATGACATATTCCAATATCCAGCATGATTAAAAGCGAAACATCGGTATTTACTTAACCTTCTTGGATATCAGATTTATTATATTCTTTCAGGATGAAAGAGTGAAAAAAGAAAGAGTAAGTATTAATCATATTGCGTCCAGTAAAAAATGGTACAAATCATCCATGGCATAAAAGTGACGTACGAATGTTAAAATTCCTATATTTTCAAAACCGACTTATGCGTGAAATACAGTTCATATGTTACCACGACTTCGATTTGTATTAGTTCATTTACATTGAGATGGTTTATTACTTAGACTCACGATTTTGAGTCGTATCGGTTCTCTTAATGAAGATCTAGTCGTCCAGTCAAGACGGGATGATGATATTGATTGATTAATTTGTTATAGACATTTGCTCAAGCATCTTATTGCAATTGTGATTTATATCAAGTACTTGGAAGGAACCGGCCCATCACTGACCAGATCAGTGTTGAATAGGTACAAGCACTTTAACATTTAATAGAAAGGATCCTAATCCATATTATTCGACATGGATAATATGTTTTTATTGGTTGTTACCTTTTATCTCTATGCCTGAACAAGGCGATGTTACTGGGCTCAAGTGTTCTTTCATCTATGTATGAAATAAGCCCAATAAACATCCATAGACAAGGAAATTATCCTGCAATCAACTGTTGATTCGTTATACTTGTATGATGAGGCTCATGTAGTCTTCATGTTTGTTGGAAATGTATCCAATAATGATCAACTGGCAAACAAAAAAGGTTTGTTCTGAGGTGTGAACTTTTATTTCGTGCAGGCACCTAAAACACTTCTAAGTGATTGAAACAACTCGTAGTTTTTGTCATTAATCCTTGTTCTTCAGACATTCTATTCATGTACCCATGTGACTTGATACGATGTTAGTTTTAATAAATGAATTATAACCACGTGATTGGTGGCCGGATCCACACGACGGCAAGTAATTTGATTCAGTAAACAGTGGCATATAATAAAACATGAATGTATCAAATAAATTGGATATCATTTTTGTAAGCTTAAGAAACAAATTCATTATAAATATATATGTTTGTTACTTGTATGGGGCTTAATAATGTCTATTATTGTCACACCCAGTACCAGTAAACAGTGGCATCAAATCAAACATGAAATGTATCAAATAAATTGGTAACAAATTTTGTAAGCTTAAAAGTCAAATTCATTATCAATATATATGATTGTTACTTATATGGGGCTTAAAAATGTCTATTATGATCACACCCATTTTTACGGTACAAATTTTGGCAGCTCCTTATTATTTCCTCTGGATAGAGAAAAAGCTAAACATGATAGGACGGAAAATATTCACAGCTTTGTCAGTATATTAGGTCAAATGCCACCTGTTTTAAAATACTAAGGTAGAGATGCTGCATACAATACAATAGCATTACGTGCGTACGATTCTGTCCTAATTTTATAATATTAACTTTGGTTTTCTTACAGGAAGAAAGGCAGATAAAAGAATGGGTAAGAAGTAATATATCAAGTGTCAGTTAAAACAAAACTTTAGTATTTCATAAAAAGCTAGTTAGATTATTAAGATGCGTATCCGCAGAACCTGTAGGTATGCATCTAAGTTTAGTCACCATTTATAAAGTTGCCGTTCCATCGACATGCTCCTTTTTCTTTAGGATGCTTCCATTTCATTCGCATGGCCCTGCTTCATTATAATGCAATGTTGCAAATATGTTGGAGACAACATCAACTTATTTACACTCTCTTACTCTATTGCACTCTCATCTATTTTGCTCCTGTTATGTGTTAAGAATTAATTAAAAATGCATGTATCTTCTTCAAAAAAATTAAGACGAAAACTATTATGAAACTATGAACGAAACAATATAAGGTTCCTAGCATGTGTCAGTTTTACTAGTCACTATATACACTGCGTTTATCGGATCTATATTTTTATCAGGAGAGTGAATAATATTTCCTGCGATATCTTTTCTGATATTTTAATTACCAACGTGCCTTTAAACCAATCACTTCGAGTGGATGAGACACGTAAACCTTGTTTGGCAGCTCATCTAAGAGAAAGAAAACAAGGATTCCAAACTGCCACTGCTTAGAAGCTATATCCACTCAAAGGAAATTCTATGGGAGTAGACACCGACATAAAATCTGGAGACGGAGTCCATAAGGCGGTCTGACATTGACCACAACGTCATTCAGGCAACTCGTGCAATGATGTTGCTGCCAAGCTGTATCGGCATTCGTCGTGTCCTTGGGTCCACCATCTGTGTGTTGAGGGGCGATAGGCTAAATGGGCCACATCTGATTATTCATTATACGCTGTCAGGCGTTGTAGCACAATTACCATGGACACTAAAGCATCTTCATAGGGCGTCGGTATAACACGTAAAAAAGCAGTTTGCCGGTTCTAAATCAAAGCTCGATTGAAGTAGAGCTTGGAGCCTGAGGTCGCGTACGGCATAGGAAGAACTCACCATGTCTCACTGGACATCTACCGCCCGCCTTAAGCAGGAGCACATCCACTCATTAAGGTGCTGCTCGATGTGGACTGCCTGATTCACTGGGTGTGTGAAGCTTAGATGACAATCTCGATAATTGGGATACAAATTCCGCTCCCGGCAAGGCTATGGAAGAAAAAGTAGACTTAAGTTCTTCCTTTTGCACGCTGGAACATCTGAAACATGTCGTAATGGATAAACCGCTTAAATGCAGAAGATCGATGGCTCACATAAAACTTTCGTCATTGACATATAACTCTTCTGGGTTAACTTCGACATTAAATTCCTCCAGGAGGACCCGACTGGCCGACAGAGGCAACGTCAGGGTTGCAAAATACACCTTACTTTGGTACGAGAAGCACTCGGATGAACCAATGATGTATGGTGTCGGTTATATGCAATGAACATGCTTGTCTCCTTCAGTGAACCTCCTTCATCAGGAACTGAAAGAATCCTTGACATCATCAGGCGAATCCATATCCATCAGCATATACGCCCGAACCCTCTGCTCCACCCACGAGGAGAAAGACACATTATATGAGGCTCTGCAATTGGTTATATCTAGTAACACAAACATTAAATACCTCTACCTAATAGATTTCAATCCAGAATTGGGAGCTAAAAACGAGGCCTGGTTCGCCTGCCTAGGATCTAAAAGCGGGGTCATATCAACGGGAAATATCAGTTATTGCTGACGTTAAAGCACAGCAATTCATAAGAAAACTACAATAAGCTCACACCAAAGCTTTACGTAAATATACCATCGACTCGAGGTGATGACATCTCCGTGATGCTGAACCATTTTAACCACCACTGCTTACTGGAAGAAGGAGAGCAACAATACCAACTGGTACGAAGCAAACTGGGAGGTGGTGAAGCCCATGACTAAGGCGAAGAGAAAGGCCAATCTTGCATACAAGGCTGCACCTAACAATATTACATTACAAGCCCCCAGGCATGCCAGGAAAAAGGTTCAGCAGACCAACCCTCGCTGGGGCTTCTAGACCTTTACTTAACGCGTCTAATCTGAGTCAGAGTGTGGCTTTATAGCCGGCAGGTAAACTGTGGACAAGATCTTTTCATTACACCGCTACCTTGTATTGACCTAGCGAAGGCGTCTTACCTGGCCAGTCGGAGCGGACTCTTGAGGCGTCTTTAGAAAATACGCTTACCTCACGACTGCTCGCATCGTCACATGTTTTCACGACTACATACACAGCACAGTGTTCTTCAATGGCTCAAAATCAGAGGCCTTTCAAGTTAGCAACGGAGTGAATCAGGTATGCATCCACACCAGGGTCGACAAGAAGTTTTTCCACATCGCCAGTCTCCGTGGTAAGACTAAAGTCACTGAGGTAGCTATCCGCGAATTACACCTTTAAGGATATTGAACTGACCAACGTTTTGGAAAAAACAACCGTATTGATTTAGGACTCAGACTCCATTTTTCCGTTATGGCTAACTTGGAAGTTGTTGAGACCGTCACAATCCCCGGGTCCACCAGCTCATGCTTGCGCTCCATGTATTCTGAGGTGAACGTCAGGATTGCAAAGTCAGCAGAAGTGATGGCCTAACTAATCTAGAAAGTATGGAACATCGACAACCTCAAGGAAAAGACCACAATGCGCGGCTACCAGGCCTTCATGCTCAGCACACTGGTCTACAACAGTGAGACATGGACCACCTATGCGAGACAGCGTGAACCTGAAACGCCTGCGTCGCATTCTGCACATCCATTGACGGGATAAAGCAGGATAAAGCACCCAACATAGAGCTTCTGGAACGCGCCAACATGATCGGTATGGTCTTAGGTCCCGGCGAGAGGGGCTTTTGATGGCACTGACACGACAAGTGTATAGACACATCCAACATTCAAGTTTCCCAATGACCTTCAATACGGGGTGTTAGCAGAAGGTACATGACTGACTGGATGGCCACGTGTGCGTTACAATGATGTGTGGAAGAAGGTCATTAAAACGTCTAACATCAACGACTAGCAGAGCTGTGTTAACAGTGATAATACCAGGCGCCTAGCTATGAGACTGGGAGTTCAAAAAGCCGGGGAACACAGGAACATAACGCAAGATGAAATAAGAGCAAAGACGAATGTGAAACAACAACTTACTATGAAGTTACACTATCGTATCCCGTAGAGGGACGGGTGACAGGAATTATCAGAGAGCTCTCAAAATACAGTATCATCACAAGATATTTTTTTAGAAACGAAAACAACAAATTTGTCTTCATTAAAAGCATTATACTAAATTCAGAAATCTTAAGATCGTTCGCTTAATAATCGAAATCGTAAAATTGTTCAGTAATATTAGGATCAAGATTTTTCAGTATGTTTATGTTATATTTCTTTAATCCCTAGCAATTGGTGGTAGTTTACCGGAGTCGTTCACGATGAGATGCTTTAGTGACATTCTTGCTATCTTCTCTTTCCCCTCTTCCTTTAGGTTTGAAATATTATAAAATGTACATCTGTTACATTTAAGCAGCACTAAGTGTAATATATATATATATATATATATATATATATATATATATATATATATATATATATATATATATATATATATATATATATATATATATTTATATATACAATGTTTAACATGAGTGTAACTCTATATATAGGAATATAGGCTATATTTTGCACATGTATGGTATCTCCTAAAAAAATGTTTTCATTTCATGTCCATATATATTTTTGTAGTCATCAATATTTCAACGCATGTACTCCCTTTCAGGCATTAAGCAGATTTAAAACAGGAATATTTGCTATGTGAACGATAAACAAAAAAATACATTCCTTTAATTTAAAAATCTATGTGTTATGTTATTAGGTGTCCATACACAAGCTTGTGTACGCCCAATCCATATGCCAATTGAATAGTAGATATCTTCCATCAAATAACGCAATTAATACTCTTTTTCCAAGCAGCTTATCAGTTGTGATCAGTAGAACAAAAAGCAAATATCCTGATATGCCATTGCATGATCAATTGGCATATCATGGAGTATGTGTTTTGCAGTTGTAACTGCCATTAAAGTCTGTATATAGGATAGGTGTACAAGATCCTTGATTTGTAGTTTGTAATATATAATCATGCTATTGCCATCATTAGTCACTAACCAATACAGAAGGACTTCTGAAATGTTATCTCACAAATGGACGGCGTTATTGAAAATCATCCATGAAAGCTAGATTTGTAGAAGTAGGTATTGTGTATAACAACCATCTTATTCATGATACTTTATACATCAATTAATATACACTTGCTGTTATCAAACTTCTAAATTGTTATCGCAAACATGGACGTTTGCTAATGAAAGTAATTCATAGAAAATGAATTAATCGAGTATTTTGAATGGATTTACTAATCTATTATATTGCACGTACCTGTTGTTTTTAGTCTCAGAAAATGGAAACAAGAGTGAAGGATCTCGAGGGACAACTCTCCAGTACAAGAAAACAATATGAGGAAGCTAAAGCGAACGTATGTTATTATTTTAAATGTTCCAGTTTTCCCAAATTATTATTTCCTTGAACTTTTGGAACGCTTGTTTTATTTTATGCACCCTAGATATGTTCATTATGCAACCATATTTATCTAGGAATGACTGGCAGGAACATGAATGTTAAAATACAAATATGATACACAAGTAGCATTCTGTTGAGTAACTGCTACTAGAAATGCACATTGATCAATGTATTGATATATCAGTAACCTTTAACACAGGGAACTAAAGACTAAACAATATTGTCCACGATTATGTCCATCTTTGTAACATTTAGTTTATCAACTTAATCATACCAATTATGTAAAAATCCCGGGTAATAACAACTTGACTATTATTAGACTATGCCATCATTAAATGACATACAAAGTTTGAACAGACACATAAATCCATGCAATAGCCAACATCACGTGTTTGTTTGTAATACATACGTGCTTTAAAAATTATTTATAATTTACATAGTACAATGTTTATTGGAGCATACATCAGTTATTTAAATTATTAGTTATCATAAATTGTAATTTTCAAACTGTGTTTGGTTTTATGTTCAAAGCTATACTTGAACTAATGCATATATCTGTATATCAACATAGCTCACATTATCTAACGAGTAATACATTGACAACATTGCTCTGTAGTCTGACACTAAACTATGGCTGCAAAACAATATTAATTTTCGCCCATATCAATTATAGGCCATTACAATAGGTGCGAAGCTGAATCAGGCAGAGAAAGAGATACAGGCCCTCCGTAGTCAGCATGCTGATGCCGTTGCTGAGGTAATATTACTCGTGACATTTGGTGGGTTGGCATTTTAATGGCGTGTTGTAGCACATGCACAAAACTTGTCTCAGGTATGTGTCTCATATTCAGTAATACAATTCATGACAACTATGTTAATCAGACAATCTTATGTTTGTCAACAAAAATGATTTATGTAACATTTGAGAACGTAGCGTTAACTGTGTTGAACGTGTAACTTTTACTTTTAATTTCAAAGGATTATTGCTGGTCTTTTGAATTTATTATTTTAATATGTGATGCTATGTTATGATTTGATATTATGTTTAATTGAAAAGTATCAATTTATTACATTCATACTGTACATATGTATAATGAAACAAACTTGTTTAATCTCAACACGAATTGATTGATTGAAAATCCGTAATTCGGTTTAATATATGTTGGTGAATGAGTGACATGTAACCAGCATTATCAGAGATGCAAGTTTAGTGCCATTAGGTCTTTTTAACTTAAGATACAATGAAGTATATCAATGCTTGAGATTCAGCCAGATAGACAAACAAATAGGCAGACGGACCTATTGTGAACTTGTGTCAACTATATCTGCGATCTTAAGTGAAATCGCTACATTTTTCGGTTGCATTTTTTTCTAAAAATATGATTGTATTTATTTATTTTAGGGTTTAACGCCATTTTTCAGCACACGATAACATTGCGGCCAGTATTACTGGTGGAAGAAGAACCCGGAAAGAACCACCGACCCACGAGAAGCTACTGGCAATCTTTCTCACATAACTACACAAGCCGAATCTTAGACTCGAACCCACGCAGACAGAGGTGAGACGGCAGTGATCCGTAACGGAAAATGCTTTAGACCTCTCGGCCACTCGGGACCCCTAAATATGATTGTAAAAAAATGAAAATTGTGTACATCAAATATCACGGTCGTCCTAATTTTCATATATTCTGTAATGGCTAGTTGGTGTAAATATTGTATGACGTACAAAAGTAACTGTTTTCAAATATGAAATGCTCTGTGCATAATCAATATGTTGACCTTGTATATTGTAAAATACTGTACAAGATCGGTTTCCTATTAAAGTAATAAAACACAGTTTTAAGATATTTTAAGCATATTGGTATATTGTCTTATATAATTCACACGTGAAGATTCTAGGTTTGAAACAAACTTGGTTTCATTTTATGATCGGATTCTAATCTGTGTGATCATTTGCTAACATTTACAGAATTTAAGACGATACTAATTTGCACCTTTAATTGATTTTGTTTTAATATTAAATATGATCTTACTTCATGCTAACAAATTATATTTATATTACATTCATATTTGTCTTATTTTATATACGTTCTAATAAGTGTGTTTAGACACATTCTGAAAATACAAACATATTTAAACAATCTGATAACTGAAGACATGCATACAAATAATTTATAAATCGCAACTATGATCAATTGTGGTTTATGACGGTGTCGAAACACTTATAAAGAAAGGGAGTTAATTCGGTTTGTCGCAGATTGTTTGGTTAAGGTTAACACGGTGCAGGCCCGAGAGAATTGCATTCAGAGCCCTGTTTTGAGTATCTGAAAATCAAATGCAGAAGGAAACGTGTGATATTTTGTTACTTAAAATTGACCCAAATTGAATTAGACTTGTTGATATATCAGTGTTCCAGAATGTATATGTTATGCACGCATATTCTCCAGCAGAGTATCATGTTCGTCCCATTTTATATAATTGAAGTGAACAATATTGATCTTAATTTAATTTTCCGGCAGATCTATGTCTATGTTAACTGTTGTTGCGTAAGCATTCAAACATTTAGTGCGTACCATGAGTACTTGATTACAAGAATCAACCGATCGCCGACCCTGATTATGTATGCACATCATGTACCAGATTACCTAGATTTATGTAATCGTTTATGAGTATTTATTAGCACAAACAGCATATACCCAAATTTGCCAGCACACAATGCCCAGACATTGTGTACTTAGGTGTAGTACTCTCAACGGATCAAAACTTATTGAGCGGATATTATACATGGAAGCCAATTCTATGTTTCCACTGTGCCCACACAGGTCGGAACGTTATAATTGTTTTCACTAAGAAATGCATGCTGATATTTTTACGAAGACAAAATTTAGCTTTTTAAATTAATAACTTGTTTAAATTTATAGCCATTATATGATAAGATGACGCCTGTTAAAGATATAGCAGAGTGTACACATTATAGTACTATATTCGGATATATAACATCTAGATGGTGTATATAATACACTACACAACATTCATGCTTAACTTTTATCATAGGACCTGATACAGTACTTCATTCATGTGTAATACAAATCATGATTAAATAACAAGTTTAGGATGTCATAAAGTTTATCGGGGTATATGCAATAGCTAATTCAATGTTTGTGGATAAAACAAGTGGTTTGTAAATTCAAGCGCATTCTCTATTAGATGCGACGTTACGTGTCAAGAGCCAATCAACAGGCTATATGACGCAATATACATCGAACTCATTCTGATTTAAGTTATTTGATTCTTTACTTAAAATATAGAAATTTGAAAATAATATTTTGCAATATCAGACACAAAGTCTTCTTACACAATGTTCCCATTTCTATTACATTTATTTTATTATTTCAGGTCAACAGATATAAGAGAAAAATAGTAAGTAAAATATTTCTCCTTTAGTACCAACTATACGGTAATGCATCTTCTATATTTGCTTTGTGATTGTTTGGTCTGTATAATTATCACAAACTGTTCCACGAATGTAATACACCATTTTACAACGAGCAGCACGAGTTTCAGTTCAATTCCAGTGCCGCTTTTATTATTTAGGATCATATGCCAATATTACGTCTCAGATCACACTAAGGCATGATAATACTATGCAAACATATAATGAGATAATAATATGTTTGTGCCAAACACCACCTGGTAAATGTTTTCCTGCAGCTCGAAATTTGATGCAAGAAAAAGGGTGACGTTACTTGATATTTAATTTGCGAATCAATGCTTGAATGTCCAGAATATTATTCAAGTTATCTTACTAATTCTGAAGTAACGATCATTGTATCGGCATTATTGGTTGAACCATATATATAAAAAAGCTTCCAAAGGTTGCAAAACGCGTTCGGTTGTTGTCAGTTTCTTTACAGTCATATAAGTTACCGATAAATTAACATGTACACAAGCTATGTTATTCAGATGGAAACATACTGATGGAAACATACTGTTACATTGTATTCCTATTAATATGTACACAAGCTTGTTCTGTTATGCAGATGGAAACATACTGTTACATTGTATTCCTTGGGTCCCATAAGTACTTAGATCAGCATATGTGTTATACGATTAAAATATACATTATTATTCAGGTGAAATTTCAATACTTCGTTAGCCTATTTTCATTAATCTTAAGATAAAAGTATCGGCTGTTGAATTATACGTTTATATGAAGACCAGAATTAGTGTTATAAACTGACACTGGTATCGACTACTGAATTATACATGTATGTGAAGAACAGGATTGCTATTATAAGTTGACACTGGTATCGGCTATTGAATTATACGTTCATGTGAAGACCAGGACAAGTATTATAAAATGACACGGATATTGGCTATTGAATTATACATTTACATGATGACCATGATTACTGTTATAAAATGACACTGGTGAAGAACAGGATTGCTATTATAAACTGAGACTGATATTGGCTATTGAATTATACATTTATGTGAAGAGCAGGATTATTATTATAAACTGACACTCATGTCGACTATTGAAATATAATTTATGTGAAGAACAGGATTGCTATTATAAGCTGACATTGGTATCGGCTCTTGAATTATACATGTATGTGAAGACAAGGATTATTGTTAAAAAGTATTGTACTCTCCTCTCTCCATCTCGTCAACTTGTATACTATCAGGACCACATCATTACAAGCCTTTGATATATTTGTATACGGTTTTCTTTCTCTACATGTGTTTCATAACTAGTCTCGCTTGAAATTGGAATTTGGCACTAAACGAAAAAAAACATAAACAGAATATAAATATAAACTGTGATAAGTGCACTTTTTCATTTCTGGCTAGTCTGCAATTTAATTTGTCGATTAATCGGCAGCACACAGTTCGCTTATAGGAGATGATATAAGTGATGAAAGTGTAAGTATCAGATTAATGACATACTGAATTTGTTTTTGCCAATATGCACCTGTTAATTTGTTAGTTTTATTTAGATTAAATAAACTAAGTTAAGTGTATTGGTTTTCATATCACATTTATATCATACTTTCATGAAGACAAAAATCAGAATTGGAGCCTAGCAATAGGCATATTTATCAGTCAAAATGTAAAACATTCTGTACTGCGCCAAGTTAGTATTTGATTCGCTAAGCGCGTTCTTTTATTATTAGTAATTTCTCTTCAAATTCACTATATCAATAACAATGATATGAACTTTTATTGGCTTATCTCTGATGGTTCTTTTAAAATTATTATATTTAGTACAAAATATATGTAACACAAAATCAGGTCACAATAAGAAATTATGCGGTGAAAGCAAAGAAACGTGTTTTCCAGTACATATATTTTCGGAGATATCTTGATGCGTTTCAAGAGCCAAACCACTATTTCATTTCCCATATAACGTACATAAAAAACTAAAGTGATTTCTTCATTATATTCATAAAAAGTGTAGAGACTTCTATTTAATAAAGATGTACAATTGTGTCATCATTGAAAATGGGTCTTTCAAAGCATTTTCTCTGCGCATCATGAATGATATACAACAACTGCCAGTTCTGCACCTTTTAATACAGTATTATGTCAGGGTTGAAAATATAATTTGTGGCAGGACATTAATTGTATAAGATCAAAATAAAAGTATATATTGTATTGTCACCTATAGCTCATAGTTATCAAATATATAATGGGAAACGTTTTAATACTACGAGAACGTCTCAGAGTACGTAATATTATTAAATTTTTTTCAGCAAACCTTGTATAAAGAGACAATAAGTCCGTTTTTAGTGCATATATTTTCCTGTCATCAGCATGTTTCACTTACCATTATATCTAAACAAGTAACGACTTTCCCAAGTTGTATAATTTACATACTACTTTCAGTTAATACGTAAAAATTGACGCTTTAATCGACTATTGAATTATACATCTGTCTGAATACCAGTTAGAGTTTGCTATATGACTATACGCTCAGCTGTATATGCCGTCAGCTTGTATGCTGTCATGGCCATTATATTAAAAAAATTTGTTAGATATTGATAATGCGCTCTTTCTACGGATGAGTTACATGACTAAGTTGCTAGGCATAGGAACTGAGGACGAAACGAATGAAATATAAACCATGTAGAAACTGTGGAAATCCATAATTTATTAATTGTTTGTCGCTATTGTATTCGCTGTTTGAATCAGCATCACGTTGTACAGTTTTATATAGGACAAGTTTTGAAAATATGCTAACCAGAATGCTTGCTTGAATTTGTGCTCTAATTATGCATTTGTATGAAAATAATTTGGGCAATGTATGGTGGAAAGCTTTGCAGCTCCTTTATCTTGATTTACTCAGAATATAAGAAAATGGCCAACAGGAAAGTCGACATTGTGTAATTTTAATAATGCTCAACCCTTATCAGCTATTGAGTAATAATCTGATCAAGCTGTGATGTCCTCTGTATTTGTATTTGCCAATTTGAACATGATTATATGATTCTTTTGTTAAGAGCAAATAAGCGATGTTTACTTAACGGTTTTGAGAATTACACGGCCATACTCATTTCAGGAAGAAAGAGCGAGGAAATAAAACGTAGATAGCAATATGCGTAGTTTGCAGCCCATAAGTACACATTGTGTATTGATTCAAGTTATACTCTCATTTTTCAATAGCATGTGCCGCTTTGGAAGTAATTTTTGTTCAAATTTATTTCATCTAAGAAGTATTTTGCTGTTTCTATTTTGGGTGAAATGTCTGTACCATCATTTCAGGTCATATATAATTTTTTTTTGTAAATAATTGTTTTTGCCCTAAAGGAGACAACTATATTAATATTTTGACCAAAGTAAAGAAATGGTATTCTGCTCGAACTTGATTCCACGGCACATATATGTTAGGACATATCTTGATGTGTTTTATGACTCGGAGCCCAACTTCAGTTCCCATCAGAACTAATGTGAATATGGATAAAGAAATACAATTAAATTCATTATTTGACTTGTATTAATTAGATACCCATTCCTTCATTCATTAAAATTGAAGATTTGTCTGCATTGAAAATAAGTATTTCGATGCATTTCCTTTGCGCCTCTTACCAATGATAGCGACTGATTGGTGTACATCTTATAACAAAATCTTATCGTAGGAGAACATAGTTCGGCTGGAAATCAAATGCACGAAATCTTGATGAAAGTATTTCTTTTGTTGTCAAATATAGTACATCGATTAAAGTTATCAAATATATAATTTACTAAAACTTGTTCAAACCCATACAAACGTCTCAAAATATGTAGTATTTTATTTCTGTCTTCAGCCAATAGTACACGAGTTCTCTGGCTTATACATACTGTTACGTATATTTGATATAAGTCATTTATATTTATTTTTAATGTTTGTTTGTTAGATTTAAATTTGGCATTTTAAGTTTTAAGATTCGTTCATTGAAGGGGGGTGGGTGACCTGTACTTTACAGAGTAAACATCAGGTGTTGACCTCATTTCTGACCTGGTTTCAGAGTTGTAAACAAGCTTTTAAAATGATTGGTTGGTTCCAAGGACATTATGGAGTTTTATATAATATCTTTCTATTTTAGTTGGGTCATACGCTGTTTACGTGATTTCTTGAACGTAAATTTGTTCTGAAGGATTCTAGAAGATGGTGACCCCTTCCCTGTTTATGTAAAAACAGCTATATAAACTATGTTTTGGAGCGAGCTATTCAGTATTATTTGGGCTTTTAGAATATTAAGTTGTGTCTTTTTGAGTTATTATAAATTACCTTGTACTGGAAATTATGTTAATTCGTTTGGATCAAGAGGAATTATTTAGTTATTTATCTGGAAAAGAATTGTGCTCGTAGAAATTTTATTAACAAGAACTGACTTCATCAAGTGACATCGTCTTCCATATTGGATACTTCGCTGGAATTCGAGCTTAGAATTATTTGGACATTTTATTACCAGGAGTTTTGCAATTTCTCTAGTGGATAATATTTTGAATTATTTTTGGATTAAATTTTGGAATTCATTCTTAAATCCGAAAGTTTATTTTTTCTTTTCTGGAAAATATTTGTGCTCAATAAATTGTTTATTAAGTTTTACAAGCTTGTTATTTTCACTCTTTCTATTTTACTGTTTATTCGAGCCTAAGCACGTAACAATACATACATACATACATACATACATACATACATACATACATACATACATACATACATACATACATACATACATACATACATACATACATACATACATACATACATATATACATACATACATCTGTGTGAATGTTTAGCAAACAATCCTTATCTTATTAGTATGAATTCCCGTAATCTACACTTTCATTTTAATCGATATGCTGTCATATGTGCTTTTTATATTGACAGTCGATCAAATGATACGTATGCATCGATATAGTTTTCGAAAGCATATTTTCCAGATAGTTACAAGCAAATAGTTATACCTGATGTACGCGGCACTATCACAATGACATGATGTGGTAACAGCGACTGAACTATGATATTTGTTTCTTCACATGTTATGCAACTTATCTAAACCTCCCCCCTCATTAAAGCCATATATAAAATAAAATAAAATTTTGGATTTAAGTCGTGTATCGGCAGCTATATCCTCGAAACGGACTGCCAGGATAACTGTATGCACGAATTTTGTATTACTATACAATATATTTTATATTCAATTTAATATTCTTCAATATATATATATATATATAATTTGCAACACGGAACTAATAGAAAATACAAGAAATAAATACAAATAAGGTAGGATAGAATATACATGATATAACAATGCATAATGCATACATAACATTGAAACAGATACATATAATTATGGCGGTAATCAGCCTCCGTAGCATTTCTGTTTGATCTGAATTACAATTTCGTTTTTCGTTTAATCCTGTATTCAATCTAAAGAGGACGAAGAAAACTCGCACTTAAAGACAGTCAAACTTTGACATACGACGGGTTATCCTCATCAAAAAATAGATCTGATCTTGTCTAATATTATCACGTGACAGATATAAATAGTAACTTAAGGCGTAAATCTCGTGAGAGAGTTGTTATTAGCTTTGTATATTTTGTTTATAAGGATTATTTCACGGAAGGCTATGGAATATACATAACAAAATGTAACAAAATGAAATAAAAAATCAAATTAAGTAATATTTAAAATGTGTTTAAAAGACAAAGTGTAAAAAGCATGCGTGTTGACTAAAGATCAACACTCAAACTAAAACAAGGAATTGTTAAAATGAAAGCCCCAAAATATGAATTAGACATGCAAATGATAAATGAAAGAATTCCATTTAAAATTAAATGTACCAATCAGAAGCCAAACAAAATAAGGTCATCAAAAATATGAGAGCAGTACTTGAAGAAAACAAAGTAAAGTAAATGTACCAATCAGAAGCCAAACAAAATAACGTCATCTATAATATAAGAGCAGTACTTGACGAAAACAGGGTAAAATAAATGTACCAATCAGAAGTCAAAATAAATAACGTCATCTAAAATAAAAGAACAGTACTTGAAGAAAACAAAGTAAAGTAAATGTACTAATGAGAAGCGAAACAAATTAGTTTCATCTAAAATATAAAAGCAGTACTTGAAGAAAACAAAGTAAAGTACAGCAGAGTATATGGTTTCGTTTACAGATTGAAACAAACTCGATACTTACATTGAATGATCTTGTTGCAACTAAAAAACCACACCAGCTTTGATTTATATTTTACTTAATGTGTCCTTACTGAATGTTTACTTTAGTTTTAAACACAAGTCTATCAAAGGATTGTAATATATTTTATCTGATATGTGGATTGTATTTGCATTAATCCTTTTGATTCTGTTATTGTGCTTGTAGCTACAATTGAACATGATCTTCTACTTAAGCTGCACCAATGTCAATTTATTTAAACATCGCGTTTACTTCATTCTTTACATGAAGTAAGATTAAATGGTGCCTTTATTTCGGTGGCACAATTTCAATGAATTATGAAGCTTCATTTTTGGGTTTAGTGCAATATGCTTACATATTGCTTTATGATTGGTGTGTGTGTCGGGCGGGGGGGGGGGAACATTTAAGCACCATTCCTAGCTGTAGCAAGTGATTATGAGCATCATTAAATACGTTATTTTATTCTGAGAAACGTTTCGTTTATCTATTCAATTCCATGAACCCACAATATGTATTTTGTATTTTATCTCTCTACATGTTCATACGACTTGTTAGTATCATATGCAAAGTTTCAGGTTGAAAGGACTGAATCAAGAAAAAGACACAAACTGCAGAGGAAACATACATACAGTACTAAATGGTTAACAAAATTTATACAGCGTGTCAATTTATTTTTCTTCCGGAAAAAGTAAAGACGGAAAAGTTATAATTCATAGATTTATATACAAGACATTCTATACAATATATCAGTTCTTGAGACTAGTTTGGGTTACTTTATTTCATGTACATTGTGTGATTTATACTGTATTTCGATTTGTGAATACGTGCATGCAAATCCGCTTCCTCATTTCAGTGCAAATAAGTGGAATTTGTAGCACCTTGTCTAATATCAGATTTATTACAATTCTTTTAGGAATGAATACTATCTCACTATGATTTAAAGTGTATTTTCATTTGCAAACATGTTCATGCTTTCATACTATCACTTTGAGAGCAAATACTCGGTAAATACTTCACCTTGTCTAATACTATTTTTTTTTTATCTTATTTCAGGAGGAAAGAGAGAAAAAAGAAAAAGTAAGTAAATTATAGATTTTGTCAGTAAATACATATAAATCAAACATAACAAAGGTTTTGCATGATTTATAAGACGCACATATTTATGAAAACTAAGTATTTTAAAACTTTGTTGCATATATGTTACAATTTAACCAGGCTGCATTATTTTCAAACCTTGTCTGCTTCATATATCTTCCAATATCGTGCATTTATATCTTTTGTCGGAAAGAAAAGCAGCATGCTTTTATGGACATACGAATTATATGTTGGTTGCAAGATGTGCATCTTATAATATGGCATTGTGCCCTGTTAGTCCTTTAAATTATTAACTGATTGGAGATAATGTCTTAAGCATTGTATATATGTTGATAACTGTTAAACATTCTCTCTCATTACCCAACTTTGACTTTAGATATAGTGTGAGAAACTCTGGAAAGTAATATTTTTCCCGCGCAAAACTGTGTGCATATTCCTCAAAGGAGTATAATACACCTGTGACTGTGACTGTATTCCCATATGAAAGGATTACAAATTGGTTATTAGCAGAGCCACAATATAGGTATATCTGCCCTTGTTATATCTAAACTATTTTTATATGCTTCTTATTTCCTGTAACCTTTCCTAACGCTCCACTCTACACTTTGTTTTTGCCTTTAATACAATTTTTCAAAAATAGTATTTTGCAAACTATACAAATAATTTTCCACTTTTGTCAAAAGAGTTTTCTTGCCACAAAATCTACTAACAAATAACATACAAAAATGGAATCTCCAATACTTTCTTACGGACAAAAGTTTTCTTAAAATCCACTTCAGAACAGACGGGCAGTGGACATATATGTATCAAAGTTTCCATTCGAGGTACCCATGAAAACCTTCCAAGAGGATTTGAAACAGAGACTTGGTATAAAAACAAGTGAAGTACGTAAGGAAACTTACAAAACTATACCCGGCATAAACACGGGAAAGATTATAGTAGGAATATACAGTAGTTACCTCTGCAACAATAATGCCAGAAGTTTGTAAAATCTTCGGCCTCCCGATACAAACTTGGTTTCCCGGCTGCACGCAAGTACGTCCGTGTAGTACCTGTGGGAAAACGGGACACGATAGATGGAAATGTACAGATAACACACAAACACAACCAGACATTCAAACATCAACAACACAAAAAAATCATATGCACAAGGTACAATCTTAGGACAAAAAATACAAACGGAACAGACATCTGAAAAGGAAGGACCAAACACACAATCACAACACCAAACCACTGGGAAAGAACAGATACCAGCAGCAAAGGAGACCACTCAAAACCATGATGAGCCCCTCCATGAGCATGAAACTGAAACCGAAAATCCAAACCAAGAAGACGAACTAAAAACCGCCCAACAAGAACATCGAACACCAAATCAACAGTTAAGCATCCAAAACAGTTTTAGTGTACTTGAAGTGGAACCAGAGAAAATGGACATAGAAAAAAAACAAACACAAATACTATCCCCAGAAACAGAGTTAGAAGAAGAACTGCTAAAAGCCCCAAAAAGGAGATAAAGAAGAAAAAGTGGAAGGCAAAATCGCCCGAGGTAAATAAAGAAAAAACAAGACAAACCTCATAATACCAAAATGAACAGAGGCAAAAAAAAAACTTTGAAACACCAGATACCCCAAAGACGGCACAGATCAAAGAAACACTAAGAGAAATGACTCCACACCCGATACTGACCCCAATCAAAACGACCACCACTAAAGAAACCACCGAACCAGAAGAAATGGAAAACCAAACAACCGCCCTTACATCTGACCAACAAAAACAAACCCTGGAACTAAAGGATTGTGACTCCATGACGCCACTATCGAGCCCCAAGAAGAGAAACCACTGCAACAAAAAACCACAACCGAAACAACCACAACAACAACCAATCCCACTGGATAAAAACCCAAATCTAACAACTAATTCAACAACAATAAACAGCTCAAATAACAAATTCAAATAAAAAATTGAAAATTAAGTACTTCTAAGAAATGGGTGAGAAAAATGCTCTAAAGCTCGCATCCATAAATATTAGAGGCATTTATATAATCATAGCTGTAGAACATATGCAAAAAGTACAATCCTATGATATCATAGCACTCCAAGAAATCCATAACATAAAACAAAACCTTATAAACTATATAGAGGATAAACGTGATGCAAATTTTTATTATATAAAAAGATATTCTACACATTAGTTCAGCATTCGGTTTGATAATCAAAGACCAACACATACAAAACAATTGGAAAAGCTACACAACTCCTACGCATCTTAATGGAAGAATGATACACAAACAAGCACAGAATACACACATCATAAACATAAGCTCACCAGCCAGACGTATCCAAAGACTACCCTTCTTAAGCATCCTCTCGGATTATATATCAAACTACAGTCAGGAAGGAACTATACTAATGGGCGACTTCCATGCCTGCCTAAATGAGATAGACAGACCCTATCCAACCAATGATAAAAAATAGACTCCAATTTTAAAAGAAATGATAGAAAACATTAATCTAATTGATGCTTTCAGACACTTACATTTGCAAGACATTAACCATTAGAGATTCGCTTGAGAGCACAATTTCAACTGACTCGTCACCATAAAGTTATGATGCAGAATTTCAGCGACAAAAGTTAGGAGCGTTTGAAACGGTTTATATTGATATTGTACGGACAATCGTGATGAAGAATGCACCAAAGTCTTTTGAACTTGATCCAATTCCGACATCACTGCTGTTTGAATGCTTAAACCCAGTATTGCCTTCACTAACTGATGCTATTAATATTTTTCTCTTTCATTGGGGGAATTCCCATTATTTTTCAAAACTGCCATCGTAAAGCCTCTGCTGAAGAAACCAACACTTGACCATAAGATTTAAAGAACTACCGCCCTGTTTATAATCTCCCACCCATATAAAGAATCATAGAAAAGGTTGCTTTAACCAAACTTGCATCTCGTTTGAATTCAATCTGTCTTTTTAGCATTATACAGTCCGCAAATTGCCATTGCCACAGTACGGAAACTACTCTTCTGAAAGTATTTAATGACATTCTCTCTACTTTGGATAGTGGAACGATTACAGTTCTCACCCTCCTGGATTTGTTTGCAGTATTTGACACAATAGATCATGCTATATTACTTAACCTTCTCCAGCATATATTTGGCATTCAGAATATAGCCTTACAGTGGTTCAAGTACTACTTAGTCAACAGGGCACACATTATATCTGCAAATGGAATAAATTCCAGTCCAGGTGACATATGGTGTGGTGTTCCACAGGTGTCTGTTCTTGGAACTGTTATCTTCATTCTATACACTCAGCCGCTCTCAGGTGTCATAGATCATCACCCGTGTGTCGCACCAATTGTACGCTGATGACACCCAAATATACAAGTCTAGCCACCCAACTGAAGTCGATGCTACCATCCAGCATCCTCCATGTAGAGATGTGCATTTATGATGTGAAATCGTGGATGACATGTAACAAGCTGCAGATGAATGATGGTAAAACTGAGGCTATTCTGATCACAACACAAAGACTTTCTCATTCACAACCTTTATCTCAGACAATAAATATCAGCAGCACCAACATTAAATTCTCAGTCAGTAGAAAACCTAGGTGTATTCTAGACAGGGCTCCCACATTGCACCAACATGTTAAGGCTGCATATCTTGAACTGAGACGCATCAGTTCCATTCGTAAATATTTTTCAGTTGATGCCACTAAAACACTTGTGTGTTCATTAGTACTTTCAAGACTGGACTAGTGTAACTCAATTCTGTCTGGTTCGTCACAATATTTACTCCAGAAACTTCAATAAGTTCAAAACACAGCTGCACGGATCATCTTTAGAGTACCTCGATCAGACCATGCCTCACCACTGCTCTGTACCCTATACTGGCTATCAATTCGATACAGAATCAAACACAAAATATGTTCTCTGTGCTATTTTTTAGTGACAGACTCCAGTCCAACATACCTATCCAGCCTCACCCATGTGTATAGACCAGCAAGATACTTACGATCTTCTTCTAACAATCGTATACTCATCGTTCAGACTGTGAAAACGAAGTGATATGGACAACTTTCTTTAGCATGCCAGGCCCCAGCTATGTGGAACGAATTAACCATTCAAATTAGACACAAAGACTTAGTGGTCCCTTTTAAGAGTGCTCTTAAAACTCACCTTTATCGATTGCAGGGACAAACTTAGAGACCTAATAATGTTTTGTAACTTATATGTTTTCGGCATGTTTTTATGTTTTCCAATTTCAAATTGTTTTCATCTTTTTGTCTGTAGTGCAGTCATATCACTATAGATGGTGTAAAGCGCTTAGGGCCTCTAAAGATTAGGCTCTATACAAAGTCCTCGTTTTAATTATCAATATTATTATTATTATTATTATTATTATTAAGACAAAATATAGACCTTTTAATCCACCAATATACTTCGCGAATTGACCACATTTATGTTAATAAAAACTATATCCAAAACATATCCAAGTGTGAAATTTTAAACGAAAAACTAGCAGACCACAAAACCGTAAGAATCGAATACACAACTCAAACGTCAATCAAGTGGGGGAAAATTCATTGGAAGTTAAAAACTCCATATCAGACCTCCAAGAACTTTATTATGAAATAATAAATGTGATCGAGAAATGAAAAATCACTTATTAAACTCAAAATAAGCAACACAATAATAGAAACGAAAAATGATATTTTATCAAATGTAAAAGACTAATATCAACTACTAAATAAATCCAAAAATATACCGAAAGAAAACATAAATAACTACCTAGACAACAACAATCTTCCCACCATCTCAAAGAAGTGATAAAGACATGTGTGAACAGCCCATATCAAAAGACGAGATAGAAAGAGCTATAGAAACACAAACCAAGAACAAAGCACAAAGGACTAGACCGTTTAACCGCAGAATTTTACCAAAAGTTTAAAAAAGTGATTAGTCCAATGCATGCTTCAAGATCTTTACAATGCGATTTTTGAAACAAAGAAATGACACAATCAATGAAAACAAGACTTATTAACCTTATCAAAAAAACAAAGGCGATATTTTGAGGCTAAAAAAACTGGCCCCCAATCTACATCCTAAATATAGATTACAAGATTCTTAGCACCATAATAGCAAACAGGCTAAAAAACACTCTTAGCGACATAATACTAAGCAACCAGTCATGTGGTGAGGAATGGATGCAAATATCAAACATTATACTACCAATAAAAACAATCTTTGAATATATGAATAAAATAGGACAAAAATGGCGTCTTAATTCTCTTTGATCAGGAGAAAGCGTTCGATAAGATAAGGATACATTTTATACTTGCAACCCTAAAGAAAAACGGCTTTGGAAACAACTTTACAAGTTGGATACAAACTGTATATAACAACATACAATCAAAAATACAAATTAATGGGGCTCAAACCGAACCATTCAACATTACCAGATCAGTAAGACAAGGATGCTCCCTATCAATGTTGTTTTATATAACTGGAATCGAAGCACTAAACAGAACAATTAAAAACCATAATGATATAAAAGTAAAAAACATTCCAAACTACAGAAACCAAACATTTCAAACATTTTAGTGAAGCTTCCCTCGGGTTCAGATATCAATCATGATAAAACAGTTATGCTACTAATCGGCAATTGGAACAAAAATAACACCCAACTACCGACAGAAAAAAATAAAGACCGTATTAAAGTCCTAGTAATATACCTAGGCAAAAAATATAGAATGTTAAAGATGAATCAAATAATGCATTTAAAAAAAAAAAAAACAGTCTGCAATATCAGAAACCTCACCCTCCTACAAAGAATACAAATAGCCAAAACATACCTTTTTAACTCAATATGGCCGAAATTAACATAATCAACTTTTTACTTTATTACTTAAAAAAGATAGAATCTGCAATATATACCTTCATATGGAACAAGATATGCAAAATCTCTTGCTTCACATTACACAAGGAAAAAGATAAAGGAGGGATGTACATCACACATCTAAAACTGAAAGAAACAGCTAACTGCTTTGACAAATTGAATATCCGCCAAAACACCCATGGCAACATATATACACCTATTGCTCCGGATTTTTAGTGCCGCATAAAAAAGAATTATACAATAATGGTAACGTCACAAAACTAAAAGTACCACCCATAATTGCCTGCAGACAAACCCAAGTCCTAAAAGAATACAGAACACCGAACAGAATATGGAATGCTAAATACTCAACTGAAATGTGTCACTTAATAATACATCCCAAACTACCACCCAACAAAATTAAGATCAATAACCCGCACTTTAACAGGACCACAATATGGAAAAATTGGACAAAACTAAAAAAAAACAACAAAGAAAAAACCCAAATTTATGAGTATCTTCATGACGCCTGGTGGACTGGGGAAATGGCCTTTTAAAGAAAAGTCGTGAAAAAAAAACATACCCATGTGCCCCTTATGTAAAAAAAACTATTGACAATATAACCATTTGATATTAACATGCGAGGTACTACATGACAAACGAAAAGAAATTTAAAAAAATAAATAAGGAAAACAACAAATATCTTTGACCACAATATGCTACTATACACAGAAAAGATAAACAATACAAAACTATGCCAGGAAATAATTAAATATATACTATTTGTGATTGGAAAAAGAAAACAATCGATATGGATACCTGAGAAATAATAATACACAAAATTCTAAGTAACCTATATAAACGTCTCCTCTTTTTTTTGTCGTGTCAAATAAACAGACTTAAAAACACTATGCTAAAGAATCAGAAACTTATAGAAAGACAATTGTCCACACATGGTCAAAACCAGATATATAGTAAACAGACATACCAAACAAAGAACCGGACTGAAAGAAGAGAATCACATTCAGGTACCCATGTAGGGTAAGATACGGTAGAAAGAGAGACACTTTAGCTAGTTCGACGCCAAAGAAAGTTAAAAAGCCTCTCCCACCCCCCCCCACCCCCCGAAAAAAAACCACTAGCAAAACACAAACAGAACTTTAAATCAACACAGGAACTGGAGAGCCGAAAGGGCTATATTAAAAAGCAGCAGTATCAACTAAAAATAAAAAGTATAATAATAGAATTGAGCCGAGAAGGAAAAAAAGAACACTAGTAAAATAGAAAATAATTTTAATTAATATATAAACTGAAGAGACGAAATGGCAAGAATCAAAGGCACCAGTATCAATATAAAAAAATAATAAGAATAAAATATACAAAAATAACAATAAAAGTCAATTGGAAAGCCAAACCGATTAGCCCATGTAGCAGCAGTCTGGTAAAGAAAATAAGATACTACAATTTACTTGTCCTCAAAACCCACAAACACACCAGAAAATAATTGTAACAAAATTCCACTTTTCACATGAGCTGGCAACAACAACAACAGCAGCAACAACAACAACAATAAATAAAATAATAAAACCCTCAAAAATATAGCCGAAAAACACATACCGGAGAGCCGAAATGGCCAACTTACAATACACCGGTAACAACAGAAAGCAACAACAAAAAAAAATATTGTTTAACAACACACATAGGCTGGCTCATATAACGCGAGCCAGAAAAGGTGCAATACTACATTTTATTCTACACTTAGATTCCTTTACCTTGAAAGAAACCACGTGACACAGCCGGAATGTTGACCGACACGCGACACACTTCTCGACGCGAGGAAAAACCTTACCATACTCACCCATACAACGGCAGCCCAAACAAAGGAAAGGGTCTACAAAATAAACTAAAACAGGGGACCAACAGTCGGAAGCATACGACAATTCCCAAGACTAGAAAATCAATAATACCATTACCACATTTATAAATAGAATGTACAGTCACCATAACTCTCTAATTATAGGACAAACGTGGAAAATATTTAAAACGTCTTTGATAAAAGAAACAAAATTACAACTCTTTTCCTGAGAAACAATTGAATGTACAGGGTTTTCAAATCAAGCCATCTACATTTCGAATTTTAAAGACAGACTATATTTTACAACATGAATTCAAATTCAACCTACACCTATTATATTTTCTATCTTAGCAGATAGCTCTCCGATCCGGTGCGGTAAGGAGCAAAGAAAAGGATCGGCAACAAGAAATGGCTAAGGTCCTTATAAACGCAAAACTTAATGCCCCAACTACATCTCTAACCCATAAAAAAAACCACGCAAACACACCATAACAATCATGCGTAACAGGAAACTCATCTAGTTAAATTAAACATACTATATCTTTCATAATATTTTTTTTACAGAACTACACTTGGAAAATAAGGAAACAAATATTACAAATATTATTTCATTCTGTCCAATACAAGAACACAAAATAACACACAATATAGCAGATACAAAATGGACAAACCTGACTGGCAAAGTCACATCGCGATACTTCAAAAGGGAAAAAAGGAAAAGAAATCAGCCCTGGAATTTAAATAATTCTCAGGGAGGAGTGTACAATCCTTGTTAAAAGATTAACTGAAAGGGAAACCATAACGCACCGAAGCACCAAGGTGTGGGAAATACCCAAAACCGGCACTGGTATAGGGTAGGGAGTACCATTCGGACAATCTTTTTCGGTAATACAGCTAAGAATACTGAGCAATACAAACAAAGAAAACCCTGAAAAAATAATTTCTTTCCTAATCATACATGGGAAAGAAAATATACAAAAACATAACATATATGGGTGGACAGGGAAACACTAGACCAAAAACAAACATTTTTTGTAAAAGAAGGGTGTTACTCTAAACTCAAACCAGCGAACATGTTGGGGGGAGTTGAAGTTTATCAACAAAAGGTAACTTTTAATTTTCAAAATATTTAATGTCATCTGTTGGGTTTTCACAATTGAAGGTCAAAATAAGGAAAATGGAATTATTATAATTGTTACAGTATCATAAATACAGTTTTAGACATACGGGCAACACTGCCGTATCATATTCAGCAAAATATAGGGATGAGTAACTCCAGTATTGCATAGTCCCGTCCTTGTCATAGTGTTGATGCCTCAATATGGGAAAGTTTACCTATGTGACATTAGTTGTTGTCCAGGCTATACTTATTTTGAATCACCAAACTCAATAAAATGGATAATATTTAAAATGTTTAGTTCATATGTAAACAATGTATTGTCATCCTGGCAAAAATGTTTCAAAACAAAGTTGTCAAAAGACAAATTAGTGACCATAATTACTCTATAAATAGTAAATTGCTAACATATATTTGGATACATAGATATTAAATAGTTTAAATGATCCACAGAACGTCATCGAATGCACCAAATCACTATAACTCTCGCAACGATAACTCGCAAACCCGCTTTTAACGCGGTGTCATTGTTGAACCTCAGTTTTTTAAACACCAGAAGGTACTAAAAATATATTAGCGCATGCTGATGAATCTGAAGAAAAATCTTGACTAAAATTGAAATTTGAAACATTGACGTATCACTCGCTTAATTGTCTAAAACGGTAGATATTATCTGGGAATTGTAACCAATACATTATATTTTCAACTCCTAATAATATTTATGTATTGTTACTATTTCTTTCCCAATGACCTTCTTTGTACACCGTAAAAATTGATAATCAACGAAATTGTGATCAATGAAAATTTCATGTACCCCTGATGGAGGCATTACTGTAATGAATAAAAATGTAATGGAAACATGATCAAGTGCAAGGGAGATAATCTTATAAGCTCAAACTTGTTTCAGAGAAGGGTACTCACCCATAGTTACGGTATTTAGCCGTCACACGTTGGTCTATAAATATTTAGGCAGACCTAATATCAATCTAGTTTGGCTTCGGCTGACTTTTTCCAGCCCATTGATTGGATAAATCACTCACAGTATCATGAATGCTTAGGAAATTAGGGTATCGATTAACAAGCTCTAAATTGTAAATAGTCAATATGTTGTAATAGCCTTTTATGCACGTGTCAACGTTGATCTGCATGAAACACAACGTATAATGTTAATATATTGAGAAAAATTTTGCATAATATGAGACCACTGATGTTGAATCCATTAATCAATATATTGATTGACACGGACACGCACAAAGACACACACACACTTACACACACACACACACACACACACACACACACACACACAGACAGACAGACAGACAGACAGACAGACAGACAGATAGATAGATAGATAGATAGATAGATAGATAGATAGATAGATAGATAGATAGATAGAAAGATAGATAGATAGATAGATAGATGGATAGATAGATAGATAGATACACACACAATGTATCATGTTAATATAGGTAAAAACCGATTGCAATCTATCTAGGACCTCTGATGTTGAATATATTAATAATCTCATATGTATGTATGTATATATATATACATTGAAATTTGACTAAAATAATATAATATAATAGTTGCTATAATTGATACTTGACAATTTCATTTACTGAATGGTGATATTGTGAAATAGCCCGATACTAAATGCTTTCTAGGAATTCAATTTGTGATAAAACAGAGTTCAAGATTATTATTGACTAAATTTAAAGTACTCTGTGTAAAAACAGGTGATCTGAAAACCACGGAGTATAAGCGTCTCCAAATTAAGGCACATACCAAAATAATTGTGGGTTAGTATAATAAGACCATATTAAAATTGTGTACAACATATTTTGTAACAGTTCTTCCAAATGACAGTTCAATATCTTACTTTTTACATTTTCTTCAGGTGCATATGGCCGATATACGCATTATGAAAGTTCATTTTTGGGTTTAGTGCAATTAGCTTACATATTGATTTATGATTGGTGTGTGTGTGTGTGTGTGTGTGTGTCGAGGGGGGAGGGAACCTTTAAGCATCATTCTTGGGTGTAGCAAGTGATTATGAGCATCATTAAACACGTTATTTTATTCTGAGAAACGTGTCGTTTATCTATTCAATTCCATGAAACCACCATATGTATTTTGTATTTTATCTGTCTACATGTTCATACGACTTGTTAGTATCATATGCAAAGTTTCAGGTTGAAAGGACTGAATCAAAAAAAAGACACAAACTGCAGAGTGAACATACATACAGTACTAAATGGTTAACAAAATTTATACAGCGTGTCAATTTAGTTTTCTTCCGGAAAAAGTAAAGACGGAAAAGTTATAATTCATAGATTTATATACGAGACATTCTATACAATATATCAGTTATTGCGACTAGTTTGGGTTACTTTATTTCATGTACATTGTGTGATTTATACTGTATTTCGATTTGTGAATACATGCATGCAAATCCGCTTCCTCATTTCAGTGCAAATAAGTGGAATTTGTAGCACCTTGTCTAATATCAGATTTATTACAATTCTTTTAGGAATGAATACTATCTCACTATGATTTAAACTGTATTTTCATTTGCAAACATGTTCATGCTTTCATACCATCACTTTGAGAGCAAATACTCGGTAAATGCTTCACCTTGTCTAATACTATATTTTTTTTATTTTATTTCAGGAGGAAAGAGAGAAAAAAGAAAAAGTAAGTAAATTATAGATTTTGTCAGTAAATACATATAAGTCAAACATGACAAAGGTTTTGCATGATTTATAAGACGCACATATTTATGAAAACTAAGTATTTTAAAACTTTGTTGCATATATGTTACAATTTAACCAGGCTGCATTATTTTCAAACCTTGTCTGCTTCATATATTTTCCAATATCGTGCATTTATCGCTTTTGTCGGAAAGAAAAGCAGCATGCTTTTATGGACTTACGAATTATATGTTGGTTGCAAGATGTGCATCTTATAATATGGCATTGTGCCCTGTTAGTCCTTTTAACTTATTAACTGATCGGAGATAATGTCTTAAGCATTGTATATATGTTGATAAAAGTTAAACATTCTCTCTCATTACCCAACTTTGACTTTAGATATAGTGTGAGAAACTCTGTGCAAAACTTTGTGCATATTCCTCAAAGGAGTATAATACACCTGTGACTGTGACTGTATTCCCATATGAAAGGATTACAAATTGTTTATTAGCAGTGCCACAATATAGGTATATCTGCCCTTGTTATATCTCAACTATTTTTATATGCTTCTTATTTCCTCTAACCTTTCCTAACGCTCCACTCTTCACTTTGGTTTTGCCTTTAATAAAATTTTTCAAAAATAGTATTTTGCAAATTATACAAATAATTTTCCACTTTTGTCAAAAGAGTTTTCTTGTCACAAAATCTACTAACAAATAACATACAAAAATGGTATCTCCAAAACTTTCTTACGGACAAAAGTTTTCTTAAAATCCACTTCCAACAATAATGCCAGAAGTTTGTAAAATCTTTGGCCTCCCGATACAAACTTGGTTTCCCGGCTGCACGCAAGTACGTCCGTGTAGTACCTGTGGGAAAACGGGACACGATAGATGGAAATGTACATATAACACACAAACACAACCAGACATTCAAACATCAACAACACAAAAAAATCATATGCACAAGGTACAACCTTAGGACAAAAATACAAACGCAACAGACATCTGAAAAGGAAGGACCAAACACACAATCACAACACCAGACGACTGGGAAAGAACAGATACCAGCACCAAAGGAGACCACTCAAAACCATGATGAGCCCCTCCATGAGCCTGAAACTGAAACCAAAAATCCGAACCAAGAAGACGAACTAAAAACCGCCCAACAAGATCAACGAACACCAAATCCACAGTTAAGCATCCAAAACAGTTTTAGTGTACTTGAAGTGGAACCAGAGAAAATGGACATAGAAAAAACACAAACAGAAATACTAGCCCCAGAAACAGAGTTAGAAGAAGAACTGCTAAAAGCCCCAAAAAGGAGATAAAGAAGAAAAAGTGGAAGGCACAATCGCCCAAGGTAAATAAAGAAAAAACAAGACAAATCTCATAATGCCAAAATGAACAGAGGCAAGAAAAAAACCTTTGAAACACCAGATACCCCAAAGACGGCACAGATCAAAGAAACACTAAGAGAAATGACTCCACACCCGATGCTGACCCCAATCAAAACGACCACCACTAAAGAAACCACCGAACCAGAAGAAATGGAAAACCAGACAACCGACCTTACATCTAACCAACAAAAACAAACCCTGGAACCAAAGGATTGTGACTCCATGACGCCACTATCGAGCCCCAAGAAGAGAAACCACTGCAACAAAAAACCACAACCGAAACAACCACAACAACAACCAATCCCACTGGATAAAAACCCACACCTAACAACTAATTCAACAACAATAAACAGCTCAAATAACAAATTCAAATAAAAAATTGAAAATTAAGTACTTCTAAGAAATGGGTGAGAAAAATGCTCTAAAGCTCGCATCCATAATATTAGAGGCATTTATATAATCATAGCTGTAAAACATATGCAAAAAATACAATCCTATGATATCATAGCACTCCAAGAAATCCATAACATAAAACAAAAACTTATAAACTATATAGAGGATAAACGTGATGCAAATTTGTATTATATAAAAAGATGTTCTACACATTAGTTCAGGAATCGGTTTGATAATCAAAGACCAACACATACAAAACAATTGGAAAAGCTACACAACTCCTACACATCTTAATGGAAGAATGATACACAAACAAGCACACAATACACACATCATAAACATATGCTCACCAGCCAGACGTATCCAAAGACTACCCTTCTTAAGCAACCTCTCGGATTATATATCAAACTACAGTCAGGAAGGAACTATACTAATGGGCGACTTCAATGCCTGCCTAAATGAGATAGACAGACCCATTCCAACCAATGATACAAAATCGACTCCAATTTTAAAAGAAATGATAGAAAACACTAATCTAATTGATGCTTTCAGACACTTACATTTGCAAGACATTAACCATTAGAGATTCGCTTGACAGCACAATTTCAACTGATTCGTTACCATACAGTTATGATGCAGAATTTCAGCGACAAAAGTTAGGAGCGTTTGAAACGGTTTATATTGATATTGTACGGACAATCGTGATGAAGAGTTAACCAAAGTCTTTTGAACTTGATCCAATTCCGACATCACTGCTGTTTGAATGCTTAGACCCAGTATTGCCTTCACTAACTGATGGTATTAATATTTCTCTCTCTCATTGGGGGAATTCCCATTATTTTTCAAAACTGCCATCGTAAAGCCTCTGCTGAAGAAACCAACACTTGACCATAAGATTTAAAGAACTACCGCCCTGTTTATAATCTCCCACCCATATAAAAAATCATAGAAAAGGTTGCTCTAACCAAACTTGCATCTCGTTTGAATTCAAACTGTCTTTTTAGCATTGTACAGTCCGCAAATTGCCCTTGCCACAGTACGGAAACTACTCTTTTGAAAGTATTTAATGACATTCTCTCTGCTTTGGATAGTGGAACGATTACAGTTCTCACCCTCCTGGATTTGTTTGCAGCATTTGACACAATAGATCATGCTATATTACTTAACCTTCTCCAGCATATATTTGGCATTCAGAATATAGCCTTACAGTGGTTCAAGTCCTACTTAGTCAACAGGGCACACATTATATCTACAAATGGAATAAATTCCAGTCCAGTTGACATATGGTGTGGTGTTCCACAGGTGTCTGTTCTTGGACCTGTTATCTTCATTCTATACACTCAGCCGCTCTCAAGTGTCATAGATCATCACCCGTGTGTCGCACCAATTGTACGCTGATGACACCCAAATATACAAGTCTAGCCACCAAACTGAAGTCGATACAACCATCCCCCATTCTCCATGTAGAGATGTGCATTTCTGATGTGAAATCGTGGATGACATGTAACAAGCTGCAGATGAATGATGGTAAAACTTAGGCTATTCTGATCACAACACAAAGACTTTCTTATTCACATCCTTTATCTCAGACAATAAATATCAGCAACACCAACATTAAATTCTCATAGTCAGTAGGAAACCTAGGTGTATTCTAGACAGTGCTCCCACATTGCACCAACATGTTAAGGCTGCATATCTTGAACTGAGACGCATCAGTTCCATTCGTAAATATTTTTTCAGTTGATGCCACTAAAACACTTGTGTGTTCATTAGTACTTTCAAGACTGGACTAGTGTAACTCAATTATGTCTGGTTCGTCACAATATTTGTTCCAGAAACTTCAACAAGTTCAAAACACAGCTGTACGGATCATCTTTAGAGTACCTCGATCAGACCATGCCTCACCACTGCTCTGTACCCTATACTGGCTATCAATTCGATACAGAATCAAACACAAAATATGTTCTCTGTGCTATTTTTCACTGACAGACTCCAGTCCAACATACCTATCCAGCCTCACCCATGTGTATAGACCAGCAAGATACTTACGATCTTCTTCTAACAATAGTATACTCATCGTTCAGACTGTGAAAACGATGTGATATGGACAACTTTCTTTAGCATGCCAGGCCCCAGCTATGTGGAACGAATTAACCATTCAAATTAGATACAAAGACTTGGTGGTCCCTTTTAAGAGTGCTCTTAAAACTCACCTTTATCGATTGCAGGGACAAACTTAGAGACCTAATAATGTTTTGTAACTTATATGTTTTCAGCATGTTTTTATGTTTTCCAATTTCATTTTGTTTTCATCTTTTTGTCTGTAGTGCAGTCATATCACTATAGATGGTGTAAAGCGCTTAGGGCCTCTAAAGATTAGGCTCTATACAAAGTCCTCGTTTTAATTATCATTATTATTATTACTATTATTATTATTATTATTATTATTATTAATTATTATTATTATTATTATTATTATTATTATTATTATTATTATTATTATTAAGACAAAATATACACCTTTTAATCGACCAATATACTTCGCGAATTGACCACATTTATATTAATAAAAACTATATCCAAAACATATCCAAGTGTGAAATTTTAAACGATAAACTAGCAGACCACAAAACCGTAAGAATCGAATACACAACTCAAACGGCAATCAAGTGGGGGAAAATTCATTGGAAGTTAAAAACTCCATATTAGACCTCCAAGAACTTTATTATGAAATAATAAATGTGATCGAGAAATAAAAAATCACTTATTAAACTCAAAATAAACAACACAATAATAGAAACGAAAAATGATATTTTATCAAATGTAAAAGACTAATATCAACTACTAAATAAATCCAAAAATATACCGAAAGAAAACATAAATAACTACCTAGACAACATCAATCTTCCCACCATCTCAAAGAAGTGATAAAGACATGTGTGAACAGCCCATATCAAAAGACGAGATAGAAAGAGCTATAGAAACACAAACCAAGAACAAAGCACAAAGGACTAGACCGTTTAACTGCAGAATTTTACCAAAAGTTTAAAAAAGTGATTAGTCGAATGCATGCTTCAAGATCTTTACAATGCGATTTTTGAAACAAAGAAATGACACAATCAATGAAAACAAGACTTATTAACCTTATCAAAAAAACAAAGGCGATATTTTGAGGCTAAAAAAACTGGCGCCCAATCTACATCCTAAATATAGATTACAAGATTCTTAGCACCATATTATCAAACAGGCTAAAAAACACTCTTAGCGACATAATACTAAGCAACCAGTCATGTGGTGAGGAATGGAGGCAAATATCAAACATACTACCAATAAAAACAATCTTTGAATATATGAATAAAATTGAAAAAAATGGCGTCTTAATTCTCTTTTATCAGGAGAAAGCGTTCGATAAGATAGAGATACATTTTATACTTACAACCCTAAAGAAAAACGGCTTTGGAAAAAACTTTACAAGTTGGATACAAACTGTATATAACAACATACAATCAAAAATACAAATTAATGGGGCTCAAACCGAACCATTCAACATTACCAGATCAGTCAGACAAGGATGCTCCCTATCAATGGTGTTCTATATAACTGGAATCGAAGCACTAAACAGAACAATTCAAAATGATAATGATATAAAAGTAAAAAACATTCCAAACCACAGAAACCAAACATTTCAAACATTTTAGTGAAGCCTCCCTCGGGTTCAGATATCAATCATGATAAAACAGTTATGCTACTAATCGGCAATTGGAACAAAAATAACACCCAACTACCGACAGAAAAAATTAAAGACCATATTAAAGTCCTAGTAATATACCTAGGCAAAAACAATAAATGTTAAAGATGAATCAAATAATGCATTTAAAAAAAAGAAAAAAACAGTCTGCAATATCAGAAACCTCACCCTCCTACAAAGAATACAAATAGCCAAAACATACCTTTTTAACTCAATATGGCCGAAATTAACATAATCAACTTTTTACTTTATTACATAAAAAAGATAGAATCTGCAATATATACCTTCATATGGAACAAGATATGCAAAATCTCTCGCTTCACATTACACAAGGAAAAAGACAGAGGAGGGATGTACATCACACATCTAAAACGGAAAGAAACAGCTAACTGCTTTGACAAATTCAATATCCGCCAAAACACCCATGGCAACATATATACACCTATTGCTCCGGATTTTTAGTGCCGCATAAAAAAGAATTAAACAATAATGATAACGTCACAAAACTAAAAGTACCACCCATAATTGCCTGCAGACAAACCCAAGTCCTAAAAGAATACAGAACACCGAACAGAATATGGAATATTAAATACTCAACTGAAATGTGTCACTTAATAATACATCCCAAACTACCACCCAACAAAATTAAGACCAATAACCCCCACTTTAAGAGGACCACATTATGGAAAAATTGGACAAAACTAAAAAAAAACAAAGAAAAAACCCAAATTTATGAGTATCTTCATGACGCCTGGTGAACTGGGGAAATGGCCTTTAAAAGAAAAGTCGTAAAAAAAAAACATACCCATGTGCCCCTTATGTAAAAAAGAACTATTGACAATATAACCATTTGATATTAACATGCGAGGTACTACATGACAAACGAAAAGAAATTTAAAAAAATAAATAAACAACAAATATCTTTGACCCCAATATGCTACTATACACAGAAAAGATAAACAATACAAAACTATCCCAGGAAATAATTAAATATATACTATTTGTGATCGGAAAAAGAAAAGAATCGATATGGATACCTGAGAAATAATAATACACAAAATTCTAAGAAACCTATATAATCGTCTCCTCTTTTTTTTTGTCGTGTCAAATAAACAGACTTAAAAACACTTTGCTAAAGAATCAGAAACTTATAGAAAGACAATTGTCCACACATGGTCAGAACCAGATATATAACAAACAGACATACCAAACAATGAACCGGACTGAAACAAGAGAATCACATTCTTGTACCCATGTAGTGTAAGATACGGTAGAAAGAGAGACACTTTAGCTTGTTCGACGCCAAAGAAAGTTAAAAAGCCTCCCCCCCCCCGAAAAAACCCACTAGCAAAACACAAACAGAAATTTAAATCAACACAGGAACTGGAGAGCCGAAAGGGCTATATTAAAAAGCAGCAGTATCAACTAAAAATAAAAAGTATAATAATAGAATTGAGCCGAGAAGGAAAAAAAAACACTAGTAAAATACAAAATAATTTTAATTAATATATAAACTGAAGAGACGAAATGGCAAGAATCAAAGGCACCAGTATCAGTAAAAAAAAATAATAAGAATAAAATATACAAAAATAACAATAAAAGTCAATTGGAAAGCCAAACCGAATAGCCCATGTAGCACCAGTCTGGTAAAGAAAATAAGATACTACAATTTACTTGTCCTGATAACCCCCAAGACACCAAAAAATAATTGTAACAAAATTCCACTTTTCACATGAGCTGGTAACAACAACAACAGCAGCAACAACAACAACAACAATAAATAAAATAATAAAACCCTCAAAAATATAGCCGAAAAACACATACATAAGAGCCGAAATGGCCAACTTACAAAGCACCGGTAACAACAGAAAGCAACAACAAAAAAAATATTGTTTAACAACACACATAGGCTGGCTCATATAACGCGAGCCAGAAAACGTACAATACTACATTTTATTCTACACTTGAATTCCTTTACCTTGAAAGAAACCACGTTACACAGCCGGAATGTTGACCGACACGCGACACACTTCTCGACGCGAGGAAAATACCTTACCATACTCACCCATACAACGGCAGCCCAAACAAAGGAAAGGGTCTACAAAATAAACTAAAACAGGGGACCAACAGTCGGAAGCATACGACAATTCCCACGACTAGAAAATCAATAATACCATTATCACATTTATAAATAGAATGTACAGTCACCATAACTCTCTAATTATAGGACAAACGTGGAAAATATTTAAAACGTCTTTGATAAAAGAAACAAAATTACAACTCTTTTTCTGAGAAACAATTGAATGTACAGGGTTTTCAAATCAAGCCCTCTACATATTAAATTTTAAAGACAGACTATATTTTACAACATTAATTCAAATTCAACCTACACCTATTATATTTTCTTCGATCTTAGCAAATAGCTCTCCGATCCAGTGCGGTAAGAAGCAAAGAAAAGGATCGGCAACAAGAAATGGCTAAGGTATTTATAAACGCAAAACTTAATACCCCAACTACATCTCTAACCCATAAAAAAAACCCACGCAAACACACCATAACAACCATGCGTAACAGGAAACACGTCTAGTTAAAAAAAAACATACTATATCTTTCATAATATTTTTTTACAGAATTACACTTGGAAAGAAAGGAAACAAATATTACAAATATTATTTCATTCTGTCCAATACAAGAACACAAAAAAACACACAATATAGCAGATACAAAATGGACAAACCTGACTGGCAAAGTCACATCGCGATACTTTAAAAGGGAAAAAAGGTAAGGAAATCAGCCCTGGAATTTAAATAATTCTCAGGGAGAAGTGTACAATCCTTGTTAAAAGATTAACTGAAAGGGAAACCATAACACACCGAAGCACCAAGGTGTGGGAAATACCCAAAACCGGCACTGGTATAGGGTAGGGAGTACCATTCGGACAATCTTTTTCGGTAATACAGCTAAGAATACTGAGCAATACAAACAAAGAAAACCCTGAAAAAATAATTTCTTTCCTAATCATAAATGGGAAAGAAAATATACAAAAACATAACATATATGGGTGGACAGGGAAACACTAGACCAAAAACAAACATTTTTTGTAAAACAAGGGTGTTACTCTAAACTCAAACCAGCGAACATGTTGGGGGGAGTTGAAGTTTATCAACAAAAGGTAACTTTTAATTTTCAAATTATTTAATGTTACTTACATCTGTTGGGTCTTACAATTGAAGGTCAAAATAAGAAAATGAAATTATTATAATTGTTACAGTATCATAAATACAGTTTTAGACGACATACGGGCAACACTGCCGTATCATATTCAGCAAAATATAGGGATGAGTAACTCCAGTATTGCATAGTCCCGTCCTTGTTAAAGTGTTGATGCCTCAATATAGAAAAATTTACCTATGTGACATTAGTTGTTGTCCAGGCTATACTTATTTTTAATCAACAAAATCAATAAAATGGATAATATTTAAAATGTTTAGTTCATATGTAAACAATGTATTGTCATCCTGGCAAAAATGTTTCAAAACAAAGTAGTCAAAAGACAAATTAGTGACCATAATTACTCTATAAATGGTAAATTGCTAACATATATTTGGATACATAGATATTAAATAGTCTAAATGATCCACAGAACGTCATCGAATGCACCAAATCACTATAACTCTCGCAACGATAACTCGCAAATCCGCTTATAACGCGGTGTCATTGTTGAACCTCAGTTTTTTAAACACCAGAAGGTACTAAAAATATATTAGCGCATGCTGATGAATCTGAAGAAAAATCTTGACTAAAATTGAAATTTGAAACATTGACGTATCACTCGCTTAATTGTCTAAAACGGTAGATATTATCTGGGAATTGTAACCAATACATTATATTTTCAACTCCTAATAATATTTATGTATTGTTACTATTTCTTTCCCAATGACCTTCTTTGTACACCGTAAAAATTGATAATCAACGAAATTGTGATCAATGAAAATTTCATGTTCCCCTGATGGAGGCATTACTCTAATGAATAAAAATGTAACGGAAACATGATCAAGTGCAAGGGAGATAATCTTATCAGCTCAACCTTGTTTCAGAGAAGGGTACTCACCCATAGTTACGGTATTTAGCCGTCACACGTTGGTCTATAAATATTTAGGCAGACCTGATATCAATCTAGTTTGGCTTCTGCTGACTTTTTCCAGCCCATTGATTGGATAAATCACTCACAGTATCATGAATGCTTAGGAAATTAGGATATCGATGAACAAGCTCTGAATTGTAAATAGTCAATATGTTGTAATAGCCTTTTATGCACGTGTCAACGTTGATCTGCATGAAACACAACGTATAATGTTAATATAGTGAAAAAAATATTGCATAAGATGAGACCTCTGATGTTGAATCCATTAATCAATATATTGATTGACACAGACACGCACAAAGACACACATACACTTACGCACACACAGACACACACACATATTTATATATATATATATATATATATATATATATATATATATATATATATATATATATATATATATAGATAGATAGATAGATAGATGGATGGATGGATGGATGGATGGATGGATGGATGGATGGATGGATGGATGGATAGATAGATAGATAGATAGATAGATAGATAGATAGATAGATAGATAGATAGATAGATAGATAGATAGATAGATACACAATGTATCATGTTAATATAGGTAAAAACCGATTGCAATCTATCTAGGACCTCTGATGTTGAATATATTAATAATCTCATATGTATGTGTGTATATATATATATATATATATATATATATATATATATATATATATATATATATATATATATATATATATATATATATATAATAGTTGCTATAATTGATACTTGACAATTTCATTTACTGAATGGTGATATTGTGAAATAGCCCGATACTAAATGCTTTCTAGGAATTTAATTTGTGATAAAACAGAGTTTAAGATTATTATTGACTAAATTTAAAGTACTCTGTGTAAAAACAGGTGATCTGAAAAAAACGGAGTATAAGCTTCTCCAAATTAAGGCACATACCAAAATAATTGTGGGTTAGTATAATAAGACCATATCAAAATTGTGTACAACATATTTTGTAACAGTTCTTCCAAATGACAATTCAATATCTTACTTTTTACATTTTCTTCAGGTGCATATGGCCGATATACGCATTATGAAGGTTCATTTTTGGGTTTATTGCAATTAGCTTACATATTGATTTATGATTGGTGTGTGTGTATGTGTCGAGGGGGGGAGGGAACCATTAAGCACCATTCTTGGCTGTAGCAAGTGATTATGAGCATCATTAAACACGTTATTTTATTCTGAGAAACGTTTCGTTTATCATACAATTCCATGAGCCCACCATATGTATTTTGTATTTTATCTGTCTACATGTTCATACGACTTGTTAGTATCATATGCAAAGTTTCAGGTCGAAAGGACTGAATCAAAAAAAGACACAAACTGCAGAGTGAACTTACATACAGTACTAAATGGCTAACAAAAATTATACAGCGTGTCAATTTATTTTTCTTCCGGAAAAAGTAAAGACGGAAAAGTTATAATTCATAGATTTATATACGAGACATTCTATACAATATATCAGTTATTGCGACTAGTTTGGGTTACTTTATTTTATGTACTGACTTACATTGTGTGATTTATACTGTATTTCGATTTGTGAATACGTGCATGCAAATCCGCTTCCTCATTTCAGTGCAAATAAGTGGAATTTGTAGCACCTTGTCTAATATCAGATTTATTACAGTTCTTTTAGGAATGAATACTATCTCAATATGATTTAAACTGTATTTTCATTTTAAAACATGTTCATGCTTGTATACTATCACTTTGAGAGCAAATACATGGTATATACTTCACCTTGTCTAATACTATATTTTTTTTATCTTCTTTCAGGAGGAAAGAGAGAAAAAAGAAAAAGTAAGTAAATTATAGATCTTGTCAGTAAATACATATAAATCAAACATAATAAAGGTTTTGCATGATTTATAAGACGCACATATTTATGAAAACTAAGTATTTTAAAACTTTATTGCATATATGTTACCATTTAACCAGGCTGCATTATTTATAAACCTTGTCTGCTTCATACATTTTTCAATATCGTGCACTTATCGCTTTTGTCGGAAAGAAAAGCAGCATGCTTTTTTAGACTTAGGAATTATATGTTTGTTGCAAAATATGCATCTTATAATGTGGCATTGTCCCCCAGATAGTCCTTGTAAATTTTTAACTGATTGGAGATAATATCTTAAGCATTGTATATATGTTGATATCTGTTAAACATTCTCTCTCATTAACCAGCTTTGAATTTAGATATAGTGTGAGAAACTCTGGAAAGTAATATTTTTCTTGCACAAAACTTTGTGCATATTCCTCAAAGGGTGTATAATACACCTGTGACTGTGACTGTATTCCCATATAAAAGGATTACAAATTGGTTATTAGCAGAGCCACAATATAGGTATATCTGCCCTTGCTATATCTAAACTATTTTTACATGCTTCTTATTTCCTCTAACCTTTCCTAACGCTTCACTCTTCACTTTGTTTTTGCCTTTAATACAAAATTTTCAAAAATAGTATTTTGCAAACTATACAATACAAGAGGGAAGACTGATAAAGGCAGATAGAGATACCAGTGTCGAGGCATTGGACCTGTCCCACATTACAATAGGTGAGAGGCCAAATAAAGCAGCACTACTAGCAAAGCTAGCTGCAAGAGGTATAAACTCCTCCAATTCGGATACTCTCATACATATTGGAAGAGGTATATATTTGTTATATCCAAATGGAAAATACTTCCTATTACCCAAGGGTAATATTACCATGGGAGATAAAGTATCAAAAGTTACACCGCCGCCTCCCATAACTCACCTGGTCCATAGACGGACAGTGGACAAAGTTTCCATTCGAGGAACCCCTGAAGACCTTCCAGGAGGGTTTCGAACAGAGACTTGGTATGAAAACAATTGAAGTACGTAATGAAACTTACAAAACTATACCCGACATAAACGCGGGACAGATTATAGTAAAAATAGACAGTAGGAACGCACCAATAGTGCCTGAATTTTGTAAAATATTCTGCCTACCGATACAAACTTGGTTTCCCGGCTGCACGCAGGTACGTCCGTGTAGTACCTGTGGTAAAACGAGACACTGTAGATGGAAATGCACAGATGACTAACAAAATGCATAAACACTACAACTAGACATTCAAACAACAACAACACAAAACAATCGTATGCACAAGCTACCACCTTAGGACAAAAACCACAAACGCAACAGACTACTACAAAGGAAGGACCAAAACACACAATCACAACACCAAACCACTGGAAAAGAAGCACACATACCGGTACCAAAGTAGATCACTCAAAACCATGATGAGCCCCTCCATGAGACTGAAACTGAAACCGAAAATACAAAGAAGAGGAACTAAAATCCATCCAACAAGAACAACGAACACCAAATCCACAGTTAAGCATCCAAAACAGTTTTAGTGTACTTGAAGTGGAACCAGAAAAAAGGGATATAGAAACAACACAAAAAGAAATACCAACCCCAGAAACAGAGTCAGAAGAAGAAGAACTGCTAAAATAAGAAAGGAAAAAGAAGACAAACCTCACAATACCAAAATGAACAGAGGGAAAAGACACCGTTGGAAACACCGGATACCTCAAACACGGCACAGATCAAATAAATACTAAAATAAATGACACCACACCAAAAGCTGACCCCAATCAAACCGACCACCACTGAAGATATCACCCAACCAGAAGAAATGGAAAAACCAAACAACCGCCCCGACATCTGACAAACGAAAACAAACCCAAACAAACAAATACACACATGCATACATACATACATACATACATACATACATACATACATACATACATACATACATACATACATACATACATACATACCATTGTCAGTATATATTGGTCGCCAAACAATTCTTCAGGATTCGAAATTCGTGACGTCGTACTTTTTGCTATTTTTTTTAAATAGGTATTTTGTTAAAACTTTATTGTAGTCTAGGACCACTAACCCCATGCACTGTTCGGCATAATACAATTGACCATACAAACCGAGTATGCATAGTAAACACAATGTTTGAATGCCACACGAAAATTTAACCAAAATGACGTTCCACTATCCCTATGATATTCACTAAAGAATACTTGCCGATTTCAGTTAAAGTGCTTGCATTTCGCGCAGCCAATTTATAACAATTGTTTCTTTTCTACATTTTTATTTTTGCGTTTAAACATTTTTCTTTTTTAATTATAAAATGTTAACTTCTGCGAAACAGGAAATCGCGTGTTCGAGACTAGCAAGATGCCATTTATTAACATTTCATTTTTTTGTATTGAAACTTCTTTTCCAACATGCATTTTCTAACTTTTAATTTTATATCTTTAAATTTGTAATGTTTTTTGTGGAAATGTTTTTTTACTATTCCCGCCAGTCAACACAAATTAAATTGTTTTTAACTCGCGTCATCGTATTATTTATTATTTTTTTTATTTTTATGTTTTAATGTTTTTTCTCAACTGGCCCATCACATTTTGTTATTTGTTTACTTTTACAGTTTTGTGTTTGTGTTGACACGTTCTTGCATGACTTTATTCTTTATTAACAAAATTGGTTCGCGTTCAAACGTTTCGCATCAAAATATTCTTTAAATGTTTAATGTTACGTTGAAACTTTCATTTTTACTCGCGCATCCCATATTTGCTAGATTGTTTTTTTCTTGAAACTTTCTTTCCTGTATCTCGTTAGCCAATCAGTAGGTGTCTTGATTTTGAAAAACTCGCTGGATCTCATTCTTTGAAAAATATACTTTTAGTTTCATACTAATACTTTGCTTTAATCTCGCGTATCCCACTTTTAATATTTTTACCATTCTTTTTTTTATGTTGATACGTCTTTTTATGACTCCGGGATAAGGTTTCATCGGCAGAGTATATGGATTGTACCTTCCTGTCCAAAGTGTTGAAGTCAATCAAGTTTAATTTCTTGGTGGTAGGTACTGTGAATTTCATAGCAAATGCTAGTCGTTACTTACGGGTATCCTTATTACGCCCCATTTGCCAAATCGGAACGTTTTAGCAGACAATGTATGTATGTACCATAATCCCATCTTGGACTCGTCACTGATTAGAGCAAACAAAAGAAAACGAAATTACAGATAATTATTTTACAGTTTAGAAGAAAAATGATTTTCTAACTTTCACCAGTTTACTGTTTAGTGAATATTTCAAGCGTCAGGTGTAGGTCAACGCTTGATGTTCAAGAAGAAAATTTTAGGAGTGCGATGCAGCATTAATGGTTCAGCAGATGTATCGATCACCATAATAAGCACTGAAGATCAAATGTTGATTTGATAAAGAAGAATATCGGTGAATACTTCGACATTATGAGATATGTTCTAAAAACAAAATAAAACAAGTTGGGTTGAACCTACTTTATAATTGACCCTAAAGTATTCTCAGAAACATATGTTACAGAAATAATATTATAATGTAACTGCAAATTAAAAGATCAACAATATCATATGTATAATCGAAATTCAAATCTTGTCTTCGCAGCGTCTGTTGAATGTATGGTTATATCAAAATGGGGTATGAAATGAAAATGCAATATTGCGATATGGTTTCCGCCAGATTAGTTCTTACGAGTGGCTCTGAGTTTCCTAGTGGTTTAAAGTGCACGTCTTTACCAATCACTCCCATCTCGCCTCTGTCCGTGTGGCTTCGGATCTCAGACTCAATCTTTGTGGGTATGTGAGAAAGCGTGTTCGTAGCTTCCCATGGGTCGGTTGCTTTTACCGGATTAGTTTCCAGGCATTCTTCTTCCACTAGTTATAATGTATGCGGAATGGCCTTAAAACAAAGCAACAACAACAACTTTGTATATTTGCTTGATCCTTCATGAGATGTTATGTAACTGGTTATTTGTATAATTGAAATGTGTAAATAGTTCCTGCCTCTTCAGTTTTCTCGTGATATTTTTAATTATTGTTATCTTAAAAGTGACGGTTACTAGTGGTTTTTGTTTGTTCCTTAACTATTAAAATTTGTTCGGCTCTAGATGAAAGTTTATTTTTAAAAATTTTCAACATTGTTCTTTAATATTTTTTTGTTCCTTTAGAAAGCCAAGAATGATGATTCTTTGTTCTTGTTTATATCAAAACAATGTTTCATTTGCTATTTTATCCACGACGACTCTCTAGCTTTGTCTCGAGAGACAGTAATACATTTAGCAGATATTTGGATTGTGTTTGCATTAGTTCTATTTAGTATATTGTGGTTTAGCTACAACTTAACCTGATGTTCTACTTCAAGTCCATTATATGTATGCATATCATCAGGCTTTAAGTGAAATCTAATTAACTGATGTCATCGATCTTGAATTTACTGCTTATATAATATTTTATGTTGATGCATTGCTTTGGTGGGACAAAACAACTAATTCTGATCATTGTGTTGTGGGTTTAGTGTTATACACCTATAACTTGACACTAATCACGTTCGATCGAGACCGGAGGTTATCTTCATAATGATGTCATTGTCAATTAGATATATGAGCCACTTATACATGCCCATTTTAAAACCTGAACTGTACTGTTTCATAAAGACCTGTGACGTCCGCGAGAGTCCATAGTTATTTTTTTTAATTTATAACAATTTCAGAATAAACGTTTTTGTCCAAAATATTGAGCACTTGATATAACTACTAAAAAGTCCAGAAAAGTATTGTTCCTTTTGACGAATTTCTAAATACAGCATAATACAATGTCTGCAGACTTACATCAGAAACACAATAAGTTTGAACGGAATGAAGCTGAAAGTTTCCTTTTTCCTTATATACACCGAATGTAATTCGCAGTTGGGCCCATGTCAAAGCACTTTTGAGTTTGTTGAATAATGCAAATTGACCTGATCTTGCTCAAACAATGGAAAACTAGATACTTTTTCTCGAAGCTTATATATACCATCTGCCACCTAGGAACGTCGCCATTTGCGCCATGGTAAGTCTTATTATTATGAGCATTGTTATAAACTATTGATATATCTGACGCAATTTGCATTCTTAGCAGAACCAGGTCAAGTATGGTTTCTAACAAAATATATTATATAGAGTTTACAACCATGAATACAAATTACGAAATTTCCCGAGCAAACCTTACCGTATCTGCGGCAAGTGTCCCTATTAACGGTCCACACATGTATTGCGAGATAGGTGACGTGATAATTATATACTTATTTTAAAATCGAATGGAGTGAAACAAGAGCAAAACAAAGTGCTCAAATGCTGTGCAAATTCGATGATGGGGAATATTTGGGACTGTCTAGTTTCAAGGGAAAGTGGAGATGTGTTGACGTCATGGTACTGTATATTGGTAACAATGTTGTGGGCTAACCTCAGTGAGGAGTAGAGATATACCCCCTATACATATAGAATGATACAACACAGACATACATACATGCATACATACATACATACATACATACATACATACATACATACATACATACATACATACATACATACATACATTCATACATACATACATACATACATACATACATACATACATACATACATACATACATATATACATACATACATACATACATACATACATACATACATACATACATACATACATACATACATACATACATACATACAGGGATAAATATTTCATATTAGTTTGTGGGTAGAGGCAAAGAAAGCAAATTTGTATCGAGACCTATGAGTGGCGCTGAAAAGGGCCTTTGGGTTATTCTTTTCCTACTTTCTCCCGTTGTTCCACCACCTCCTGATCTGTCCAATGATTTTCTTCTTCTTCTTCTCCTTTTTCATCCCCATGAGTCCAGTCAGGATGTCCCATGGCTCTCAAGCTTTTTCTGAACTTTAATCCAACTCTTATTAATTTTCTCAAAGTCTTCTTCCTTCTGTTTGTTTTTTTTCGTTCTTTTTTCTTTCCAGGTTTATTTAATTTTCTTGACTTCTACTTCAACACCTTTCTCATCTGATCTTCGGCTTTCTGTATCTGGTCAACTCCCCACTTTGTAAATTACCACTCTGTCCAAAACAACATCTTCGAGATAACATCGGACTTTCATGACACCGTCAATGGCCTCAAATAGACTTCCAACTCTCATATATTGTGGATGAATTAAACCTTTCATCTTGTCCTCTACCTCAAGACGCATACTGTAAAGCAGATCTCTCGCCACTTTGAGACTGTTCACAAAGTCTAGGCTACCTGGATATTTACATTTGTCAATATTTTCAACCATAAAAGCTACGTCCATCAACCAAAACCAACGGTGTCTCAATCCGTTGAATAACTCAATGGCCATCTTCGTTTAGCTTATTCCGTAGAATGGCGCGAATGAACAAAAATTGAATTATGTGCTTAGCGTCCAATAGAGGTATTTAGCACTGTTAAAATTCAAGCAATGCTGGATATTTAGTTTTTCCTGGTAGAAGGAATGGTGCCACATTCTCCAGGCATTAATGTAATCAAAGAGTGCTATTTAATGTGGTCGTCAGGTCGGAGGAACTATTAAGCTCTATCGACCTGAGTGTATGACCATGGGTGAGTGTAAATAGACCAAACACACACTCAACCCTAACATCCAATCAGAGAACTGCTACTGGCGTGCAATGGCACTCATGGTGATAATAGCAGGAGAAAATGGTTTCACATCGCCGATATCAGATATCCGTGTGGTGGCAAGGAAGGAAAGGTACTCAGGTCTCACTGGACAGGTTTTTTGGCAAATTTTCGTCTGACAATGACTTATTGCAGAAAAATGATAATAATATTACATTAAAGATACAAATACAAATATAACTAATGATTTTTGTTGAAATGTTGCTTGCAACATTCTGACTGAGGTACTAAAGTTAATTTCTTGTGCAACTAGTTGCATTTATACGGAACCAACCCTGCCACCAAACCCTCTTTTTACATTTATTTTTTACAGAACATACTTTTGTGAATATTTTCCTGTGACAATACAGCTAAAAGAATCAGTATGTGCTTTATGCATGAATACAGTTCAGTAGCGTAACAAATTAGCATACTTTTCATCACCCATCAAGCATCTATATTTTCAGATATTTACTTATGTAGCAGACACATGTAAATACGTAAGCCTATCCGGCTCCTCATTTGAAACCCAAGTTACGCATTTGATTTTCAATACTTGTCTAACTGTGACAGGCAGTCACCATTAAGTCAACCCATTTCATAGCCTATCTCAAAGTAATACTAAACCACATTAAAGATTTAGATTATGTGTTTGATAATTAGGGTCATGCCTTCTCCCTTTAATATTAGGCAGGTGTCAAAATATTAAACTATCCAGTGAGACCTCAGCAAGCCAGCCCATGGATAAAATAAAGATCTGTTCTCGAGAACAAGCATTTAAGAGGCATTGTGAAAGTAGCCTTTATAAGGAGTCTTTGATATGATTATTGTAGGTAGCACGGCGGTTTTCAGCCTCTTCTCGTTCTGATGTACTAGGAAAGTTGTAGTCGTGCTTTAGTACCACGTGTTGCGTTACTTCTATCACCCGGTCAATATATTATTTGTGGATGGCATGGTTGTAAAAAGTCGTGAATGTCCTTTTTCCGTAGTCCCACTAGCCACGTGATCGTAAAGGTTTTTTTAAGGTCCGAAATCCAATGCATTTTACTGTCTTTATAAAGTTGTCTGCTTTATTAATGTCAATGGCAGACTCGAAGCCCACGAGCCGTCATTTTATATCAGTCATTTCTATTTCATCTCCCTCAGTTTTACACTCTTTTTCTTCTTCATTTCTTTCTTTTTCTTTCCCACATGAAGAACATACCTCCAAGTCTTCTTCCACATTAATTAACCATGCATGGGGATGGAGATTCCTGCCTTTGTGATGGGTGTGGTGCGCTATTTGGGGTGTTTTCTTTCTTAGTTCCTCCAGTTCAGCGAATAGTGTTTGAAACCTGCTGAGTTTTTCTATCAGCTGGTCATTGGCAGTCGTTGTATGTGCTTCTTCAAGTGTAGTGGCCCTCGTAAGGGCTTAAATAGCGGGCTTCCTATTTCCAGTGGGGGGGAGGATTGGGGTGTTGTGGTTCAAGACTGGCATAATCTCTCTCCTCTGCTGTATGATACCTCCTACTTCTTTTGCACCTGAGATTCCACGGGTTTGTTTAATCCTTCGTCTTTCTCCCATACAAGTAGAAGAGTTGTTCTTCTATTAAAGCTACAGCATGTTGCAATGCTGAGCCCAATGTCCATTTAGCACTAAGCGCCTGCAGGGGTATTATTCCGTTCGCTGTCGTGTATTGTTCCATGTTGTCGCTTGCTCGGTTAGCCGCAGACTATGGCGCAAATAGATGAGATGAATTTGAGATGAATTTGAATGTAAGTGCTGTGCGGCTACTAGAAACATGTAGCACTGTTTAATTTTAGCAAATGCGAAGTATTTAATTACTCCTTGGGATAGAAATGTGCCACTTTCCCAAGGATTTTATGTGTTCATATAACTATATTTAATTGAGCCGTCAGATCAGAGTTACTATTGAATGATTATCGATCTGAATGGAGGGCCGTGGTGAGTGAGGTTTTACCCAGCACGCACTCACCCTTTGATCCTATGCGATATGACTGCTGTTTGTGGCGTGCTTCGCACGTGTGGATTGTGGCGGCTGAAAAGTCTGATGATGGAGAGGAGGAGAGGTAGGTTATTCAGGTTGCGCTTGATCGGTCAGTTTTGCCTTCATACTCCAAGGTATCAGGTCTAAAACTTTTCCTTATCAATTTGTCGGACTCTGTCCTGTTAAGAATCTATAGATTATACAACCCTGTATGATTTGTTTTGCGGTTATTGCTATGCCGGTCCTGGTGGTCATGGGTGTGATACCACCTTATATATCTTTATTGTTGGTTGCCTAGTTTCTAATTATGCTATTGGTTGCAGAAGTGTGCCGCTGTGTCTGATGGTCTTGGGTTTTGTCCACCTTATCTCCACTAACGTTGGGCCCTGATTATAATTCGTTAGTTTGGATGTGCAGCCTTGTGCTGCGGGGCCTGGTATTATTTGGACTTTTAGACTACTTTATAATGCTTAAGTTGGTGTCCTGTTATCTAAACATTTAGGTACTTTGCAGCCTTATGCTGCGGGTTCTGATATTATTTGGACTTTTAGACTACCTTTTATTGTCCAATTTGAGACCATAAGGGTGGATTACATTTTGTGATGGAGTTCTAATTTTCAAATTTGTTAATTAGTGATTTCTAAAGTGCTGTCAACGGGTTTGTATTAGAGAAACGTTAGAGAAAGTTAGAGGTGTGAGCATTTGGTGCCTAGGACTAATATATGGATTGTTACACGTTTTGTTGATGGTATTTCGTTGGTTCTCGTTCTATCCTTATTTGACTTTGATGTTGTTATAATACCTTATTTATTCTATATATACTTATTGTGGTTTTGACCTGGAGTGTTGGATTATTAAAATGTTTGAACACAATCACTCAGTGTACCCCAAGTTTTGTTGCTACGGTGACTTGCTTCTTTAATTTTTGGTTTTGTTGCTCAGCGCACAAGACGAGGTTATTACAATAGCCACTGTAGTATAAGTCGGTTAATCTTTAGATAGTAATTCCTGCCCCGTGCCTCTGTTTTCTGTTTCTGCTTCCATCTCTTAAAGAAGCTTTAGTTTTAGAATAACTACTCCAGATATACCTCAGTATTTTGGTGTTTCATTATTTGCTGTTTCCTATCGGATTCCTCCTCTTTTTATGTTTATGTTGTTATAAACCCTTCTTTCTTAAATGTCTAATTATTGCTTTGTTTTCCTGGAGTGGTTGAATGATTAAAAAATTTGAGAATAATCCCTCAATGTTCCTGTTGTTTTCTGACTAGGGTGACGTCTTTAATTTTAGATTTGGTTGCTCAGTGCGCGAGATCTGTCTTGTTTGGTTTCTTTTCCTCAATCCATTTTCATGCTTTTAAGAAGGCCCAGAATTCAGCTGTATATATAAAGCAGTAGTTAGGTGGACGCCGCCCCATTTGTATCTTTAGCTCAGGTATTACCATTGCTGCAGCTGTTTTGAAAGGATTTGTTATTTTGGATCCAGCAATGTATATTTTAAGACAATTATTATATCTGTTGTTAATTTATTCCAAAGTTAATGTTTTAAGATAGTTTTCTTGGTTTTGCATGTTTCCATGACTTCAAAGGGATATATTTAATATTGGTCTTGTATTATTCCAAGGTTCCTTGTCATACGAGATATTGTGTTCTGCATGGAATATATCTATTGGAAGTTTATGTTTTAATTCAATAACTAGTTTTCCCAAAGGGGGTGGAGTTTTTTAGAGATGCCATGAAGGGTCTATTACATTTATTTATTGCCACGTAAGTGAGGTGAGTTTTGGGTGTGTTTAAAGCTTGGCTGCATCTTTTAGGATAAGTTCCTGCCTTCTTTGGTGTAACGGCGGTTCTCCAGTTAAAATTGGCAGCTCAGCTACTGAGGTTGAAGTCAGTTTCTCTATATTTTATATAATTAATTTAATTGATGTTTGTTTGCCGTGATGTATTTTTCGCAGCTATAGTCTAGTTTAGATCTTATAGCCATGTATATGGTGGCTAGGATGGTTTCCTGATTTGCTGCCACTCTGTATCTTTTAGGGTTCATAATAAGTTTAAGTCCTCCTTACATCTTTGAACCAGTTCGTCTATGTGGTGTGCCCATTTTAGATGCTCATCATAATACATTGCCAGAAATCGAGCTACCTTTAGAAATTATATTTCTTGATTTTGTATGGTTAACTTAGTGTATTGTTTTTTATTTCTGCTATATCGTATAAATAGTACTGCTGCCGTTTGTGTGTGCTGTAGTTTGAATCATATTCATAATCATTTTCCTATGCTATTCAAACTGTCTTATAAATTTGTGGTTTAAAGGGTTCCCTGCTCTCCATAGTCCACAATAATCTGCTAATTGGAATTAATCAACTTTGGGTGATGCCAGATTTCTATCAATATCGTTTATCATTAAGTTTAGAAGAGTGCGACTGAGTACTCTCCCTTGTGAGTTTCCGTTTTCTTCCGAGTAAGTGTCCCCTACTCTGGTTATTCTTTTGCGGTCGGTCAGGAAATGTTAAATGAAGTTATACATCCGTCCCGTAATGCCATAGTTATTTAATTTTCTATTAGGCCTTTTATCCATACGACATCGAATGCTCTTTTTACAGATGGATGAATATCGCAATTAAAATTCTGTCCACTTTTCTTTTTGACTTACATGCCAATTTTATAGCGGTTTCTAATATTTTGAGTTGGTCCGTAGTGTACCTTTGGTTCTTAAATCCAGATTAATTTTCATATAGTTGTTTGTTATATTCTAGGTGGTGTTTGAACCGATTGGAAATCATGGTTTCCATTATGTTACATATATTTTTGATAAGTGAAATGGGTCGATATGAGCTGATGACATTGCGATTTTTGTTTGGTTTTATAATGGGTATAACTATTGCAGTTTTCCAATTTTTTAGGTAGCTTTCTTATTTCCCATATTTTATTTAGTAATTTTACAATGGAAATATTGATGTTATGGGGTAAAGTTTTGTATATAATGTACTCTATTTCATCTTCTGCTGGTGAAGTTTCCTTTTTTATTTTTATACCTGACCCCATTCATATAGTGTTATGTCCTTATATGGATGTCAAGTTTTGGAACGAATGTCTTGGCAAAAAATCCTTCAATTTTACTTTAGTTTTTTTCCCCCTTCGTTTTTGGAATTCATTGGTGTGGATGGATTTGCTGCTGATATTTTTAAAGTATTGGGCTAATATGTCAGCCTTTTCTTTGTTATTATTAGCATTACTTACTTTAAGGGTTTTGCTAGTATGTTTGCCCCTAATTCCTCTAATTTTTTCCCACACATGTTTTAAGTTGTTTTAAATATGTATACTGGTGCAGTACTTTTGCCAAGTTTTTTCTTTGGACTGCTTGATCAAGTTTTTTTTTTAGTTGTTTGTCTTTGTTCTTATATTCTAAGAGGACTACTGAATTACCTGATCTTTTGAATTTAGTAAGGACTCGTTGTGTTTCTTTCCTAGTTTGTTTAATTCGACTGGTCCTCCATGGTACTGCTAGTTTATTTGATATACCATTTGTTTTGGGCATGCTGGTGGTGACCGCCTGTGTATTGATCTGAATTATGTCTTCATAATATATATATATCAATATCTTCCGGGTTCAATTGTCTTTGGTTTGATATTTCTTAATTGAGTTTTAAGTTTTGCCCAATCTGCCTTTTTATAATTTTACCTTGGGTTTTGGTATTAGAGGCGAACTGCACGTCCGTTTGCAGTGTGGTAATTATTGGAAAGTGGTCACTCTCCATGGGGTCTGTTTGATACACTATCCATTCTGCCACCGGTGCCAATTTAGGCGTGCATATGGTAAGATCGATGTCGGTCATGGTGCCATCTACCTGATTGAGTCGAGATTTGGCACCATCATTAACTGTGTTTAGGTTGAATTATTTGGTCCTACTGTCCACCACCTCCCACTCACCCCTGCACGTTATGAACATTGAAATCTCCGCAAATGATCGTTTGTTCAACTCTTTTATATTTAATTATTTCCCTAAATGCTGTGATGTTGTTGTTTTAGTATATCAACCTGGTTAGTAGATATTAAATATTTGCAAAATCACGTTTCCCTGTGTTTATTATTAGAGATTGAATTTATATTGTTGAATTGCTATTTGCTATTGGTTATTATGGTGTTTATTATTGCATTTGGAATGATGTTATTTACATATATGGCTAATCCACACCCACCCCTCCCCCAGGCCTTCTCTTGTATGTTGGAAATAGTCTGGGGAGTTGTGGCAATGATTTTGGCTTTATAGAAAGTTTTGTTTCTTGAATGCAGATGATGTCAGGTTAGTGCTGAGTATTCATTATTTTGAGCTTTAATTCATTGATGTTTCCAGACAATCCTCTTGCATTCCATTGCCATATTGTAACGTTCCCATTTGGTGTATTAGCCATTGTTATTTTGTTCGTTTACTGTTTTAATCCTATTCAACTGGGTAAGGATTTGTTGGACATTTAGTTTAATGTTTGATGAATTCGGTTCCAACATCCTAATAAGTGTGGTTATTGAAGTAATGACTTCCTCCAGTTGTTTTACGATTCCAGTTTGTATTCCACTGTGTTTGTAGTCGAGATTGATTGCTTGTGTTTCTTTAGTTGCTGTATGTTTGTATTGATGAGGTTTTTGGTTTAATATGTGTTTTGGAAGTTTGTTGTTGGTGCGATTATTTGAAGTTTATTATCGTTATTGAATTATAGAGTTTTGACGGGTGTTCCCTTGAGTTTTAATTACTTCTTTTTTTGGTCTGTTTTTAGATTTAGTATTTGGTAATCATTAGCTTGATTATTTTGTTTTCCCGAATTGTGGCTTGACATTCTGGTGATTGTGGTAGGTGGAATCCCATGGAGTTGATGCATTTAGGGGTTTGTCTGTTGCACTTCCCCGTGTGTTCCCCTCTGCATTGTTGACAATTAGTCTTATAGGTACACTTTGAAGTAAAGTGTCCCCACATGTTGACATTTTGTACGCAGCCTTGGTTTGTTTATATACGGTATATGCGTCTAATCTATATCGGGTTCCTGTGGTTCCCATTTTAATGAGTGTAAGTTGCCGTTTCCAATAGTGTGCTATTCGTTTCATTTTTCTGGCCCCAGTGAAGCTGGTTGTGGACATGTTAATGAATGAACTGAGTCGATTTGCTTTTAACATAATGTGAGTTCTAGTCTACATTACAGGTTGGGTGATTTGTTTGTTTAATTTGGTTGATTTTTGGAGGGGATGGTTGTATTTAGTCTTTTGTTGTCGTTGTGGTGGTGGTACTGTCTTAGTTTGTTTAATCTGGTTTTACTGAGACTTGTTTATTGTGGCAGGTTCTGTATCTTTTAATGATTTCGTTAAACTTCGTGTTGGACGGCCTGGTTCTAAAGTTAAATTTAATTCTTCATTTACCAGAGGGCTGTAAAATAAATTTAATTCTACAGGCGAGTACTGATTACGTTTTTCCGTTGCCCTTGTAATTGTTTCGAATTCGGGTGTTGAGTGAATTCTTAGCCTGGATTTAGTCACATCCGTGTGGCGAGGGCTTGGGTTTGTATTATATACGGTCTGAAAATTAGGGTGTTTGTGGGGTTCTAATTTGATTTAAATTCACTTGATCCATTTGAAGGTTTAATTTGCGTAATTTTAGTTTATTCCTTGCCTGCCTGGCATTCTTCATCTATTTGATGGAATTTGTTTGACTCATTTTTGGTTTGTGTTTTAATGAATTTAATGATACGTAGCACTATGAAATTATTTACTGGTCTTTATGAAGAGAAATAATTGCCGTTGTTATTTCACCTGATTGCAAATCGAACTGAGGGTATTTGAAACACAGTGTGTACGGATGTAATCCAGTAATACTCTAGTGTGTGACATAGATTCTGTTTAGTAAAATATCATGGTCAGGATTCGGGCTCCAGAAGATATTACGACGCATCCCGAGATGGTTGCCATCTTGTAGTATTTTACCGTGGCTTTGAATTTCTGCTGTACTTTGTTAATCAAGTATGCGGTGTCAGTTTCTATCGGGAGGCCATTTATACCGATTTCCAACATCTTTGGACCCACTTCTCTTTCGAAAAGTGGCGTCTTTGTAACTGTTGCTGTTATTCCCTTCACTTCAATTGTGGACACATCTAAATATGGTATATTCCGCTTCTTTGAGTATAGCATGTATCTATTTAGCTCATCGTTTGGTACAGTCTCTATTTGTCCTCTGTCTAAGTGCATGGGTCGCCAGCATTTCTGCCTGTTGTGTTGCTCTTCCATATAACCCCAAATCTAGTCATTGTCATCCATCAGGGTGGTGTGCCAATAGGATATTGTCATGCAGTGTTGTTCTTTAATATGCGTTTAGCTTCGATCTAAAAGCTTTGGGTGTCATATTTCCGTGTCCTGCGTTGAAATAACCATTCACGTCCAGATTATATTATATAGTCAGTTTGTCCGTAATATCTATTTCTACGGGTGTCACACTACTATTAATATTTCATACCAACACGTTTTCCATTTTTATAAGAAACAATGCCCGTAATGGTGTGATTTTGAGAATTTTTTGAATTATATTTAAATTTAATTATGAATTATACAACATGGATTTATGCCTACATTTGTTTCTAGTGATTAAATTCAGAGAATTAGGTGAAATAGCTTCAGTGCTGGAAACCAGCCGGTTTCTTCAATCTGCATGATCTAAAGAAGCAATGAATGCAAGCTGGAAAATATATGTTGTGACTAATGCTCTATTTCATTTGCACGCAACACTTCCTTCGGTACTTGCTGTTGCGATTATAAACACTTACTTTGCTTCCCAACAAGAAGTATTAGTTTATTTCCTGCCATCCTGGCGTTCATCGCTTGTTTGATGGAATTTGTTTGACTAATTTTCGGTTTGTGTTTTAATGAATTCATTGATACTTAACCCTATGAAATTATTTACTTGTTTTTATGAAAAGAAATATCTGCCTATGATTTTTAGCTTGATTGCAAATCAAACAGAGGGTTTTTGGAAAACAGTGTGTACTTATATAATCCAGGAATAATCTAATGTGTGACCTAGATCCTGTTTAGTAAAATAAGTGGCAGATTTTTTATGGTAAAAATAAAAGTCAGAACATATTAATTTCAGAAAATATAGGAAGTACAGCACAGAGTTATTAAATACCCGTAAATGCTTTTGATTGATGGGTTCTGCTCGGAGGGCTGGGAATCGAAGCTGCTGGGCTGTAGTTGAAATGTCTGCTTAAGTGCTGCATGTTCAAAGGCGGTATACTACGTGGTTGTAGCTCCTTTTGTCCGGAGTTGTCCTGTACGTCTTATCTTCTTGATAGTTGGAACTTGGAATGTGATGGCACGAATCAGACAGGCAGGCAAGTTGAATGATAGTGCTCTCCGTCCACTAGGGACATGTATCACTGTATAAGTTTCCCGCACGTCTGGATATTTAATTTCTCCAAGGGGACGGAATGAGTGCCACATTTCTCAGGTATTTATGCACTCACCGAGTGCTATTTAATGTAGTCGTCAGGTCGGGGTTGCTATTAAGCAACTATCGAGCTGAATGTAAGACTATGGGTGAGTGGGAGTAGACCCAACACACACTCAACCCTATCAACCAATCAGGTTAGTTAGTTGTGTGCAATAACACAAAATAATGACGGGTGAAAATGGTTTCACATTCCGCCATGTTGAGCGATTCGAGTGGTGGCAAAGAGGGAAAAGTATTCAGCAAGCCCGCCCATGTATGTTTAACCTTGACACGCCGGAAACTTATTTATTTCTAATCTAGTCAAGTTTTACGAATGGGCGGAAAAAGTACCAATAATGTGTAAGCTAACTGTGCAATTCAATCAAATTGACAAAGTCGCAGACTTTTTCATCTTTCCTAACATTACCAATGTTTCTAGAACAAAGTGTACATATTGTAAATCCCTAACAGTTTAAATGCTAATATGTCTGTTCGACATAAAGAAAGTGTAGTCACTCTCAGGTTAAAAAAGTTTGGTAATTTTGAGCGGTGTTCAGTCCGGTTTCGTAAAAATATCTTCTTCGAAAAGGGTTCTCGTACCAAATGCGAACCCTACATTCAGGAAATGAAAGCAAATGAAAGTCCTTTTCTGTATTGCTTCCCTTCAGGCTGATATTTCCGCGGGCTGCAACGTACAGCAGTGCTTCCAGAGATACTCATGCTAACGCTTCTTCGTGCTGTTGTATGTGTTTCCATGTGGCTGGTTACTCATTATCCCAGTATTCTGATTAAGACACGTCCGACGTTGTATGTACCTCGTATCAGCCGCCTTTTTGCTTCCTACAGATTCTATGAAATAAATATCCCTTGTAGGTCTCCAGTCGCAGTCCAGCAGTTATATCCCGTTGAACATCATACAGGTATCCTATTTGTGCTCTATGGCTGCAGTATATTGTTTTTTTCTGCAGTCCTAAATGGCACGTTATTTGGTGTCGTCCACACGCCTACTGTGCCCTTAACGAAGACCGGTCCTGCCTTCTCCGTATTCACCGCCTGAATCATGAATGAGGATGGCACAAATCTTGCGAACGAATTTTGGATTTTCAGCGATGTGTGGCTACTAGCGCCATGAAGCAATGTTTATTCGTAGCATACGCCAATTATTTAATTACTCATTGGGATAGGAAATGTGCTACTTTCCAAAGGCATGAATGTGTTCGTAGAACACTATTTAATTGGGCCGTCAGATCGGAGTCGTTATTGAGCAACTATCGAAGTGAATGGAGGGCCATGGTGAGTGGAAATTGACCCAGCACGCACTCATCCTTTGATCCTAGGCGATACTACTGCTGTCTATGGCGTGCATAGAACGCGTGGAGTGTGGAGGCTGAGATGTCGGATGTCGGAAAAGGTGGATATGTGGCTCGTAAAGAGCTGCGCGTAGGTCCATACTCCATGGTATTGGGTCTAAAACGTTTCTCTGTCAATTTGAAAGAGTCTGTGCTGTTAAGAATCTATAGAGAATACAACACCATGTGACACCTGGGATATAATATTATGCTGTTATTGACCAGCTGCCGTGATGATTGTTAACCACCTTATATTTCTTACATTTTACTAGTTTCTAATGATGTTGTTGGTTGCAGCATTATCCCGCTCTGTATGATGGTCTTGGGATTTTGACCACCTTATATTCATTACTTTTTGGCCCTAATTCATAATCATTACTTTTAATTTGCAGCCTTGTGCTGCTGCGTCTGATAGTATCGGGTGTTTTGACTACCTTATAGTGCTTAAGTTGGTGACTTATTTATCTAAGGTTGTATCTTATTTGCAGCCTTGTGCTGCATGGCCTGATAGTCTTTGGACTTTTAGACTACCTTATATTGTCTAATTTGGGACCATATGGGTGGAATAAAATTTTGCAATGGTCTGGTCTCAGACCATCTCATGTTACTTATTTTTTGGAGTCCTAACATTCGAATTTGCTAATTGGTGATTTTTAAGCGCTGTCAACAAGGCTGCTTTAGAGACAAGTTAGAGAAAATTAGAAGTGCGAACATTTGGTTCATAGACCTATTCTATGGATTTTATGTTGTTACATCTTGCTGATGTTATTCTGTTTGTTATATTCCTACCCTTATTCGACTTGACGTTATTAATCCCTTGTTTCTTCAATACCTACTTCTTACCTTATTTGATGTTTGTATTTCTTTTATAAACCCCTATTTTTACATCAAGTAGATTCTTGGTTTGATTATTCCTGGAGAGCTTTGATTACTAAAATATTTTCTGATTAATCATTCTGAGCCTCCTAGTTTGTTCCTAAGGTTACTTGCATCGTTAACTTTAGAATTGTTTGCTCTGTGTTCAAGTCTAGGTAATGGACATACCCACCGTGGTGTATGTGGTTTCCGGTTTAGGCTGCAATTCCTACTCATTCTTGGCCATGCTTCCATCCCTTAAATAGGCTTTAATTTTGGATGATTAGTCCATGTTTATGCTAGTTATTTTAATGTTTTCTTACTAGATGATTCATTAGCTTAGGTTTAAATTTTTCACTTCATGTTTTAATCGTTTGTTTCTTCTGTTTCTACTTTATACCTTTTTTTGTTGTTGGTGTTTCTTGATATAGGCCTTATTTTCTTCAATAGCTAATTTCTTGGTTCGGTTATTTTTGGGATGCTTCGATAACTTAATATTTTGAGTAATAATTCTAGGCCCTCTAGTTCGATTCTAGGGTTACTTGCAAATTTAATTTTAGGTTTGATTGCTTAGTGTACAAATCTATGTAATTTACATACCAACCGTAGTGAATGCTTATGTTAAGCACAGTCGTGAAGGAAAACATCCCTTACAATCACTTCATATATTATATATTATACACACAGAAAGGAAGAAAAAAAACAAACCACAAAATATACTATCAAAAACCCTAATATTTACTATCTACACAAAAGGGAAGGAAAATAAACCACAAAATATACTATCAAAAATCACAAAATCTACTATGTACACAGAAGGAAAGGAAACAAAACACAATATTCTTTCAACACGGATAGGCAGGGAAACAAACCACATGTCTGATGTTCACATAGTAGGGAAGAAGAAAAGAAAACAAAATATATCCTATAAAAATCACAAAATCGACTATCCCCCCCGGAAGGTGGGAAAACAAACCACGAAATATAGTATGAAACACCATAAAATGTACAGTCAACAAAGAAGAGCAGGAAAACAAAACAGACATATACTATTAACACAGAAGGGAAGGAAATCAAACCACAAAGCTACTATCCACACAGAAGTAAAGGAAAACGAACCACAAAATATACTATAAAAATCAAAAGATCCACTATCTACACAGAAGGGAAGGAAATCAAAACACATATCTACTATCCACACAGGGAAGGAGAGAAAACCCACAAATGTGCTACACACGGAAAGGAGAAAACAATATCTACTATCCACACGCAGAAGAGAGAGAAAAAAAACCCACTAATATACTATCTACACAGAAGGGAAGAAACACAAACCACACAATATACTATCAAAATAGAGGAAAGAGGGAAACAAATGTATTATCTACACTGAGGAAAGTGGAATAAACAAACCCATATATACTATCAGCACAGAGGGAAGAATAAATAAATAACCCAATATACACTATCCAAACAGAGAAAAGAAATGAGAAACATTATATACTATCCACACAGAATGAAAGAAATAACCCATTATATACTATCAACACATACAATGAAAAAAATAACCCACTATATACTATCAACGCATACAATGAAGGAAATAATCCATTATATTATATCAACACAGAGATTTTTGAAAGTACTTCGTACCTTCAATGACCAACTCTACCAAACACCCACACACTCCAACACCTATTTAACCCATTATTATATGGCGTGGGAGTATGATTGTAGAAAACATCAATGCACCAAATTATGGATGAACCAGCTGACTTTTTGTTACCCACTTGCATGCCTAATGTGTGTACGTGAGCGAAACTACACCCGTTCCATTTCAATTCCAACAACACAATAACCCAGAGGATTATAGAGGTGAAAGATTTAAGCAGTGTCAGAAAAAAAATATTTAAAGGGCAAGAACAAGAGACACGTTTTTTTTCTGATCTATTCTCTTTTAGAAGTTATTAGGAAAAGTTCACATCATACTCAACGCATCGGTTAAAATTGTATATTTTTCCATTTCCATCTCTTCATTGGCACATGTTCTTCCTCGTCATCAATTCTGTCTTCTTCTTAATCTCTCTAGTTTCTGTTTCTTCTTTATTTCTCTTAGGGCAATCGGAAGCCCAGTCTCCTTTCTCCTGAAATTGATAACAGGTATCTTGACTGTTGTCTCTCTTTCTTAGACGAAGCAAGTATTCTGGAGATAAATTATCCATATACCTTGCAGATAGAGAAAACTTCATCAGCACTCTCGTCAAATCAATGACCCGAATGGAAAGTTTAGTTGCCACTTTTGGCTGTAAAGTATGCTTTCGTGTGACTTTTAGCGAGTCTTTGACCAGAAGGTCGATCTGTGCTGACTCTTCTTGATCGTTTGACAGTTGAATGAATACGCTTAATATACTCTCCCGATACGCATTGGCCTGCTGCCTGTAAAACCTGGGTCAAATACAGCAGTTGTGCAATACAATAAACGATTTATTTGAGAAAGCAAGAAGCAATGACCTACTATATCGTCTCACAAGAGCTGAAGTGTTATCTCAAATCAGTGCCAGCGATTTCGAAGACGACTAAAGTGTGCTTAAATCAACGCTCTCCAATTAAGCCACAAAACTAAGAACCTTGATTCACGCCAAAAAAAAAAAAAAAAAAAAAAAAAAAAAAAAAAAAAATCATTCGTTCAGTCAAGAACAAATATAAATATTTTCACATCTGAGAAACTCAAACACAAACTTCCAGACAATTGAGAACGGCGGCTTACACCTGAAACGTGAAAAGTAAAGCGTTCAAATAGTGTGTAAACTTAGTCAATTAAAGTGTTATAATGAAGACAAAACAATCTATTTTCCAAGAAGAAAGCAGACACAAAGCGACAATGGCAATCCATGACACATCACTTTTCAAAATATGTTGGTAGAGGTTTGTTCTAGTGATCTACATGGATAAATTAAATGGTTTAAGTCAATGGTTGCTATTTCTTTGTAATACAATTTTTGCACAAACGATACATGTGCAAGCGAAAGGGTAGACCCACACACGCACACACATGCACAAACGTGTTTCTGGGTGACAGTATAACGGACAGTACTCTAGCCTGGAATGTTTTGAGAGAATGACAAACATATTTAACATTACATTAGAGAGAGGAAGAAACAATGGCAAAGAAAACAACATACGCAGGACACCATTTTCGGTTCTGATATTTTTGCAGTATTACAGGACAAATATAATTAAGAAAACCATACATTATATGTGAAATATTTTCATTGTTTTCATTCATTCATCAATTTTATAAGCAGGTGGTGTGATATTTATTCTGATGCTTGACATATCACAAATCTAAAGGTTGTGTGGGGGTGGGTGAGCTGGGGCCCAAATAGCGCCAACACGTGCCTTGCTCTACTGACAGCCTGAGGTAAAAGAAAAGGAATCAGTTACATTTTTCCGAACAGCTGTTTTGGTTTTATAAATCAAAGTTAACCATAAATAGGGTTATACAGTGCAAGGTCACTCGCGTCAATCTTGAACATTGTTACAGTTCTTCAGAACGTGTGTTTTGGTTTTGCAATTCAAAGTTATCCATAGGCAGAGTTATACAGTGCAATGTCACTCGCGTCAATCTTGAACAATGTTACATTTCATTTCGAACGTGTTTTCGTTTTAGAACTCAATGTTGACCATAGGCAGGGTCATTAAGTGCAATGCTACTCAAAACCAATTCTTCAAATGGTCTTGTATTTGTTTCCTTCTGAAAAACGGTAGATCTCGTGTTAAAACAAATATCCGTGACACATTGCAGTGCCAAATAAAGGAGAAAGCTCAGCTACCTGAATTACACTTCTGGTACCGAATAAAAAATTCAAATAAGAAATATATGCAAAAAATACTCTAAGCTGCAAAAACAAAGCAACACAATAATATAAATGGAATGCACTCATATATTGAACGACAACACTACCAGCGATACCCAAAAATCTGAACCAAAGAAATTGCTTGAAAAACTGAAATTATATCAAATAACAGGCGAAACAATAAAATCAAGACTTCATGAAGACATGTACAACATTGGAGAAAAAAAATACAAAAAAGAGGAAATACGAAAAGGAAAGGAAAAATCACTAATTAAACTCAAAATAAAACAACAATAATAGAAACGAAAAGTGACATTTTATCAAATGTAAAAGACCACTATCAACTACTATATAAATCCAAACATATGCCGATCTAAAACATAAATAACTACCTCGACAACATCAATCTTCCCACCATATCAAATAGCGATTAAGAAATGTGTGAACAACCTATATCAAAAGACGAGATAGAAAGAGCTATAGAAACACTAACCAGGAAACAAAGCAAGATGACTAGACGGGTTAACCGCAGAATTTTACTAAATGTTTAAAACGGCGATTAGTCCAGTGCTTCAAGATCTTTGCAATACGATTTTTTAAAAGAAAGAAATGACACAATCAATGAAAACGGACTTACATTCCTGATCTATAAACATAGAGACGAAATTTTGAGCCTAAAAAACTGGCGCCCAATCTCCCTCCTACATATAGATTACAAGATTCATAGCACCATATTAGCAAACAGGATCAACAACACTCTGATTGACATAATAATGAGCAACCAGTCATGTGGTGAGGAAGGGAGGCAAATATCAAACAACATACTATCAATAAAAACAATCTTCGAATATATTAATACAAATGGAACAAAATGGCGCCTTAATTCTCTTTGATCATGAGAAACGGTTCGATAAGATAGAGATAAATTTTATACTTGCAACCCTAAAGAAAAACGGCTTTGGGACAAACTTTACAAGTTGGATACAAACTTTATCACAACATACAATCAAAAATACAAATTAATGTGGCTCAAACCGAACCATTCGACATTATCATATCAGTACGACAAGGATATCAATGTTGTTATATATATAACTTTAATCACTAAACTGAACAATTTAAAATGATAATGAAATAAAAGGAATAAACATTCCGAACTAAAGAAACCAAACAAAAACATTCCTACACGCTGATGATCTATCGAACTTTATAACAACACATGAATCGTCTAAAAACCTTATCAAACAATTCAAAATGTTTAGTAAAGCCTCGAGTTCAGACATCAATCATGAAAAAACAGAGATCATACTAATTGGCAATTGGAACAGAAACCCAACTACCCACAGAACAAAGTATAGATCATATTAAAGTCCAAGGAATATACCCAGGCAAATACAATACAAAGTTAAATATGAATAAAATAAATAAATAAAATAAACAAACTTGAAACAGTCTGGAATGTCAGAAACCTCACCCTCCTTGAAAGAATACAAATAGCCAAAACATACCTTTTTAACTCAATATGGCACGAATTTAACATAATCGACTTTGAACTTTATTATATGAAAAAGATAAAATCTGCAATCTATACTTTCATATGGAACAAGATATGCAAAATCTCTCTTACACAAAAAATAAGATAAAGGAGGGATGTACATCCCAAATCTTAAACTCAAGCACACAGCTAACTACCTTGACAAATTAAATAAATTCAATATTCGCCAAAACACCCATGGCAAGGTATATACACCTATTGGTTCGAATTTTTAATGCTGCATAAACAAGAATTATACAATGAAAATACAAAACTAACAGTAACACCCATAATTGCCTGCACACAAACCCAAGTCTTAAAAGAACACAGAACACAGAACAGAATATGGAATACTAAAAACTGAACTGAAATGTATGGCTTAATAATTCATCCCAAATTACCACCCAACAAAATTGTGATAAATAAACCCTCACTTTAACTGGGCCACAATATGGAAAAATCGAATGAAACTCAAAAACCCAAAAGAAATCGCCCAAATTTATGAGTATCTTCATGACGCCTGGTAAACTGGCGAAATGGACTTGAAAAGAAAAGTCATAAAAAACCTACCCACGTGCCCCTTATGTAAAAGAAAACCTATTGACAATAAAAACCATTTGATATTAACATGCGAGGTACTACACAATAAAAGAAAAGAAATTTTAAAAAATAAATAAGGAAACAATCAGATATATTTGACCACAATATGCTACTATACACAGAAAGGATAAACAATACAAAACTATACCAGGAAATAATTAAATATATACTATTTGTGATTGTAAAAAGAAAACAATCGATATGGATACCTGAGAAATAATAATAAACAAAATTCTAAGAAACCTATATAATCGTGTCCTCCTTTTTTTGTCGTGTCAAATAAACAGACTTAAAAACACTGTACTAAAGAATCAGAAACTTATAGAAAGACAATTGTCCACACATGTTCAGAACCAGATATACAACAAACAGAGATGCCAAACAAAGAACCGGACTGAAACAAAACAGACTCACATTCTTGTACCCATGTAGGGTAAGATACCGTAGAAAGAGAGACACTTACGCCCGACGCCAAAGAAAGTAAAAAAGACACTCCCCCCCCCCAAAAAAAAAAACCCCACCAGCAAATCACAAACAGAACTTTAAGTCAACACAGGAACTGGAGAGCCGAAAGGGCTATATTAAAAAGCAGCAGTATAAACTAAAAATAAAAAGTATAAAAAAAGAATTGAGCCGAAAAGCAAAAAAAGAACCCCAAAACGCTAGTAAAATACAAACATAATTTTAATTAATATATAAACTGAAGAGCCGAAATGGCAAGAATAAAAGGCACCAGTATCAATAGAAATAATAATGATAATAAAATATACAATGTAACACAAAAAAAATAGTTTAAAAACACACAGGCTGGCTCATATAACGGGAGCCATAAAACATACAACACTACATTTTATTCTACACATGAATTACTTTACCTTGAAAGAAACCACGCGACACAGCTGGAATGTTGACCGACACGCGACCCACTTCTCGACGCGAGCAAAATACCTTACCGTACACACCCATACAACGGCAGCCAAAAAAAAAGGAAGGCTCTACAAAATAAACTAAAACAGGGCACCAACAGTCGGAAGCATACGACAATTTCCCACGACTAGAAAATCAATAATACCATTACCACATTTATAAATAGAATGTACAGTCACCATAACTCTCTAATTATAGGACAAAAGTGGAAAATATTTAAAACTCCTTTGATAAACGAAACAAAATTACAACTCCTTTCCAGAGAAATAATTGAATGTACACGGTTTTCAATCATGTAGGTTTTTCTCTGTATTTTATCTAATTTATTTGATGGCTGTGCGCCAGTACCTTTCTGATCTTCTCCAGGTGAAGTTTCTATTTTTGTCTTTAATGGCTGATCCCATTTATGTTGTGTTATGTCCATTTTTAGATGTGATCTTTTGGGACCAAGGTTTTCGAAAAAAATCCTTAAATTTTACATCAGCTTTTCCCCTATGATTTTGGAATTCATTGGTGTGTTTGGAATTGCTGTTCATAATTTTAAAGTGTTCGGCTAATATGACAACGTTATCTTTGTTATTATTATAATTACTTATTTTTGTGGTTTTGTTTTAATGTTTGCCCCAATTGTTCTAATTTAACCCCACACCTCTTTTGAGTTTTTTTTGTTGTATATTTAAACTGGTACATTATATTTGCCAAGTTTGTCTTTGGACTGCTTGCTGAGATTGTTTAGTTGTTTGTCTTTCTTCTTATATTCTAAGAGGACTACTGAATTATCTGATCGTTTGAATTTATTAAAGACTCTTTGTTTGTCTTTCCGAGTTTGTTTGATTTGACTGACTCACCACTCAGGAGCTCGTTACAAAGCAAATTAGGAGTATCCATCCATGAATTAGGGTCTAACCTGTAGTGTTGTATTGTCACAGGTTGGACCATTATTCATGGACGGATACTGCTAACTTGCTTTGTGACGAGCCCCTGTGGCCACAATGGCACTGCTAGTTTATCTGGCATTCCATTTTGTTTGGGTATACTAGTGGTAGCTGCCGGTGTAATGATCTTAATTAGGTTTCAGTTATGTTTGGATTGATATTTATTAACAGAGTTTTAAGATTTGACCAATCTGCTTTATTATAATTCCACCTGGTGTTTTTGGTGTTAGAGTCAAGCTGCATGTCCATTTGCAGGGTGGTAATTATTGGAAAGTGTCATTCACCATGAGGTCTGTTTGATCCGCACTCCATCCCTCCACCTGTACCAAGTTAGGCATACATATGGTAAGGTCGATGGCGGTCATGGTGCCCGCAAATGGATTGAGTTTTGTTTTGTCACCATTATTAAATTAAGAAGGGTTGGATTCATTCGTCCAGTCAGCTATCCACCTTCCCCTACTGTCCGTCACCTCCAACTCACACACACACGCACACACACACACACACACACACACACACTATCAGCATTCAAATCTCTGCAAATGATCGCTTGTTCAACTCTTTTATGTTTAATTATTTCCCTAAATGCTGTGATTTTGTTTGTGTTAGTATCTCCCCCTGCGTAGTCGATTATTAATATTTGAAATTCACTTTTATCTGTGTTTATTAATAGAGATTAAATTTATATTGTTGAGTTGCTATTTGCTATTGGTTATCATGAGGATTATTATTGCATTTGGAATAATGTTATTTGCATATATATCTAATCCACCTCCATCTCCCCTGACCTTCTCTTCTATGTTGGAAATAGTCTGGGGAGTAGCATAGTATTTGTGACAATGATTTGTAATTTATACAATCTTTAGTTTCTTGAATGCAGATGATGTCAGGTTTTGAGCTTTAATTAATCGATCTTTCTTGACAATCCTGGGGCATTACATTGCCATATTGTAACGTACCCATTTGGTGTATTAGCTATTGTTATTGGGTTCGTTTACTGTATTAATGCTATTCAACTTGGTTAAGATTTTTTAATATTTAGTTTAATGTGTGATGAATATTGGTTCCAACATCCTGATACGTGTGGTTAGTGAAGTAGTGCCTTCCTCCAGCTATTTTACCCTTCCAGTTTGTATTCCACTGTGTTTGTAGTCGAGATTGATTGTTTGTGTTTCTTTAGTTGCTGTATCTTTATTTTTAGGTTTTGGGTTTACTATTTGTTTTTTTTAACTGTGTTGTTACGTTTGATTATTTCAGGTTTATTATTGTTATTTGATTCTATAGTTTTGATGGGTGTGTTCCCTTGAGTTTTAATTACTTCCTGTTTGGCCTGTGTATAGGTTAAGTATTTGGTATTCATTAGTTTGATGATTTTGTTTTTCCCTAATTCTGGCCGTACCGTCTCGTGATTCTGCTAGGTGGGGTCCCCTGCAGTTGGTGCATTTATGTGTTTGTCTGTTGCATTTCCCCTTATGTTCCCCTCCGCATTGTTGACATTTAATATTATTGATACACTTTGAAGTAAAGTGTCCCCAGTGTTGACTTGTTGTACAGAACCTTGGTTTGTTTGTATATGGCTCAAATCTATAGCGGGTTCCTGTGGTTCCTAGTTTGATGAGTGTAGGTTTGTTTGCTTTTGTTTGTTTTTTATGGTTTAACGCCATTTTTCAGCACAATATAGGCTATACATGGCGGCCAGTATTATTGGTGGAGGAAGAACCCGGACAAACCCCTGAAAGAACCACCGACTCACGACAAGCTACTGGCAAGCTTTCTCACATAACTACATTTGCCGAATCTTAGACTCGAACACGCGCAGACAGAGGTGAGACGGCAGTGGTCCGTAACGGACAGCGCTTTAGACCACTCGGCCACTCGAGGCCCCGTTGATGAGTGTAGGTAAGGGAGTTGCCGTTTCCAATAGTGTGATAGTAGTTTCCTTTTCTGGTAGTTCTTTAGGTTATATATTTTATCAATAGGGGAGCTTCCTTCTTTAAATCTCTTTGGTTAGGGAATTCATGTCCAATTTGTTCCGTATCCCTATTAGTTTAAGTACGGCTTTGAATTTGATGGGTTGGGGCGTTAGGGTGGTGGTGGAGGTTTTGTTAGGCATGGGTTTAGTTCCCGGGTGTTCTGGTCTATTGTTGTTCTTTGTTTCAGGTTGTTTTTGAGTTTGTGTCTTTTGACTTTTACTGGTATATGTCCTATATATTCCCACTTGGGCCGGATTACCCTAAAAGGAACTGAATGTAGAATCATTAGGTCCCCAGTTAAGATGGTTGTGAACAAGTTAATGAACTGAGTCGATTTGCTTTTAATATATATAATGTGAGTTCTAGTATATGGTACTGGTTAGGTGTTTTCTTTGTTTTATTTGGTTGATATTTTGAGAGGTAGGTTGTATTTACAGTTTTTGTTGTTGTTGTGGTGGTGGTGGGGGTACTGTTTTAGTTTGTTTAATCTGGTTTCCCCGAGTCTTGTTTATTGTGGCAGGTTCTGCATCTTTTGATGATTTTGTTAAACTTCTTGTTGGATGGCCTGGTTCTACAGTTAAATCTAATTCTTCATTTATCAGAGGGCTGTACAATACATTTAATTCTACAGGCGAGAACAGATTACGTTTTCCCGTTACCTTTGTAATTGTTTCTAAATCTGGTGTTGAGTGACATCTTAGCCTGGATTTATTCACTTCACTGTGTTGAGGGCTTTTGGTTGTTTCTATATAGCCTTCAAATTTGGGTGGTTGTGGGGTTCTAGTTTGATATCAATTCACTTGATCCATTTTAAGGTTTAATTTGCATAAGTTTAGTTTATTCCTTGCCTGCCTGGCATTCATGATTTGTTTGATGGAAATTGTTTGACTCATTTTTGGATTGTGTTTTAATGAATTTAATGATATTTAACACTATAAATGTATTTACTGGTTTTTATGATAGGAAATAATTGCCGTTGTTATTTCACCTGATTGCAAATCGAACAGAGGGTGTTTGAAACACAGTGTGTACGGATGTAATTTAGAAACAATCTAGTGTGGGACCTTTATCACGTTTAGTAAATTATCATGGTCAGCATTCGGGCTCCAGAATATATCGGGACGCAACCCTAGATGGTTGCCATCGTGTAGTATTTTACCGTGGATTTCAGTTTCTGGTGTACTTTGCTAATCAGTTATGCGGTGTCAGTTTCTAGCGCGAGTCCATTTATATGGACTTCAAACATCTTGGGCCTACTTCTCTTTCGAAAAGTTGCGCCTTTGTCACTGTTACTGTTATTCATTTCACTTCTATCGTGGCACATCTAGATATGGTATATTCCGTTCCTTTTGAGTATAGCATGTATCTATTTAGACCAGCGTTTTTGTAGAGCCTCTATTTTCCCTATGTCTAAGTGGATGGCGTGCAAGGTCGCCAAGCACTTCTACCTGTGGTGGTGCTCTTCCATATATCCCCAAATCTAGTAATTGGCCACCATCAGGGTGGTGTGTCAATATAATATTGACATGTAGTGTCGTTCTGAAATATGCGTTTAGCTTCGATCTAATAGCTTTCGGTGGCATATTTCCGTGTCCTGCGTTGAAATCATCTTTCATGTCCAGAATCTGTTCCTTAGTCAGTTTGTCCGTAATGTCTGTTTCTACGGGTGTCACACTACTACTAACATTTCCTAACCAATTCGTTTTCCATTTTTTTAAAGAAAATGCCGGTAACGGTATGATTCTGAGAATTTTTTTGAATTAATTTTAAATTTAGTTATGAATTCTACAACAAGGATTTATGCATATAGATGCTTCCTGTGATTAAATTCAGAGAATTAGGTGAAGTAGTTATAGTGTAGGAAACCATCCGGTTTCTTCGATCTGCACGATCTAACAAAACCAATGAATGCAAGCTTTAAAATACTTTTTGTGTGAGTAATGCTTACTTCAGTTGCTTGAAACAAATCCTTCGGTACTTTCGGTTGCCCTTCTAAGCACTTACTTTGCTTCTCAACAAAAAGTATTAGTTTATTCCTTGCTTGCCTGGCGTTCATCACTTGTTTGATGGGATTTCTTTGACTCATTTTCTTTTTTGTGTTTTAATGAATTTATTGATACTTAACATATGAAATTAGTTACTGGTTTTTATGAAATTAAACATCTGCCTATGTTTTTTCTCCTGATTGCAAAATCAAACAAATGGTGTTTGAAAAACAGCGTGTACAGATACAATCCAGGAATAATCTAGTGTGTGACCTAGATCCTGTTTAGTAAAATAAGCGGTAAATTATTTATGGTAATTTTACAAGTCAGTATAGATTAATTTCAGAAAGTATAGGAAGTACAGCACAGAGTTATTAAATACGCGTAAATGCTTTTAGTTCATGGGTTCTGCTAGGAAGGCTGGTAATCGGAGCTGCTGGGCTGTAGTTGAAAATGGCTGCTTACGTGCTGCAGGTGCAAAGCCAGTATCCCACGTGGTTGTAGCTATTTCGGTCCGGAGTGGTCCTGTACGTCGTATGTTCGTAATAGATGGAACTGGGAATGTGATGGCAAGAATCAGACAGACAGACAAGTTGAATTATATTGCTGTCCGTCCACTAGGGACATGTAGCACTGTATAAGTTTCCCGCACGGCGGGATAATTAATTACCGCTGGGGGAAGAAATGAATGTCATTTCCCTCATGTATTTACGCACTCACCGAGTGTTATTTAATGTAGTTGTCAGGTATGGGTTGCTGTTAAGAAACCATCGACCTGAAAGTAAGACAATGGGTGAGTGGGAATAGATGGGTGGATGAACAAACTGACTATTTGTTATCCACTTGTATGCCTAATGTGCGTACGCGAACGAAACTACACCCGTTCTATTTCAATTCCAACAATTTGAATCTAGTCTCTTTGATCTATTTTTCCAAATAACATCAACGCCAATACAAATTTTTTCATTATATAAACTAATCCAGTACTGAATACACATCTCTGATTTATAAAACAAGATTACGATTAATGTCTTTGAAGAAATAATCCGATGAGCATCTTTGGAAACTTATTTATATTTTGAGAAGAAAAATATTTGTGTTTCTTTGGCTAATTTCCTGCACCAACCAACGGTATTTGTCTCTTTTATCGGTCTACATATCCATTGAGAGATGTGTTACTCGATAATTATATGCACAGTTTGAAGGCAAATGATGTGTAAAAATAACAAAACAATGTGCACAAAGGCAGTTTAGATTTGATGCTGGGCTTTAAGCCGTTTTATTTGTTTTTGTAATCAGTAGCGCACTGTATATTTTGTCAAAGAAGTAAGCGGTATTAGTTGGCTGAAAAGTGTACAGCGTCTTAATGTATATGTCTTCAGGTTAAAGTAAGTACAGAAGATATGAAATTCAGCGATTTATTCTGATATGCAATTAGTAGAATTTATATTTACTTGTCTAATATAATACGTATTGTTATTTCAGGAAGAAAGAGATAAGAAAGAAAGAGTAAGTAAAATAATAACCACCTTTAATAAATAAGTAAAATACATGCCTTTCTTAAAGTTATTATATGACTTCTAGAAGACGCATATTTGTAAGAAGAAAAAAAAATCGCTACATTTTACATTTTCTTTTACAATTTATAACGGAACGATTGCGTTTATACCCTTCTCAAGTTCATATTTTTTTATATCGCAAAGTCTTTATTGCTTTGGTATGAAAAGGAAGTAACATCTTTTTGATTAGTTTAGGATTTTTAACGTAGGTTTAACAATTTTTCAGTCATATCGCTCCGATGTCTGCAGTGAGGCAGTTTATAGTGATGTCTAGCACTGAGACATCATGCCGCAGACATGTAGCATGATGTCTCACCCAGTCACATTATCCTGACACCAGGCCGACCAGTCCTAACACTAACTTCTTAATGCTGAGCGTCCAGCGAGGCAGCTGTTAGTACCATTTTTGTAATTCTTTGGTATGACTCGGTCGGGGATCGAACCGACGACCTCCCGCTTCCGGGGCGGACGCTCTAACCACTAGACCACCGGAGCGGTTTTAAGTAACATCTTTTAATCAGTAAATATATACGAAAGAACACTTGCTTGGATTAATGAATTCTGTTTGTTTCAAGATGTGATTAAGATATATAATTCAGCGATTTATTTGAGATAAAAGAAGTGAAATTTGTATATACTTATTTAATATCAGATGTATTGTTCTTTCAGGAAGAATGAGTGAAAAAAGAGAAGAAACAAATATTAAGTAACATTAGATCTCCTTTTAGTAAATAAGTGAAAATTCATACATTTCATCATGTTATTATATGGCTTATAAGACGCATATATTTATGAAAAAAAATTATTCGCCAAAACTTACATTATCTTTTATAATCTACAACGGAAGGATTGTTTTCAAACCCTTGTCAAGTTTATATTTTGTTTACATCCCTTATTTATTGCTATCGTAAGAAAAAATGTAGCATATTTCATTCAATGAATACATACGAACAGACACGTGTGCGGAATAATGAATTATACGGTTTGTTTTTCTAGATGTGATTAATGTAATATATAATTGCCATTCAGCTCTACGCACCTTGAAATGTCTGACTGATATCCCCCTAACATTATAAGCATCGGAAGGCAATGCAGTTAGTTTTGTTTCGTCCCAAAATATATGTTAGCTAACGTTGTGTGCTACATCTTATCATTTAGAACAAAAACGATTTATTAAAAAAATCAAGGTTTAGCACATGTATCAACAGCTTCGAACAAGTTTAAAAATACAGCATGGATAAATTAAATTTGTGACCATACTTTCTTTATTATTGTCGAATTGTATATATTAAGTTGCATAGGTGATAACCATTATATTTAACAGTCCAAAGGAATAATATAGTTAAATATACATTCTACTCAACACCCAATTCCACAAAAACACATCATAATATCTAAAAGTTTGCTTTATGTACCCCTGATTATATCTTGGAGGTAGTCAGAATGTTTCCGTCCGTAGAAATAGTTCGTTGTCACTACTCCGTCCATGCAACTTTTAAGGCTAAATTACAAATCACGTTGAGGGGATTCTGTATTGGTGTCAATGTTTTGACCATGACCCATGCCCCGCGGTTTTCGTGCCTATCAAACCTGCACTGCTTCGATCGTTGCTGTTTTTATTTCCGCGGCTTAAGTCAATATCGATACACATACCGAGCAGATACAACTTGCAATGTTGAACTTCATAGTGGTTAGAAAAGATCATAATGCAACAATGATGTCACTGACTCCCCGAGTTTGCTATTATGTTAGTATCGATGAGGAATTTGTATGGGATGAGCTAACCTATATAGTGATATGAGTTTAGGTTCTAAAAAAGTGAAAACAACAAGCTTTCTAAAATTTAACTAATAATTTATTTCCCTGCATAACAATGTACAAATAAAACAAATAACTTACGGTTTTAAAAATCAAATTTTAAAATAGTCTAAGAAGAATCGACAAATTAAATTATTAAAGTCCTAGTAATGAAATGCTCTAATAAATTCAAGTTTGAATCTCAATGAAAGGTGATCACGTATGCTGTATCCTGTACTATGATGCTTCTACCCTGCAGTAAATATGCGTTAGTGTCTAATAACTGTACCGAACTTGGCGAAAAATCTGTCCAGCAACAGTCTTAAATAGTTGAAATGTGATGACGTCATCAACCGTTATTTCTACTATCAGAATTTTGACAACATATTTCAGTTCTAGAAATTTAATTTTTTTTTTAAATCATACAATCTGAAATAAAAAGCAAGATAAATATTTTATCTTGTGAAATTACTTTCATCGTGTTAATCAGCATATTTACTGCAGGGTAGAAACTGGTAGAATGAGATACTTCCGTCAGATCGATTTTGCTAGATTGGGATTGTGACCTTAATGGTGAAAATAAAGGTTATATCGCCTATTGGTATCAAAACATGGCCATTTAATAGTTATGCGTTGGTACATCACTGTCTTTGGAATGTATATGTGTACGTTTTCAGTCTTCTTGGGATTCTAAAGCGGTAAAAGACTCGTGAGAAAAAGTCGAATCGAGCGAAGGGTTGTGGTCACGCTTGCATTCCTTGTGTTTATTTATATTACCGATAAGGCTAATTAGTGTTGTCAGAGATTTTGCCGTACTTTATTGATAAAACGTCACACTCCTGAGGTAGCTGCATACGTTTTGTTTGTAATTTGCGCATTTGTTTGTTTTCCCTGTTTCAGATCATGATAAGTGATGCTTGATTCCCCGTTTTTAATATCACGTTTGTTATATTTGTTTTCAGGAAGAAAAGCAGATACAAGCATTTGTAAGTATTAATATATAGTCTCTCATTCATTAAAGTTGAAGGTATTCATTTCGTATGGTTCTTATTTGATTATTAAAATATAAGTATATATTCATTAAAATATGGATTCAACGAATTTTAGCCATTGTATTATATTGGATATAAAGTTACAGTTTAATTATCATGCCCGTTTTTCTTATTGAAGATGAAATATGAATAACATTTTTCAGATCACATTCTGTTATCAAAATGCTTTTGATTCGCGTATAATGCAAGTGTATTATGTTTGATTCAGACTATATATTTCTAAGCTCACAATACAGCTGTATTGTTTATATATTTAAAAAAAAGACGTAAATGTTTTAAGGCAGATATGAAACAAACAAAACAAGATAATTCTCTGAATTATTTTATATTATTTCCTCTCTATTCTTGAAGAAACGATTGGCGTGTTGCCATGACTGTCAGGTCATTGAGACCTATACCTTGCACATTTTGATGCTGCATATCCTACACATTTAAATCTCAAAAGATGCCAATTAGATTTGACTTTGTTTTCAGCTTCCTCGTAGTTGTATAGTTTATTAACCAATGGTTACCTTATTGTATTATGTTTACGCTCTGTTGGTATAAATACACCTGATCATATATATTGTCAGAGTGAGTAAAGTTAATTTTGTAAGACTCTTCTACGGATAATATACATTAACCGCCTTTTCTTACGCCGGAAGACAATATTGGTTGATATGTTAACATTTGTCCGTCTATCTCTCAGTTGACTATTTTATACTAGTAAATTATAAGAGCTATTTTTGAAAATCACGATATGCTATTCCTTCTCAGTAGAAGGATTCATCACCATGGAATATTCAATATATCAAATATGGCCATATTGAATCAAAAATGTATCGTTATTCCTCCTGCACGCAATATATGATTATTCGCCCATAATTATGCACGACAACTTAAAAAGAGAGGTACGTGTCAAGTCAAAAGTAAATGTACATTCATTGTCACGTACCACAAAGTTTATATGGCGTGTGCAAAATTGCTTATAAATAGTTACAATTAAATCAATACATCATTATCAGTTACCTATTAAGCACGGACCATTTGAAGATGCTAATATAAAGCACCATACCAATTGTATTGTAATGTAGTCAAACGACACTAGTCACATAAAACAAATTATAGTGAATAACAGTGCAGCACAAGTTGTAGCTGCTTGGACTATTTCACTGCAAAAGATTATAGTCTATAACAGTGTAGAACAAGTTTCAGCTATTCGGAATATTTTACATCTGATAGATAATATTCTATAACAGTGTAGAACAAGTTTCAGCTACTCGGACTATTTCACAGCAAACAAATTATATTCTATAACAGTGTAAAACAAGTTTCACCATGTCGGACTATTTCACATTTCAGAGACATTGTAACGAAAATGCGTGAAGTTCATTGATCGTTTCGAATAGGATCTTTTATGTTTTTGTTTTTACGTGGAAGAACAGACATTATCAAAAAAATAGATCTGAAAAATGCATGAACTGTTAAAAAATCAATATTGAGTTTGAACTAGTTATGGATATGATCTCTAAGCACCTACATGTATTCCAAAGAAATTATCGAAACCACCTAAGACAAGTATATTTCACTTTTATATTATCATGCTCATTATGTTCTTTCAGCGCCAGGCGAATTTTGTCGTAAGTACTGATTTGAACACGTTATGCATTATAAAAATATAGCACTCGAAGTTAACTGTTATTGTTGGGCGTTTTGCCAAGTATTAAATTCATTTAGTATTAAAATCATTTAGAATTACATTCATTTACTATTTAATTCTTTTAGTATTCAATTTATTTAGTATTAAATTCATCTAGTATTCAATTCATTTAGTACTCAATTCATTTAGTATTCAATAAATTTAGTATTCAATTCATTTAGTATTTGATTCATTTAGTATTTGATTCATTTTGATTTTGACAATAAGATATTAGTGACACTTTTTGAGAACACATTAGGATATCTATCTTCTTGTTTTTTCGTTAACTTTTAAGGATGTTTTCTCTGACACAGTAACTGATGAATTTTATAATCACTTGAGTACCGATCAGGCTGTTCTCGCAATTGCCAGGACATTCATGACGGTAATTGACAATTCTGTAATCTCAGACGTAAAATGTTCACGGTTCTCACTATTGCAGACACGTTTGTTTTATTCTTTTTTCAATTGTCGCTTTCGAATTTAGAGAAAAAGATTATATCTTTGTAAAATAATAAACGTGTTCGTGACGTTTTTAGTCATTACTTAGTTTTTGACCAAAAGGTCGTATTACTTTAAAAAGGTACAACATACTATTAGTGCCTGGTCAATCAATGTTCGGATTAAGTTTGTCCTAAGCTAATAGTCATTCAATACTGGCACAAAACAAAATCTAATAACGAACGCGTGCGAATTATGAAAATGTCTGCATTAAGGTTCATTTTAACATTTTGTTATGGATTTAGTTTAGACTTTACGTGAAGATAAGCAGGTTAAACATCAACAACAGACACACACACAACACAAATACACATCCACACACACGTATATATATATATATATATATATTCGAGACTAAGCACGTAACAATATATATGTATATATACACATATATATATATATAAATATATATATATATATAAATATATATATATATATATATATAGATAGATAGATAGATAGATATTATATATATATATATATATATATATATATATATATATATATATATATATATATATATATATATATATATATATATATATATATATATATATATATATTGTTACTTGCTTAGTCTCGAATAAGCAGTAACATGGAAAGAGTGAAAAAATCAAGCTTGTAAAAACTTAATAAACAATTTATGGAGCACAAATATTTTCCAGAAAAGAAAAAATAAACTTACAGTTTTAAGAATCAATTCCAAAAATTAATCCAAAAATAGTTCAAAATATAATCCACTGGTGAAATTGCAAAAGTCCTGGCTATAAAATGTCCAAATAATTAACAATTCGAATATTAGTGAAGCATCCAAGATGGAAGACGTTGTCACGTGATGAAGTCAGTTATGGTCTAATGAAATTCAGTAAGCACAATTATTTTCCACATAAATAACAAAATAAATCCTCTTGATCCAAACGAATTGAAATAATTTCCAGCACAAGGTAATTTAAAATAACTCAAAACAATACAATTTAATATTCTAACAGCACAACCACTACTAAATATTTCGCTCCAAAACATAATTTATATACATGTTTTTACGTAAACAAGGGGTCACATGATCTTCTAGAATCTTTAGAACAAATTTACATTCAAACAATCTCGTGTACACCGTATGACCCAACTAAAAATAAAAAGATGTTTACGACAAAGCTCCATAATGTCCTTGGAATCAACCAATCATTTTGAAAGCTTGTTTACAACTCTGAAGCTAGGTCAGAAATGAGGTCAACATCTGGTGTTTATTTGTAAAGTACAGGAATGAATCCTAAACTTAAAATGTCAAATTTGAATCTGACAAACAAACAATTAAAATAAAAATAAATGACTTAAATATATGTAACAATATATATATATATATATATATATATATATATATATATATATATATATATATATATATATATATATATATATATATATATATATATATATATATATATTAAATGTAACGTTTGGCATAGTTTTCCCGTAAGCACTAAGAAATGCATAATTGCAGCGTTGAATGTAAAGTGCACCAGATTAGAAGATTCATATGTGGACATACACTACATATGTTAAAATATTACTAGCATGGCATATTAATCTATCTTCTAAGCACGGAACCTATTTCCCTGTAATATTTTCCACAAAGGTGTAAATTCACTGCAGATGGATTGTCATCATTCACAATAGCAGACAGAGTTAGCTTAATTTAAGGCACTATATTCCAAATCATCCTTGTATAGTTAGGTTTGAATTTGCTAACAAACTAGATTCTCCAGAGAGTGATACACATGTTTTCTTACACGTCTTACATTGATTCCTGACAGAATAAGATTATACCCTGTTGCTTGATATGACCTGACTAAAGAGTAAAGTGATTGACACATGTTATTTGTTTGACGGAAAGGCAGTTTTTCTAGCCTGGTAAACCGCATTAATAATGTATCAAGTTAACATGTACACTAACAGTCAGGCACACAGAGATATATAGTTTATAATGGAACATGTTCCATTTAATCTGGGCCATGACAGGGTTACAACATGATAATTATGGTAAAGTGAAACCTTAAGTGTTAACTGTTTATGTTGCAGAGTGTGATAGTTAATACTGAAAAGGATAACGTGTAATAATTTATTTTCTCTATCAACTATATTAATCACTGTTATATTCATTCGAAAATTTACATTTTCCAATACATGTTAATTGACAATATTGTCAATACATCCCTTTTTCATATTAAAATATGATACAATGAATAGAATATAAGGAAGGGTTGCAAGCCAGATTTGTAAGAACGTATAAAACAATGCATAGGACTGCTGGCTTTTGCTTATTAGCTGCTTTAAAAGTCAATACGTGTAACATTACTTGAACTAAGAAACGTGTGCGCTTCACAACGCTAAACCAACAGAACACCAGTTTCATAGTTGCAGTATAATATTGTCCTTTAAGTCAATACTACACTGAGTTTTAACGGCATTTCTCAGCGTAAGATAGGCTATATATGTCGGCCAGTATATGTAATGGAAAAATAAATTCCAGTAAAAACCTGAGACACTCAGAAAGCCACTGGCAACGTTCGGACATACAACTACACTTGCCATGGCCGAGATTCGAAATACGCGTAAATAAGCACTTCGTCAGCGAACATAAAGGAGACCGCTTAAGACGACTCGTTCAACTGGTTCGATAACTTTGCAGACTGAATAATTTTACTTAAATTAAATTATTCTGATTATTTCAAATATATGTAAACAACTTAAAACTTCAGTCATTGATTACTTTGTTTTTTTCTTTTTCTATTTCCCTTTATAAGTCACACTTTAGCTCATAGCTTCGTCCGTTGTGTCCCATTTTGATGTCCCTTATACAAAGTCCTGTCAAATCTGTGCGCTTCAGCAGTCGCTGCGGTTTTCTTAAAAAGATATGACTTGACTAAAGAGTAAAGTGGTTGACATATGTTATTCGTTTGCGGTAAAGACAATTTTTCTAGCTTCTTCGGGATGAATTCTAATTAAGCACAAACGTTAACCCTTCTACAATGTGGCTACGAAAGATATTCCGAAGAAAATTAAGTAAAGCATATATCCGTAACAGTTTGTCAATGTGAGCTGAACATTACCGAGCCTCAATATCACTTACGTGGGACAACACGTATAAAGTCGTGGTGCAAAAAAGAGCAACTTTCCTAATCAGTACCGATGTAGCACCATAAGACAATGTTATACTAGAGATTATATCGTTGACTGTTTAATTAAGTTATTTATAAAACGATTTTTAGTTAGAGATAGCTGTGGCATATTATTCCTGACTTGATATTAATCCGAATAAATTGGTTTTCCTGACGGTGGCGTGATAGTATATATTATATTCTCTGAAAATGATTCTCATTTGTGTTCCAAATGCATTATTATATATCATTAAACATTGCGGAGAGTAATGTGATCATTGTTTATAATTACTAAGATACATATAATTTATCATAGTAACGACTAATAAATCACAAGTGAAAGCACCATGAAAGCCGTCATGGTGGATGGACCTTTCTAGACACAAAGTTTTTATTTGTCTAGTAGTATGAAGTGCTGTCAAATGAAAGTAAGGTCATCAGGTATAATTTTGATATTGATGTGGAAAGAGATTCATGTTTGATTACAGCATAACAAATGTGTTTTAATTATAGTTGGGATGAATGAATCAATACTAATTTCTGATTTATTTCCTTTCAGGGTTCGGTAAGTGTCAACAGTCATGATAACATACTTCGTCACGTAACGTAAGTAAATGTACCGATAGAATTAGGGAATTCTACTTACATTGAAACAAACATGAAGATTGTGTTGAGTAGTATGATATAGATTTGCCGAGACATGTTTTGTCACTTTAATCGCACAGAGTTAATTATATATGCCTTTTTAAGTAAAGTAGTACCATTTGTTCTTGACCAGAGCATTTGAACTTTATTCATCATTTCATGCACCTCTGTGTGACAATCCTTTTCTCTTCCAACTTCAAATGAGTGAATTCACAAATGAAAGTCCTCACATATATAACATCGTAGAGTGCATAATTACGTTGTCAACATCATTTACTGTATATGATTGGTAAAAAAGAGTTGTATTGTCTCAGATTGTAACTGTAGTAACAAAGACGATTTTAGTTAATATTCTTATCATTAGAAATGGGAGGGGGCCCTGAGTGGCCGAGTGGTCTAAAGCGCTTTCCGTTACGGATCACTGCCGTCTCACCTCTGTCTGCGTGGGTTCGAGTCTAAGATTCGACTTATGTAGTTATGTGAGAAATCTTGCCAGTAGCTTCTCCTGGGTCGGTGGTTATTTCCTGGGGTTTTCCTGGGGTTCTTCCTCCACCAATAATACTGGCCGCCATGTATAGCATATCGTGTGCTGAAAAATGGCGTTAAACCCTAAAAAAAAAAAAAAACGAGAGAGAGAGGGAGAGAGAGGGAGAGACATATTAAAACAACGATACATACTATACAGGGTGTAGATGCTATTGCGGAAAAGTTGAGACATACAGAACTAAGGAATTACAAACATGTTTTGACGTAAGCAATGTACTTACTTCAAATACATTTCTTCTTGCTGGTAATATATAGTATAACCCAAAATAATTGAATTCTTGTAAACCGCATTAATAATGTATTAACTTAACATGTACACTAACAGACAGGCACACAGAGATATATAGTTTATAATGGAACATGTTCCATTTAATCTGGGCCATGACAGGGTTACAACATGGCGATTATGGCATAATCAAACTTTAGCTCATAGCTTCGTCCATTTAGTCCCATTTTGATGTCCCTCATATAAAAGCCTGTCCAATCTGTGCGTTACGTCAGTCGTTGCCGTTTTCTTGAAAGAACAATGATAATTAGATAAACAATATTACTTACTTACAATTTGGAAAAGGTTAGATGTAGTGATTTATATATCATGGTAAGGTTAGCAAAGGTAATTCCATCTTCCATCTTGTTTCAAATAGTTTCCCTCATAATTGTCCCCACTTTGCCGAATGTTTTAGTACACTCATATAGATTATTACTAAACAATCGTTTTAATTTATATGTATATTGCGCAAGGTTTCAGGCTGTGTTTTGTCTTTTATGCTTTGTTTTTAGTGGCATTATTCCATGTCTGATATGAGTTAATTCGATTTAGAACCAATACTGTCTTGAGTATCCAAATAGCCGCTTACTCCAATGTTGTTTAGATTTATTAATGTTATAGTGTATTAAGTCACTGAAGCAATCGCGGCTATTGCTGTCCTATATTTATTTTTAACGACAAGTATTTTACACGGAGGTTTAATATCTAGGCTGAACGAATTCATAATTTCAGGTCATACATTAACATTGCTTGAAAAGTTTCAACATAACAGCAAAAGATGTTTTTGTTTCGCGATTCGTAATGATGGTAAATTATTGAAAACTATGATCTACATCAAGGATCATTTCTTGCCGCTGGCATGAGACTATAAATCCATCTCTTTGACATATTTTCTTTCTTGACATATAATAATGATTAAATAATGACACAACTATTTAAACAGCCCAAGCAATGTGACCGAAGTTATAAAATTAAAGGACTCTTTTTTTTTATACCACAAAAATGTTAGGCATGTCTAAACTTATCTTTAAAAGTAATTTTTAGTTGATGCCTTGGAGTATTAGGTTCATGGCCTTTCTTGAATATCAAGTCTGTGAATATTTTATAACATATAAATATGAGAATGTTGTCGAAACAGTATACCAATTCATTGTTAGGTATACGTTTCAAGAATGTTGAATTTGGATGCCCTGTTAGGAACAACACATAATTTCATGCAATTTATCATGATATTCCAAGTGATTATATAATTTGTTTGCAAACATGCAAACGTTTCACGCGTAAACTGCCCATAGGGCCAAAAAAGGGCATTTTGAATGACCCAAATGCTACACTACCTCTGTTATCTCTCACCTTCTGACGTCAAACAGTTTGTGGGCCATATAATACGGTTTGGCGGGCTGCATATTGGTCACGGTCAGCGTCTTTCAGACTTCTGCATTATAGCATATAAGTGCATTAAGATAGCCTAGCACCATTCCATTCCCTTTCATTTTATAATCTTAATACGTTTTGACACTTTCGTCCAGATTACAAACTTTGAAAGCGAGTTTCAAAACAAAATTATTGCATAATAGTACAATTTAAAAGTTCAAATATACAGAAAACCATCGATTTTCAATTTGGATATTAGATTAAATCGTTACATTGATCATGGTAAATACTTGAAAAATCCCATTCTGCTTTGTCAATAACTAAGGTACTCTATTATATTTATGTACTAAAAAAAATCTTGATCCTTTTTATTATTGACATGGCGTCATCCTTATTATTGATGACATGATGTATCTTACGTTTGTAAACATGCCGTACAGAATCAACTCCAAAATTTTGTACCATATTGACTGTTTGAATAAGAACACGTTCAAGCGATGTCATGTGCGAGTTGTAAATAATTCACCATGTGAAAAGGTCCAATGAAAAAGAATCCTAGCATGTTTGATTTTAACTCATGAACATCATAGGTGAGACGCGTTAGAATACATGTTTTAACTATCATGAGTAAAGACTGCATTGTTTATTTGTTTAGTGACTATACGTCATAATTAGAGAGCCCAAAGAACGGATAGCCAAATAGAGACTCATTGAAATCCGGAGAGAGGCGTGTCTGAAGAGAACTCAGATATATAAATTGACCCTTATCAGCATGCATGCATATTTGGAAAAAAAAGCAAACTTGTTCTGGGGTAATGCAAGAGAAAAGCATAATAGTTGTCTTTAATTAAGATACTAAAAAACAAGGTTGAATTCTAGTGTTATCAATCCAAGTGGTGGCACCTAACCGCACATATTTTCATTAAAACTAGCATGGTCACTTTCGGCGGAACGTTTACATCCACGTCTGACATTTTGATAAAATTTTGAACATACAGCTTGGTTCAGTCATATGTACACTCCATAAATTCTTCTTGAGTGTAACAGAATTGTTACCGAGTGGATGGTGGATTAAATGAACAACACAAACACAATGTGTGAAAGATAATGTAAATTTATGAAATAAATTATTAATGAAAAATAATGATGTATCAACACAATAACTCATGCGTTCAACCCACAATTACACTCACAACCATTCACAATACATGAATAAATTAAATATTAATACAAAATAAAACACAGATACAAAGGAATCTCTTGAACTATACACAGATCCAAGGAACCTTTACAAAAGTTATATTAACGCAAGTATAAATTGCGATAAATACATACGAACATCAAACTATACTATCGCACGTTTGGATTGCGACAACTAGCACAAACATATACATGTATTCAATCAAGTTGCTAGCTTTTATTGAGATTCATGCAAAGCCTTGAAATATTATTGTGATTTGAAGTAACCATGTAAATACAACAATGTATTCAATTGTACTACAATTGCAACACACACATGTGTCTCGACCCTGTATAACCGTACGATTCACCAACAGTTGAATCGCCGCCCAGTTTCCCCGAAGACCTAGGGTTGACCAATACTTTTATCGGCCGTTTGCCCTTCACGGATCCACCACAGTTATACGTACATACAGCATACAACATGTACTAGAACCAACGGTCCCAAATACTTTAAGATGCCACCCCGGATGTTTACAACTCTAGACAGCTCCGACACTCGGACTTCTAGATTTCCGGATATTTACACGTCACGACAGATGTAGACGAACAGACAGTTCGACAGACAGACAGTCAGATACTTCAATTCGATTGCACAATTAAACGGCACAATCAATCACATTCAGCTATAATTCAAAGATGTTCTGCAACAAATCAGCTACGATATCAAAGACGTTATCAAAGATGTTCCCAGAGATGTTATCAGATGCGTTATCAGAGATGCTATCAGAGATGTTATCAACCCTTTGGCTGGAGAAAGAATGACAGGCTATCTTTCCTACGATAAGATACTTTTGGTCCCGTCTTATTTATCAGAAATATTCTGCCTTATATACTCTCAAATAGGTGAGCAGAAATCACGGCAAGATTACCGTGCACTACGTGAATCTAATGTTCCGGACTTCATGTAATTCAAAGTCAGGCACATGCAAATCGTTACACGCCGCTAACCTTGGAGAAAACCACTTATTCACAACAGGTAACGCATGTACGACGAAACCCAAAAAAAAATGAGATTAGTTTTTTATTCATGAAAAAAAATAAATTCAATTTTCGCCTAATTCTGTGACAATATCTCCCCCTAAGAATAAAAATGTACACATTTTTAAAACTAACACAGAATAGAAGAAATATAACTACTGATGATATCTTACAGCATTTACACTGGTTATACTACAATCTGGATTTTAATACTGGGCAAATTCATACAAATTTCCCATCATGCCTTACTCAAGTAGTCTGCGCCTATATTTTCAACTCCCCTTATTGACATTGTAGCTCTGTCTCTTGATATACAACTTGAGCATGTTAGCATGGAATGTCTTTAAATTACCGTCCATGTCAATTTTATAGTCCATGTCACCTTTTACCTCTTTAACTTCGTAGGGACCTTTCCACTGGACTAATAACTTATTTGAGCTCGTTGGAAGAAGCAATAGCACCTGATCTCCTACAAGAAATTTCCTATTTCGCGCTCTGCGGTTATAATACTTGGCATATCTGCGTCCCGATTTAATCAATTCGTCACGTGCCATCTGGCATGTACTCTCAAGTGTATTTCACAGATCTAACACGTACTGGTAAGTTGTTTTTATTTCCTCGTTCGCGACATCACCAGTCCATAGTTCGCGTAGTATCCGCATCGGGCCTCGAACTGTTCTACCGTACAGCAGTTCGAAGGGTGAAAACCCTAAACTTTCCTGCGGTACTTCACGGTACGCGAACAGAACAGCGTTTAAATAACGGTCCCAGTCTTGCGGACGCTCCGCGCACATCTTTCGTAGCATACTTTTCAGGGTACCATTAAACTTCTCTACCAGTCCATTGCACATCGGATGGTATGGGGTAGTGTTTAGCTGTTTGATGGATAACAGCCTACTTATTTCACCCATGAGGTCAGAGGTGAATTGGGCACCACAATCAGTGAGGATTTCTTCTGGCATCCCTATCCTACTGAAGATATCAACTAATGCTTCAGCTACCCTTTCCGTTTCAATGGTTGGTAACGCTACGGCTTCGGGGTATCTGGTCGCGTAATCAACCAGAGTAAATATATACCGATTCTTTCTTTCGGTAACTGGGTGTATTGGTCCTACAATATCTACTGCCACTCTTTTAAACGATGTATCTATTAATGGCATCTGTCCTAAGGGCACCCTTGTGACCCTTCCCTTACATACGGATTTCTGACATACGTCGCACGACCTACAGAACCGTGTGACATCGCCATTAACACCAGGCCAGTAGAATTCAGCGACTACCCTGCTAGTGGTCTTAGCCTTACCTAGGTGTCATGCCATGCTTGACTCATGCGCCACCCTAAGTACTTGAGATCTATATCTCTGGGGTACGACCACTTGCCAATACTTCTTACTCTCCCGAGCGCTAAACTCCTTATGAATTAATCCGTTCTTGCGTACGAATCTAGAGCTACCCCCACACTTGCAGTGTTTAATCGCGTCGGACGTGATTTTCTCAACAATTGTCTTGATGGATTCATCACGTTCTTGCTCTTGTTTGAAATCATCACGCGAAATTCCTGAGATCGATTCAGGGACTATTAATTTATGAAACGCGGTTTTCTCTCGCCGTGTTTGCGCTCGCGTTTCGATTGCCTGGGCCAAAGGTATTTTAAAATCGGCCATGGTTGGAAGACGGGAACCTTCAACATTACCGATCGTCAGATCGTAAATAGGGTTTTCCATACAAAGGGCATCAACAGTTCCTGTTAGGAAAGGTGTTTTTACCGTGATCCTTGCTACGGGAATGCGACCGATCGTCTGATCAAGTAACATACATGGGGACTCCCACCCGAGCATTTGGTTATCCTGCACGAGACTCCGTTTGATCACTACGCCCGTGCAACCAGTGTCACGTAATACTACGACTTCTCGACCGTTGACAAACCCTCTCGCGGTTGGTACACGCGCTTCGGGAAATAGACACGTGCCAAGCGAATGAATACATGGTTCTACCTGTACGATATTATCAGATATACCTTTACTTTGTATAGCCACTGCTACCTTATGTACAAGTCCCTTTCTTTTAGAACAGTCTTTTTGAACATGACCCCATGTATTACACAAGTAACATTGCAGACGCTGAATACCTGGATTCCTAACTGACCTATTTGCCTCAGCTGATTTCACAAGCTCCCTAGGCATCGGTCTCGCAGACTGGTTTCCAGACTTACAATCTTTTGAAACCACGTTCTGGGTTCCCCCATGAGCTTCGGCAAAGAAATCGGCTTGCTTAGCCATATCTTTTACGTTTGTGAAGACTTTCTCTTTCAGAAATTGATCTAATTCTCGCCCAACTGTATTAAATAATTGATCTCTGAGCAAGAAATCAGTCAACCCTTCAAACGTTTTCACCGCTTTGCCGCATTCAATCCACCGCTCAAAATAGTTCGCAATTCTAACGGTGAACTGACCAAAGGTTTCTCTCTTATCGGGCTTGCTATGCCTGGACTTTTTACAGAAACCCTGTTCTGTGAGCTCGTACCTTTTTAGAAGTACTTCCTTTAGGACGTCGTACTTAAACACATCGTCTCTAGGAAGTCGTGAGTATACATCCAGTGCTTTACCTTTTAATAGAGCACTAAGATGCAGTGCCCAGTCATTTTGACTCCACTTCTGGTTTTCGGCATACCGCTCAAACCGATGAAGATAACTATCCTATCTTTTTCATCGTCAAAGGGAGGTAATTTGGGGCATCTTAATTTGTTAGTGGCAGAAACGTGTTCTCTTCCAGATGTTGCTAATTCTACCTTACGCTCATGAGCCCGTTGCTTTGCTTTTGCTTTTAACCCTATTCGCCTTTCCTCAGCTTCCATTTCCCATCCTATCCTGTCCTTTTCGGCCTGCTTCTCTAATTCTATCTTCCCTTTTTCTAATTCTATCTTTTCCCTTTCGAAGGCCCATTTCCTATCTTCGGATTCCCTTTATAATTCCCGTTTCCTTTCATCGGATTCCCTTTCTAATTCCCGTTTCTTTTCTTCGGCTTTCCTTTCTAATTCCCTTGCCTTTACCCTTTCTTCCCTTTCCCGGGCTTGTTCTTCCTAAATAAATTTTCTTAAACTTTCACCTTCATATCCAAAATCTTTGCCTAAGGCAACCAAGTCCTTAAGGGATGACATGACAAATTGTAATATAAATAGAAATATATATATACCACAGGCTGACCTTATCTTCCTGGTAAAGGTAGCCAAACCAATGCTTTAAATACGTTTATACTGGACACCCGGACCTAGATAAACTAAACAAAATACACCCCAACTTGAGTATTATCTTGTCAAGAAGGTCACGCTCAAATATAAACATTAAATGTATATTTTCACAAAAATGATTGACAGTTCACTTAATCCAGCGATCCCACTTCTGACACCATTGTAACAGAATTGTTACATAGAGGATGGTGGATTAATGAACAAAACAAACACAATATGTGAAAGAAAATACAAATTTACGAAATAAATTATTAATGAAAAATAATGATGTATCAACACAATAACTCATGCGTTCGACCCACAATTACACTCACAACTATTCACAATGCATGAATAAATTAAATATTAATATAAAATAAAACACATATACAATGGAATCTCTTGGACTATACACAGATCCAAGGAACCTTTACAAAAGTTATATTAACGCAAGTATAAATTGCGATAAATACATACGAACATCAAACTATACTATCGCACGTGTGGATTGCGACAACTAGAACGAACATATACATGTATTCAATCAAGTTGCTAGCTTTTATTGAGATTCATGCAAAGCCTTGAAATACTATTGTAATTTGAAGTAACCATGTAAATACAACAATGTATTCAATTGTACTACAACTGCAACACACACATGTGTCTCGACCCTGTATAACCGTACGATTCACCAACAGTTGAATCGCCGCCCAGTTTCCGCGAAGACCTAGGGTTGACCAATACTTTTATCAGCCGTTTGCCCTTCACGGATCCACCACAGTTATACGTACAGACAGCATACAACATCTACTAGAACCAACATTCCCAAATACTTTAAGATGCCACCCCGGATGTTTACAACTCTAGACAGCTCCGACACTCGGACTTCTAGATTTCCGGATATTTACACGTCACGACAGATGTAGACGAACAGACAGTTCGACAGACAGACAGTCAGATACTTCAATTCGATTGCACAATTAAACGGCACAATCAATCACATTCAGCTATAATTCAAAGATGTTCTGCAACAAATCAGCTACGATATCAAAGACGTTATCAAAGATGTTCCCAGAGATGTTATCAGATGCGTTATCAGAGATGCTATCAGAGATGTTATCAACCCTTTGGCTGGAGAAAGAATGACAGGCTATCTTTCCTACGATAAGATACTTTTGGTCCCGTCTTATTTATCAGAAATATTCTGCCTTATATACCCTCAAATAGGTGAGCAGAAATCACGGCAAGATTACCGTGCACTACGTGAATCTAATGTTCCGGACTTCATGTAATTCAAAGTCAGGCACATGCAAATCGTTACACGCCGCTTACCTTGGAGAAAACCACTTATTCACCCCAGGTAACGCATGTACGACGAAACCAAAAAAATATGAGATTAGTTTGTAATTCATGAAAAAAAATAAATTCAATTTTCGCCTAATTCTGTGACATTGAGCTTATTTGTAATGCAGTTCCACCTTAATTCACTTAAATGGCTGTTCATATAACTAGGAACATTACAATCAGTGAACAATAAAACCTTCAGGAAAGTACAAAATTTTTTGAAATACATCTACTAGGCAGACACCAAATTGAAACAAAGTCTCTTAAACACTTTGTAACCGTTTTAAGAACGTTATTCCAACCGCATTTTTCAGGGCACTGAGGGATTTACCTTTCATTGCAGTCTTTAGATTAAAACGTCGTTCATTATATTCGGAGTACTCGGTAAATACCTACTGATGCAGTATTGAGACTAACACGATCTTTTTCCTAGCCATGACGCGGCGCATATATATATCTGTTGTGAAATTAAATATACGTGTCTCCCATACATGGCCTTTGTTAAGATCATACTCTAGATCACTACGTTCAGTCAGTTTGGCTTGTGGATATTATTTAGACTATTATCTCACAATGCTAATATCAGGTTTGGACATAGCGTGATAATCCTAATATTTACTTTATAGGGGGCAAACATTCAGCGGTCCTTTTTGTACTTTACGCGATAGCATATGGTGTTCCAAATTATGTGCTTTAGTTGAATAATGCTCCTTACTCACTTTTCCACGCGGATTTATTTACATGTGAGAGGCTAACGAACAGAAAGACATAACTTAGATCCGACGTAAAAACAGTTTATTAAACTAGCAATGTTTGGCAATGTACACTAGTCTGCTGTGTGTATGCCTGCAAGCTCCCCATAAAAACTTTGAGCATATACACTTCTTGTTAAAACAGTTATACTTTTCTCAGGACCTTTCTCTAATACGAAACTAAAGTTATTCATTTGTGACCAAATCAATTATATTTTGTTCAGCAATTGTTTTACAATAATGGCTGAGGGAATGGTAAATATTATTTTTTAACAATTCAATTGTAGAGTACGCATTGTTTAACGTAGTACACTCGGTTCTGCCTAATTTGTCCTAATGTTTGATGTTGATTGTAATAATACAGTAATTGTCGGAGATTATCTTTGAAGTGATATTAAACAGGTGTGCACATTTTGAGGAGTGTTCCTATAGATATAACAGAGCGGATTATATACCGTAACATACATGTGGAAACATTAAATTATATCTGCACTGGTTTGCATTGTGGGGGACTGAAATATCCCTCACACACATTTTGAACAGATGCACCTCTTAAACGAAACTTTGTTCTTTCAGGACAATTTTATAATGATGGACGAAATTTGCTATTTAGTGCGGATATACATTAGTTATTGTTGAATTGATTTTACGTTTCTTGTTTATGTTGTTCACCGTTGTGGGGTTAATGGCAATACATTATACGATGTGCTTGAGTATTTATCCCTCAAATAACAGGCCGTTTATCTTGGACTTGCGTGTTGATGATTCATGATATGATAAGCTATTGTCTATTTGACATTTTAATGAGATCTCGCTTGTAATTGTTCATTGGCTCAGGCTGTCCTGACATGTCGACAAGATTTGTCATCGATCTGCTTCATAGTGTCAGCATTTTGTCTGCTACATTCATCAACTGTTTTATGTATGCTCGTGAAGTCTGTCGGAAAAGCAAGATATGATTTAATTGTTTGCTAATATGTATGTCTTGTGGGATAATGTCATGTTCATCATGATGCAATCGTGGCGTCGGTCAATCACATGTACTGTGGACTTACTGTATTTGGTCAGTTATTGTATGTACGGCATACATTTTCTGACTCGGTTCAATTTGTCATTAGACACATTCGCATCAGACATATTCGTGAGAGACTCGTTCGTGTTAGGTCTGCGTGTGACAAACCGAATACTTTGTCCTCCCTAGAACTGGTTCCAATAGTCAATTCAGTCAAGAAGTATATATATATATATATATATATATATATATATATATATATATATATATATATATATATATATATATATATATATATATATATATATAGGTCCCACGTGTCCTGGATAAATTATTTTGAAACCCATCCCACTATCAGTCAGCAGCACACCATGTACAATAAAGGTTTCTGAAGCAATACAATTTAAAATTAAGAAATATATACATGAACTGGTTCTCTATAACACGTGTTTATCGGTGATTATAATTCGTCACATAAATGTTTGTATTTTGGCGGCGACCTCTCGAAAACAATTTAATAAGATTGCCTTGCCAGTTTATAAGAAACATTTTTGCTGATTTTGTTGATTTTGCTGAATAAGGTAGCTTCTAATATTAATCTTTGATGTGAATTTAACATGCAAGCGATGCAATAATCCACATCCGATAAGTAATTATTTGTTGGTTGGTTCTAATATTACTCTTTGATGTGAATTTAATATGCAAGCGATGCAATCACCCACATCCGGGAAGAAGTTATTGGTGTATTGAGGATGAGCAATCAGTCATATTCTAATGGCAACATTTTGAAACGTCACGCTCTTTTATGATTCAACTTGTATTTTTTGCATAACATTCAGTTCCCAGTCATTTTCAAATGTGGCGATGGTGCTATCGGGATCTGCATATTTGTAGCCATCCACGGGCACTGACAAATCCTAGCTCCCGAGAAACGCAAAATGCGGACAGTCCGATTCGTATAATACTACTGCAGTTCACGTACGTCGACCATATATAGTTTCCGGCGCAGTCTCGGACCATGCTCTGTGTACTGAATATGCGTACACACGGAATATCTGATGCATGGGAAATCATTCATGTTTGCACTGACAGCACTTAATCACAAACATCTTAACCCCCTTAATATCTTTTTACCAAATTTTAAATTCATAAGGAAACAGTCCTGACCACATAAGTACATTTATTCTCCTTGTTATGGTGTTTCATATTTAGATTAATTGGAGTTCGTCATATCGATAGTATCGTAAGTCCTTAAGGCACTATATTCAACTTCATCCAGGTATCATTCTAGTAGTATTCAGGTACGTCAAGTGTACTACGTTGTCGTCAGCCAATGGACGACATTTATATTTAAGAGAAATGCAAAAGATCGTTTCTTCTAACGTCTCATTTTGAGGAGGTTTACCAAGTCTCTTAATTTGTTTTGACAGTATTGTGATTCCCTCATAATATGAAGGTTACCAATGGCAAAGTGTCCATTCAGTGGCGCATGTGGATATTATGAAGCACGAATAGCACGTCATTCCGTTTAGAACTAATGAATGATTCAGTGTGCATTAATTTCAAACAGCTGACTCGGTTCAACGTTTCATTAGACACATTCGCATCAGACATATTCGTGAGAGACTCGTTCATGATAGGTCTGTGTGTGACCAAACCGAATAATTTATCCTCCATAGAACTGGTTCCAATAGTCAATTCAGTCAAGAAGTATATATATATATATATATATATATATATATATATATATATATATATATATATATATATATATATATATATATATATATATATATATAGGTCCCACGTGTCCTGGATAAATTAATTTGAAACCCATCCCACTATCAGTCAGCAGCACACCATGTACAATAAAGGTTTCTGAAGCAATACAATTTATAATCAAGAAATATATACATCTACTGGTTCTCTATAACACGTGTTTATCTGTGATTATAATTCGTCACATAAATGTTTGTAGTTTGGTGGTGACCTCTCGAAAACAATTTAATAAGATTGCCTTGCCAGTTTGACAGAAATATCTTTGCTGATTTTGTTGATTTTGCTGAATAAGGTAGCTTCTAATATTACTCTTTGATGTGAATTTAACATGCAAGCGATGCAATCACCCACATCCGGGAAGACGTTATTGGTGTATTGAGGATGTGCAATCAATCAGATTCTAATGGCAACATTTTGAACGTAACGCCCTTTTATGATTCATCTTGTCATCTTTGCATAACATTCAGTTCCTAGTCATTTTCAAATGTGGCGATGGTGCCATAGGTATCTGCATATTTGTAGCCATCCACGGGCACTGACAAATCCTAGCTCCCGATAAACGCAAAATGCGGACAGTCCGATTTGTATAATACTACTGCAGTTCACGTACGTCGACCATATATAGCATCCGGCGCAGTATCGGACCAAACTCTGTGTACTGAATATACGTACACACGGAATAGCTGATGCATGGGAAATCATTCATGTTTTCACGGACACCACTTAAACACAAACATCTTAATCCCCTTAATATCTTTTTACCAAATTTTAAATTCATAAGGAAACAGTCCTGACCACATAAGTACATTTATTATCCTTCTTATGTTGTTTCATATTTAGATTAATTGGAGTTCGTCATATCGATAGTATCGTAAGTCCTTAAGGCACTATATTCAACTTCATCCATGTATCATTCTAGTAGTATTCAGGTACGTCAAGTGTACTACGTTGTCGTCAGCCAATGGACGACATTTATATTTAAGAGACATGCAAAAGATCGTTTCTTCTAACGTCTCATTTAGAGGAGCTTTACCAAGTCTCTTAATTTGTTTTGACAATATTGTGATTCCCTCATAATATGAAGGTTACCAATGGCATTGTGTCTAGTTAGTGGCGCATGTGGATGTTATGAAGCACGAATAGCACGTCATTCCGTTTAGAACTAATGAATGATTCAGTGTACATTAATTTCAAACAGATTTTGCACATCAAAACTGAGACATCTCAATAAATGTGAGGAACAACCCCATGATAAAGAAAGTATGGGAAACGTATATTTAAAACTCTCATCAACACGAGTGAGAAACGTAGAGGGCAAAATGATGTATAACAATGGTTATTTAATTGTAATGAAAATAAAGGTATGATCCTCATTCTGGTTCTGAAACTGTTTCTTAATTTGTATGAAATGGTGTCTTAATTTCTTATATGATGTAGCGAGTATCATAATTATGTGTTCCTATTTTAAACATCTGAAATGGAGGCCGCAATCTAGTCGTATTGCATTATTTATTGAGAGGATTTTTTTATTTAAATTAATAATTGGAAGTAAAAAATACTCTTACAATTTACGACTTTGCATTCGTTTAAATACATTTTGGATTATAGAAATGTGTAACATCAACACAATTGACACATTTTCACATTGAAGAATACTGCTAAATCATTATATTCCAAAGTTGGCACCATCATGAACACAGTATAACACATTTGAAATATAATAGCTCTGAATGTGTGATAAGCTATAATATTATGAGTTGTATTGTATAATAATGTTTGTTGTTTTGTAGTGTTCGCTTTGTAGTTTAGAAAAATAGATTTTATCTTGAATTATGCAACACGTGTTGGTTTTCGTTCTTTTCAATTCCTTATTGTATGACAACATGTTCGTATTTCTTAAAAACAAAATGATGATGAGCGTCCGGACGTATAAAACACTTATGTGTTAATTAGTACTTTCAAGACTGGACTATTGAGATCAATTATGTCTGTTTCGCCTCATTATCTACTCCAAAATCTTCACAAAGTTCAAAACACAGCTGTTCGTATCATCTTTGGAGTACCACGATCAGATCACACCTCACAACTGCTATGCATCTTACACTGGCTAGCCATTCGATCCATAATAAAACACACAAGTTGTTATATGTGCTACGTTTTCACTGACGGACTCCAGTCCAACATACCAATATGGCCTCACCCATGTGTACAAACCAGAAAAATACTTACGCTCCTCTTCTGACAATCGTACACTCATTGTCCCCACTATGTCAACAGATTCATTTGGACAAAGTTCATTTGCATACCAGAACCCAGCAATGTGGAATGAATTTCCCATTGAAATTATGCACAAAGACCCAAGGATACCTTTCGAGAGTGCTCTTACAAACCACCTTTTTCGACTGCATGAGCAAACTTAAAGATCAAATAATGTTTCCAACATTAAACATTTTAAGCATTTGTTTATGATTTCCAATTTCATCCTTTTTTTTCTCTATTCAGATCATTATAGATGATGTAAAGAGATAGAGCTTCTAAAGATTACGCGCTAAACAAAGTCCTCATTATTATTTTTTTATTATTAATCAGCAATAAAAGTAAACTTAGCAAGTTTTTAAATATAAGTGAAACCACTTTGGACAGAGAGTATATAGACCAAGTCTTCAAACACAAATAAAGCCTCTACGGAGAGAGAGTAAATAGACCAAGTTTTCAAACAAAAATAAAGACTCTACGGAGACCGAAACTAATTCAGACAAAATCCAAAAACGATGACACTGTTGAAATTTTTATTTGTCAACCAACACTGTTGCGAAATCGATAAAACAGAAATTGCCTCTTTGTTGTCATATCTTTGTTAGCTGCTACGGCTTTAACCGAATATTTTATGAAGTCTGATACGATATCTTGATCTAGGGTCATGCAAATGTATTGTTACAAATCCATATGGGATTGACTGAGCGTGACTAAAGAAATTTCTAAAGAGATTATAATCCATATCTCCACTTCACTAGGTCTGGAGAATATTTCGTAGCGTATGAGTGTCAACTCCATTAAAGAATATTATAGTTATCCCTGATCACTTTTGGTATTTGTGTATACCTGTGTATATAACATATATCACATCAGTATTTTTATGTCTACCTCTGGAAAATATCCTGGCAGTGTTTGCGTATTTATCTAACATCACATCATAATATACGACTAAATTATTAATACTTCCATCAATAGAATCAACACTCGGCGCTTCTGCAATATCAGTGATAAATTCAATAACATCTTCGTCGGATATCGAATTTGCTCTCTCGTTAAAATCCTTTAATTCCTCGCAACATCGCAACATCGCTGATCATCTAGACTCGGGGCTACCAAATCCAATATGTTCCACTTTAACCACCTCATTATTAGATTAAGTAACAACTGCGTCCTGCCACTTGCAGATGCTCCAATTATAATCATGAGAAAATATTACTTGGTAGCGCTGCATGATGATTAACGGGTTCTCGTATTTTTGTCGCCGAAAAATTAATTACATTCATGTTATTATGTATAAATTATGGATCTATATTGTGTGAAATGTAAGACGCGTACTAACACAAACAACTTGACAACAATTACAACAAGCACTACCAGATCAGTACTTTCTGGTAAGTGTGTACAATGTGGTACAAAAAAATTTAGATTTGTTTCTATGAAATCAGGTAATGATTTAAAAAACAAACAAACGGGGAGGTGATATAGCATTGACAAAACTTCCCGGGGCTCCATGGACATTACATATCCAGGAGAAACATACCTTCCAGGGTATAGTTATTGTGGCCCTGAAACCAGACTCGATAACCGAATTGATAGCCAGGACCAACCCCGACCCGGCGAATATCCAATAAACGCTATTTATAAGGCGTGTCATCCACATGATGTTGTTTATAAAAGCACCAATCTGCAACACAGACATAACGCAGATGTGAAATTGATTCATGCTTTGAAATCAATCACTGATAAATCCTTCAAAGAAAAATTAGCTTCGTGGTTGATAAAATCAACGATGCAAAGTAAATTAATGGTGGGTGCTGGTAATTAATAAAAATATGGAAATCTATTTATTATTCCCCAAGAGGATACTGGAAGGGTAAATCAGCAATCGATAAACTCGCAAACGCAGCAAAAGTAAAACATACCACCGCATCAGATTGGTTATCCGAAAAGGCGATATGGCAGATTTATATACCACCGCCTAAACACGTTAAATTTGCACATTTTCATGTCAGCGTCCCTAATGTAGTTCATCAGGCTGATATATTATTTCTGCATGATACTGTAAATACTGTAAACGGCATCATTGTTTCTTCCCTTCATTTTCATGATTCTGTAAATTAGAATTTGGAAAGCCTGCATTTAAAGAGAAGAAATAGCAGCATCTGAGTTCTTGGAGTGCATTTGCTCCAGCGATATATACATACATATATATATATATATATATATATATATATATATATATATATATATATATATATATATATATATATATATATATATTTATATTTATATTTATATATATGCATTGACACTTATCACATTTCTTGTCATCATATTTGTTATTATGTCACTTCGCATACCCGAACTGAATGAACACAGGAATACATGATTAAAAGAGTAGATGAAACACATGCATTGGATATATCCGGAGATATCCAGAATCGGCACACTTTTCGTCTGTAATTAACTCAACAAATGGGTACAATCTGAAAAAATCATGAATATTACATATACAAATCAAACAATAGCAGCTGGAAGTAGAAAGAAATATTCAGTTTATCTTTGTAATTTGTGCACCTGAGACACTACACTTGGACACATGTAGGCCTTCATCGCCCATTCTATGATGAAATAACAACTAATACAGAGACTCGACTCATGGCATCATCATGTTATCCACAGATCGTTAGAGAATTTTTTTAAGTTGAGGTTGGATATGTACTAGCATTGCATAATGTACTGATATTGATGATAGTTTTATGTTTATCATGATGTTAAACTATACTAATTATGTAAAGAGGATAAGTGACATAATACTAACTTTCATTAAAGGACGAAACCTTAAACCATAGATAATAGACATTAATCTCAGAAACTTCGTTAGATTTTAAATCCTTGAAGCAGTCGTTCTAATTAATAATCAAATATGCTAGCTTAGAAAACAATTTAAACAAAACAGTTTTATATATAAAGAGAAATAGAAATATAGAGGCAGAAAGAGAGAAATGAAGTCAGATAAATGTAATTCATCGTCCATTACTATGTCATATGCAGTATATTTTTATTAACAAAGCTGATTTGTAAAATGACAGTTGATAGTTTAATAAAGAATTGTTTGTCAAAGATACATGAACCAAACATAACTGGCCACACAAACAGAATAATGCATCAATAATTGCTGTGTAAAGACAAAGAAAACAACACTATATTATGTACCAAACAAAAACATAAATATTGAGTATTATGACACAAAACAAACATTATACTTTATGCACATCACATTTATGGCACTTTAATCACTGAGTACTATTACATTCAGTTTATGGTTAGGTGTTTGTGTGTAACCCGTGTGACATATACTTGAATCAAGAATGACTCTGCAAGGTGAGCATTGTTAGAGTTGAGCATTAGGGCATAAATAACAACATATTCCATGATTGTTGATGCATGCCATAAGTAGTGACTCCAGTATAGATTATATATATATATATATATATATATATATATATATATATATATATATATATATATATATATATATATATATATATCAGTGTATCTCCCATTAACGCTAAAGTTGCCATATTTTCGGCTTGGTTCATCACCTCATAATTACGCTGCTGTGACGTCGATGCAGCAGGTGACGGACATGCAGCAGGTTGGTGTATATGTTGCAGGGTGCTGAAAACGTTAGGCAATCAGTCACTTACGTGGGCCTCGATTGTGTCAGTTACCTCTCTTATTATTGTTTTATATCTGCTCAGCGTCAACGGATGAACAAGTGCCAGGAGATTGAGCTGAGGAAGTTACTATATGCCTGAAACTCCTAGTGTACTTCACCCGCTGTACCCCGTTTTGATGCCTTTCGTCACAGGGCCATTATTGTGCATGCAGTAGTCATATTCTAACATATGTATCACATGTTAGGCTTTAATACTATTTAAGTGAATTATAATGAACTCGATAACTGGTAGATTCAAGTGGAAGTCTCCAATTAATTACATGTAAGAATATAGTCAGCTGCAGGTGTTTACTTGATAACTTAATAATCTAGTCAATTGGAAGTGTCCACCTGATAACTTGTACTATTTGTCAAGTCTTCTAGATATATCTTGATAATTGGATCCTTTAAGTCGAATTGCACGCTGATGATACACAAAGATACAAATCTAGCCATCCAACTGAAGTTGATGCTACCATCCAAGGAGTAGAGAGGCGCATTTATAATGTGGAATCATGGAAGACATATAACAAGCTGCGGATGACTGATGATACAGCTGAAGCCATTCCGGTTACAACACAAAGAGTGTAACATTCTCATCCTTTATTTCAAACGGTGAGTTGGGTTCGCAAGGTCGATGCGGGATAAATGTGTTGTTCTGAAGGTGCTCTCATGTTGCCCCAACATGTGATAAACATATGCAAGTCTGCATGTCTTGGGCTGTGGTTCATTAGCTCCATTCGCAAACATGTTTTAAGTTGATGTCGCTATGAAGTTTGAGTGTTTATTAGTACTTTCAAGACTGGACTTTTGCCACTCAATATTCTGTTTGGCTTGTTTTGATGTCTGCTTCAAAGATTTCAAAATGTTAGGGACGCAGCTGCTCGAGTCGTCATTGGGGTGTCACGATCAGAGCACGCCTCCCCACTGCTATTAGACCCCTACGCTGGCTATTCATTCGGTACGGAGTGAGACGCAGTTTGTTCTCTCTGTTGAGTTGTGGTGGCGGACTCCGTTCCGGCATGTCTATCTGGCTTCACCTCTGTGTACACACTGGCGGGATATTTGCGCTCCCTCTCTGACGGTCGTGCGCTAATTATTCTCAAAATGAAATCGAGGTCGTGTGGTCATATTTATTGTGCATACCAGAGACCAGACTACGTAGTATTAGCCATTCAAATCAGGCACAAATGCATATAGATTACTTTCAGGAGTGCACTTAAAATTCATCTGTTTTGATTACAGGAACAAACGTAAAGATCTAGTGTTTCCTGCCTTGTGTTTTCAGCATATTTCTATATTTACTAGTTTGATGGTGTCTGTTTTGTGTTGTTTTTTTTTTTTTAGTCATTCTATTTTAGATGTTGTATAGCGTTTAGAGCTTTTAAACATTATGAGCTATAAAATCAATCGTTATTATTATTATTATTATTATTATTATTATTATTATTGTTATTATTATTTGTAATAACATAGTCAAAATGATAACTGGTAGAGTGAAGTGGAAATATCTGCTTGTTAATTTGTAGAAAATAGTGCACTTGATAACTAGTTAAGTAAAGTGAAAGTATGCATTTATTACATGTAATAATAGTCAAGTGATTCGCTTGATAACCGGTTGTGTCAAGTGGATTTACCCACTTGATAACTTGTGATAATAAAGTCAACATGATATCTGGTAGAGTCAAGTGGAAGTATCTCATTGATATTTTGAAATAATAGTCTTGAGATAACTTGTAATAAATGAGCCAAGGGTAAGTATCTACATGCTAATTTTTTCATAATATTCAAGTGACCTGTAAAGCATGTCATAACTAGTAGACTCACGTAGATTTATCCACTTCATAAACTTGTAATAAAAGAGTCGAGTGATCTAATATTTACTTGATAACTGAGTCAGCGAGAAGTATCAACTTGGTATCTTGTAATAATAGCACGTCGTGTTTATGTAATGCATGACCTTAATAATGTGAGTCAAGTGATATAACGTGAACTTGAAAACTACTACGAACGCGCCTAATAACATAACATAACAGCACGCAAAATTGAATTTGCAAAGAAAGTTCAAACATATAGAATCAATAGAAGCAAGCTGAAATTGCAAACTGGTAGATTTATGTCCTGATAGTTCGATAAACTAAGCGACTTGTAATTCCAACGTACAGTGTTGCTAATGTAATTATAGTAGAACGGAAGAGCTATGGGTGTACCGATATCGATTATCATCTTGGTAAACTGAATAAATGACGCTCCAGAATTGGTTTACCTGACGTTGGCAATGTTAATTACAAGCTGTGATACGTACCAAAACGTATTAGGTATCTATAATGTTTTAATTTAGAATTAAATGATATAGGAAACATAAGGAAAATGCAAGTTTATTTAAGGAATAAAAACAAATGCTTGCGATGTCATACTGACCCCAAAATCGTTCGAGTTAAAACATCTCAAGTATTTGTATGTATATCATCTGTTATGTCATTGTCGCCCAAAAACAAAACAAAACTGTATCCGGACAAAGAAACAAATGTAAGACATGTCGAACTTCATCACTTTCACAAATGTTCTTCCTCAAATATCAGGCAACTTTACCGAAGCGTCGTTTCTCAAAATAAAGGCGAACGTCCGTGACAGATGAAAGATGACAAGATATCCATTTATTAATAGAATGGCCCATAACTAAAGAAATATGCATATCCAAAGTAGTAGTGAAAAACAAATGTGTACACGCAAATTTTTACTCGCGTAATAACTAACACAAAAGCTGTAAAGCACCGTGACAACTAGTATGGCAAATCTAGTAGAGGCGGAGATGGGACTTAAATTCCACACATAATATTTTCTCAAACATCGGAATTTAAGCGTACATAGGCTACGTCGCTTTTGACACCAAGAAGTATTGCATGTTAAGCAGCTTTACAATGTATGCATATTATTTTATTCTGCCCAGTATAATGTATCAGGTGCCATGTATAATAAAATATTTGATACAAATAGAATAACATACAACTAGTATCATTTTAATTCGTATAAAAGTGCCATTTTGTGTTTATACTTCTTTGTTTATACACCTTTAATTTTCTACCCTTTGGCACATTATAGTATAATAGTTTTACTTCAATGGTTAGCTGTATTAGCATGGATGCAATTCAAACATTTCACCTACTGCGAATGGGTCACAATTTCAGACATTTTAACCGTTAACCACACTCCTAATTAATGATTCTTAGAACAACATTATCTATTAGGTGCGAATGCTAACTATTCGATTCTCCAGTCAAAACCAAATGCATACATGTACCTCTGTTTAATCGATTCCTTTGACAATCACAACGTTTAGATACAACCTGAGGGAACATTCTGCTATCACATGTAATAGTATAAGCCTGTGTTATCATTAAAACGGAGGCTAGTTTTTATTGTAAACCCAGGGGAATGGAATATAGAGCACATTTACAGAAGAAAACGAACCTGTACAGCTACAAAATAGGTTTTGTTTCTCAAAACAATATAAAAGAAATAACCTTGAAAACTCATTCCCTTCGATGTGATACTGCAATGTATTACAAATACGAATATTCTTGCGGTCTTAGTTTAGTGATTAAAAATATTTGTATTAAGACGACTTGGCACTATTTTGATGTGTGGTGATTTAAGAAAATGTATTACGATGAATTGTCCTATTTTAAAGTTGAGTGATTATAAATATTTATATTGAAACGAACTGGCCGATTTTGAAGTTTAGTGATTATACATATCTGTACTAAGACAAAATTGACGATTTTGAAGTTAAACGATTGTATTGAGACGAACTGGTCCATTTTGAGCGAAATATATTTTGTTGGTGCGATGACTTATTTTTTTCTTTTCTTACATTATTGTTTATGATTTCATGGCACCGATTTAATCAGAGCAAACTGTGTATCACCGCCTAGACTGTGCAGGAATCGTGCATTCTTCATTACTATTCATAAACTATACTACCCACGTTTAAAAGACTTTATAAATATTTGTATTAGTTCCTAGCATTCTCAGCTTGGACATATGACAAGTAGTTCATAGTTCATATTCTAAAGCTATGAATAACTATTACAAGTGATCAGTACAAATGCCTGCATAAATGAACAAGACGAATTATTATTCGAACATTTTTTTTCGTAACTGTTACGATTGGATAATGCTGAACATTCTCACAACTTAGAGAAAATGTCGACTACAAGGAATGCACATTATACAGAGAAAGCACAAAATAATGTTAAAAATAGTATGTATTTATGTATGTATGTATGTATGTATGTATGTATGTATGTATGTATGTATGTATGTGTGTGTGTGTGTGTGTGTGTGTGTGTGTGTGTGTGTGTGTGTGTATGTATGTATGTATGACTAAGCACGTATGTTTACTCCTTATGGTTGTTGTTGTTGTAGGGTTAAACACCTTTTTTCAGCACCCGATAGGCTATGCATGGCAGCCAGTATTATTGATGAAGGAAGAACCCAGGAAAATACTAGGAAAGAACCACAGACCCACGAGAAGCTACTGGCAAGCTTTCTGACACAACTACATTAGCCGAATCTTAGACTCGAACCTACGCAGACAGAGATGAGATGGCAGTGATCTTTAACTGATAGCGTTTTAGACCACTCGGCCACTCGAGGCCCCGAGTCCTTATGGATTTGTGAACCTTAGTCGAGATACAATAACTTCTACAATGTATGTATTAAAGATGATAATAGTCTCATTATTAATAGTTTGTTCCAGTAGAAAATGACACGAATTTAAAATAGTCGAAAAATGGTACACATCTTTACTACAGTAAAAAATGTCAACTATGGCACAAAATGGTCGGAAAGAAACAACAGCATGACAATATATATATATATATATATATATATATATATATATATATATATATAATCCATCTGTAAACGATATAACCAGTCTAAAATAGAAAAAGCGCCTCATTAAAGATACAGTAACATTTGGAATATTAATGGAAATAATGTGTTGTTAGCAAACATGTCAAGATCACTGCATGTGAATAATAACTTAGAGGAAGCATGATAATACAGTAAATTAAAATCTTAAAAGTTGCAGTGTAAGCGAAATATATCAATACAAGAAAAGCACATAACACATCACAAACCAGTCAACAACGTCATTTATTTAGTGGTGATATTTTAATATGTACATTTTAAAACAAAACTTCCAAGTTTTCATACACAGAAAACAACATCATTCAATGAAGACATGCTAAAGAACAAAACCATAAAAGATTTACGAAATATCTTGCCAAAGCATCGACTTGTGTTATCTGCCAACTTAAATTTGGACATTATTTTAAAGAAGTTTCATACAAACTTAGAGTATATTTGGTCCATTAGCAATTTTTCAACTCTTTTCGCAAATCAAAGTTTTGAGAAACAATTTATAGAGACAAACTCTAATGAATATCAAAATGGATTAGCAATAAGCTTGAACAATATCGTACTAATTTCCTGCGAAAACTATTTAGTTGCATGTGAACTAGTATAGTCATGACACAAGATAAAAGTCGTCTTGGGTTAGATGGTGACAATATACATGAAAGTATCAATAAATCTGAGGTCACTTTGTCAGATAGATAGAGAGAGAGAGAGAAATAGAGCGACAGAGGAATAAAGAAGCACCAAGCGAACGAAACGCATGATGCAGTAGACTCTATTTCACCTGATGTGTCTCTGATATTATACACACTTATTGCAAATATTTAGCACAGTTGTTCAGGCAGTATTGTGCTTATGCTTAGATTTATCTTTTCCAGTAATGCATCAGAGTGTAATCGCACATTTGAATAGTGTATTAGTTTGGTAGAAAGGAAATCATTTTTACAAATAAATTTAACATCGATCATACCATCTAGTAGTTATAAAGTGAGAAGTGTTAGATTGTGTACACCTACATCGATCGAGTCTTCTAACCCAATGAATTGACTGTTTTCGAAAACGCCGTTGAATCTGTGATGTATAATTAGTGTGTAACGAAGTATGTTATGCTTATAATGTCTTGATAATAGATCTATAGTTTTATATGTACAGGTGATCCACCATTAGATCCGGTTCAGATGAAAAATACACATATATACTGTAAATGACGCATACATTCCTTGATATTTAGGTGGAAATCCTACCCGTAATTATGTACACTTGTCAATCCTAACAAAATATATAATTGTTTTTTTTTTAACTTAAATAGTTGACTCGTGAGATGAGTGAAGATAAATTTGGATATGTTGGTATTTTTTGTACCGATTGATCAAAATCTATTCAAAAGTTCGTACGTCATTATTGATTTGCCGATGATAAGCTGACGTCCAGCCATATTACATTTTTTAAGCGTATGAATCTCATAAAGCCAGATATTAAAATTCAAACACTACTAATATATTTGATTGCATAAGTGATGTACAACTTTTTTTCGCTCACGCAATATGATAAATGATTTTCTGCTTCTGAATTATATATTATTTGCTTAACATGACTATTTATGGGCTTGTTTCAAAATGCAGAGTGTTACACACCAGCATTTAATTTCACAAACCTATATGGGATTATCTCTCGACTACGCGAATTATCCCTGGAATATGTCTTATGTTGAGAACCTATTTTAAACCTCTACGTCTGCAAGAGAGTGTCCCAGCTTTTCCTGTATCAAGGGGATGTCAGGAGATGAATGTGGAAAGGCTTTATATTTACATGTGGATTCCAGATTATTTATCCCAAGTTTGGTTCTGGACAAGAGGTTGACTTTGCATTTGCATAGAGAAGTATCTTCATTATTACTTAAGATGATTATTTACTATATTGAAGTCATTGTACAACAATAGGACATGCATACTACCACATTCACAAGCCAACAACTTGAATATAAAATATGAACTTTAAACCTACTATGTTAGCTTAATTCCATCTATATTTTCTCTTGGCATGAATGCTTCAATTTCAAACAATATATTGGATAGACATCAGTCAACACACCCATTATCTGAATATACAATATGAAATTTATACATAATCTGTTAGATTTATTCCATCTACTATTGAACCTTTGTATGAGTCACATGACGTTTCATCACCAAGACATACAGCTGCATGATTGGGCCGTATCGCATATTTCGCTTGACATTGATGATTTAGTTTCAAACTATACACCAAAGGTACATCACTCACCACATTCATTACCTTTGTTCGACACAAAACCAACTTCCTTGCTCTAATTTCCAGATAGTGTCAACACGGGACATAACAACAACAGCCCGATATATTGATCGATTGATATTGGTGATCAGACAAGTATAAAATACATTTCTAACCTGAATGCCATGATTCATAGGTCAGCAAAGCATATATTGCAATATTAATATTCAGTTCACATTTATCTACGATATTTGTGACTTGTCTAATTCAATTACTTGCATCATATCCGCTGTTAGGTTTCACTTAGGCGTCGTAATCCAATATAAACATTATATGGTCTAACCGAAAAATAAATCATTATAATTTTCTTAACTGCCGTTAGATATATTGACTGATGGTATCAATATATAGTTGTCTGTCATTAGATGTATTGTCTGATTGTGTCGAGATAACGTGTCCTGTCGAATTACTCATAATAGAAACCAAACTAATATGTAAGCTACAACTCGGGCACCTGTGATTGACTGCTTTGCATTATATTCAATTCCCATTCCATTGATATCGACCCATAGTAGATACCTCCAAAATCATCTCATATTCACTTTGAATTTGTGTTTTGACAGGAGTATGGTAAACATATATATATATATATATATATATATATATATATATATATATATATATATATATATATATATATATATATATATATATATATATATATATAATTTGAGAATTAGACACATACGTTATTATAAAGAAGTATGCATTTACTCCTCAATTTAAAATATATGTAATTGATTACCTGAATTATCAACATCATATGTTAGGGTAAATATATGTTTGTAAGTTAGGGACTAGAACAAAATGCCATAACATATGGAAATAGTCATAGCAGAATGCTTAATTCCAGTTACATCTAAATTACACTAAATTTGTATTCTTCATATCTTCATTTATTTGAAAAATAAGAGTAGAAGGCATATTCAGTCAACAATAATCCTTTCCGAGAATAATGGTGATATAATAAATATGTCTAGTCGGGAAGTCTTAAAATTCAGCCAGTGACTGGACCACTGAATTGTGGATAAAGATGTATGTGCGCAACGCAACAATTAAAATATATCAGTTACATTTCAATATTTTCCTTATGTAGCACAGATTTAATTAAATTAACGGCATAAGACTTGTATTTACATAATTCTGCATTGGGCTACGGTTCCTAAGTAAAACAATTGTTTTATATACAATCTTACTTGAATAATTATGGTGGACATATAAACAAAATTTGCCTGCATTGGCACTGTCATTGTTTTTACCGTATGTTTTTTTATGTTCGTCTCTCATTTGAGTTTATTGAAGCTATGTTAATCCGATCAGTAAATGTTGTGTTATCCATTAATAGATTTAAGCTGTCCAGGAAAAGTGTTAAAGCATATGGTTTGTGATAGTATATTGCTAACCAGGGTGAATATACTATTTGCTTTTGTTAAGGTTCATATAAACAATATGTATGTATAACGTTTTGTTACGATTACTCTAGAATGTTTTACCTACTACAATTGTGGCGCTATATGATAGAAACTTAATCGAAACTGCCAATTATATTTTGAGAACAGAAATTCGTCGCCAAGGTTGAGATATGTTACTTTGTAAAATTCGCACATTAATGTATTGTGTTTTAAATATGCGAACGTTAGCAACTAGATGAGTTTGGCATATCTCTATATTTGGAATATTTCTACTCGCGTACCATTGACCAATACAACTGCAGGCTTAAATGGACAATACATTTTCTCAGTTCATTTCTAACATTATCTGTTCGTAAATTCTACAACTACATGCAGCTGCACGATTTTTACAACATACAAAACACGATGACCTTAAAGAATGCACAATATGCCGACTAAGCAGGAAATACTATCAGAATAAAGTAAAAAGCATAACGTTAGTTTGGGGGGGGGGGGGTGAAGAGGGACACGATAGGAAACGAGTATAAGAGTTCACCAGTGTCAGGTGTAAGCAATGTTTATAAATGTTAAACAGTTATAGAGAGCTTGAAGGGTTGCAAAGGATTGCAATAGATAAAGGTTATATATTTTATGAAGAGTCCAATAATATTCTTTTTTGTTTTGTTTTTTTATATAGGATTAAATCGTGTGATATAAACGCGAATTTCAGTCACAAATAAATCCCATAATATCTTATATATTGTTAATTGTAATGTCAGCCTATTAAGAATGTGAACCAATTTCTAACTTTGCTTTACAACTGTTAGTTCCTTTGTATGTATGTATGTATGTATGTATGTATGTATGTATGTATGTATGTATGTATGTATGTACGTACGTACGTACGTACGTACGTACGTGTGTGGGGGGATACGCATGCACGCACGCATTGCATGCTTGTATGTATGTATCCATGCATTCACATACGCACGTTCGCACACACGCACGAATTACATGCATCCATGTATGTATGTATGTATGTATGTATGTATGTATGTATGTATGTATGTATGTATGTATGTATGTATGCATGGTTCCAACATCGCATATTTTATGGCTGTGTATTGTAATTGTAATTGTCTAGATATTTCTTTATCTCATTCATGTAATGATGTAAAACTGATATTACATGATTTATCTTACCCTCTGCGTATTGTTATTATATATACATGTGTTAGGACGCTTTATATATTATCTGGTGCTGAGACTAGCCACAAGGCATACTCGTCTTTAAAAAAAAAATATGCTTCATTCGCATAACATATAACTCAGAGACATGTTTGTGTACATGATCAGATGAACTATTACCTATATTGATACTTAATAGCATTAACTAATATACTGATTGATTTTAACCATGTATTACTGAAAACGTCGATGTAAAGATAGCGATAGCGAAAACATTGCAACATATATCTTTATACTTGTTATCAGGTAGTTTTAAAATTAAAAGTGTTTTCAAATTACATCGCCTGAGGAAACTTAGGCCTAATTGTACTTATATATATATTGTGTTCTTACTTTGGTCCATTAATGAGGCTGCTCCCTACCAGACTGCTCTCGTGCTTTTTATTTTTTTAAATATATATTTACTTGGCTTGGAAATTAAAGACACAACCTTATTTTCTACATTCGAAGGATTTTAGAGACGAAGGTGTTTACAGTTAAAGGTATTCATTAGAGTTCGTCCGGGAAATGCTATTGCTACTCTAGGGTCATGTAGGGATGCATATAAGATTCCAAGGTATAATAACGTTCATAATGCCTGCAATTAAGTTTACTTGTTTTCTTCTTGAATATAGGGTACATCTTGTATTGAAAGTATTCACTTGATTTTGAAAATGTGGGTTGTCATGTAGGAATAAAACACTACTTTGGGATGATCGGGATTTCACTCAAATATAACATTGAATGTATACTTCTGAGATATCATGGCTTTTTTTACACCAGCCCATCTAAAATTATTATCACACTTTATTTCCACGTAACTGATCAAGGGAAATAAATCATTGGAACAAGCTTGCTTAGCTTGATAGTTTTATTACTTTACTTAGTTTCAGAACAGGACAATTGCAAAATCCTTTCTAATATTTCATCACAGTTGGCAGAGTGGATTACGTATTAAGAATTGTTCGCAATGTTGTTATTTATCCAATAAACCTGACAACTAATATGTGTTAATCGTAACGTTATTATAGGTGAGATAAACATGTCAAATATATAGAGGTAGACATGATTGTACATGGACCAATAACAACGACCTTAATGTGTTCTCTTTGACAAGACATTATACGTCAAATGTTGTGTCATAGACGTGGAATAGAAATAATGGAAATCAGATATAGAAAGAAAATTGTACTTTCATTAAACGTCTGGCATCCGTGTGTGAACCCATTGGAGATACATTTTCTAAAGTGTCACGTGCTGACAAATCGAAATAATTAAGGAACTTGCTGTTTTAAGTCGGGTTCTATAGTAAGCCCTATGGAAACACCAGGGTATCATGAAACCTAGAGAAAACCCATCGCATAATCATGGCATCAGGATCCCATTGTATAATACATGGAAACATCATGGTATAAAATATTCAATAACGTCAGCTTATATATATTAGTGGATACGTATCTTTAATGTAAACGTTTATGTAGATAAAGCCATATTAGCGGCAATAATTTCTGGAGTTAAATGTGTTTGAATGTTGCGTTTACAAATCAGCATTAAAGACTCAGGCGTTAAGTTAGATAATGATTTTTCTTTCAAATGCATGTCAATAAAAAATCCACTGATAAAATGGTTTTCGAATGGTTGTCAGTATGAACTCGAAAAAAAACCTTACTTTTTTTCTTATGCTCATTAGGAAACAGTCCTGCCCACAGAAGCGCATCTTTCTACTTTGTATGTTATTTCATATTTAGACTGCTTTCGATTTGGTCATATCGGTAGTAACTTGAGTCCTTAAAGCAGTATATTCCATTCCATCCATGTATCATTCTTGTAGAAATTGCAATATATTATACTCAGGTACGTCAAGTGTACTACGTTGTGATCAGACAATGGAAGATATTTATATTTAAGATCAATGCCAAATATTGTTTCTTGTAAAGTCTCACTATGAAGAGTGTTTACAAGGTCTCATAATCTGTTTTGACAGTGATGTGATTCCCTCATAAAATGAAGCTTACCAATGCCATTCTGTCCAGTGATTGACATATGCGAACATCATGAAACACGAAGAAACAATGCCTGATGCAGTGTGTATTAATTTCAAACTGCTTTTGCAATCAATATTGTGACCTCTAAACAACAACGTTGAACATGTTGGTGAAATTATGGGAAATGTATATTAAAATTCTCATCAACGCAACTGAGAAAATTAGAGTGCAAAAATGCTTCCAAGTCTATTATGTATGACAGTTCGTATTTAATTGTGATGGAAATAAAGGTACGATCCTCGTCCTGGTTCGGACACTGTGTCTTAATTTGCGTTAAATGTCTTAATTTCTTATATATGATGTAGTGAGTATCAAAGTTATATGTTCCTCTCTTAAACATCTGAACTAGAGGCCGAGATCACATCGTATTGAATTATTTCTTGAGAGGATTTATTTATTTCAGTTAATAGTTAGAATTAAAAAGTGCTGTTACACTATGCGACTACGAATTCCTTTAAAGTCAGTATATATTATATAACTGTGTAACATCAACACTATGGACACATAATCACATTCAAGGCTACTGCTAGGTCATTACCTTCAAAATATGGCCTCATGCAGAACACCAATATAACGCATTTAAGATATCATAGTTCTGGATTTGTGAGAAACTAGTTGGATAATATGAGTTCTAATTTATACAAATGTTAGCTTGCAGTGTTCGCATTGAAGTTTAGATAAATAGATTATATACTGAATTATTCAAAACGTTCTTTACAATTTCTTAGTTTATGGCGACAGGGTCGTATTACTTTTGAAAACATAATAATGATGAGCATCTATATGTATTAACAGTTTTTGATCATTCAAAGTTCAGATAAAAATTTTCCTATGATATTATTATTTCGATTATAGCACAATAAAACTTCTACTACCACGTAATAATTAGAAACACGTTTGCCCTATGGCCCATCGTTTTCAAGTACAGCGCTCAAGTAGTTTTAAATGTATCACAATAACATAAAGCAAAGGTTCTGTTTGGCGATACACATTGCTTAGAAAGTTGATACATTTGTATCTACCTTAATGACTTTTCACGGATTACACATGCTTGTAATCCATATGCCAACTATTGCCACTGACACAATATCATCATCCATCTGTTTGCATCTTTATTATGGTGGGATATAAATGATGAATCAATAATGAAAAACAAATACATGAAACAGACCAAGAAATGACACTAAACATTTAATCCTACCCTCTCTATCGCAGAAGAAAGTAATAAGTATATCTAAACTTAGTTCTGACAATACTGATAGTAAGTTGATTACTATTCTCGCCTTTGATTTTTACCGTATGCAGTATAATGTTTTGACCGTACTATCTCTGAAGTTTTAATAATATATAAATGGGAAAATGCTGTCTACGCTGTATGGTATTGCTTTGTTAGATTTGCTTTTCAAACGTTTTGAAAAATGATGCCGCGTTCGCTACAACATTTGATTGATCATAAATTAGAATGATGCTGCAGGTGATTATAATATTTAAATTCAATTATTTAAAGGTCAAATATTATACATTGATACTTGTTTATATAATAGGATATAACTTCATTTAAAAGGTCCAAAGTTCCATGTGCCTTAATTTGATAGATTGCGACTAATGTTTGCTAATTTTGTCCAGATAACAAACTTTGCCATCTAGAGCCAATACAACTATGTTTTATAATAGAGCAACGTTTTACTACTCATGAAGATTTAAGTTGCAATCGCCAACGAGTTGCAAAACCAATAGATAGCATTATAGAACATGCTTTAATAATAAATTGTTCGGAGAAATTCACGGAGTGTCAATTTGGATATTAAATGAAACGTTTTGTATCTTCATTGTACACACTTGTAAAAACCTTTCTTTTTTGTCTAGAGACTGCTGTAATATATATATATATATATATATATATATATATATATATATATATATATATATATATATATATATATATATATATATATATATATATATATTTTTTAAAAATCAACTCTTCTTTACTGTATGTGTCATGTAATTCTACTTTAATTCCATTTTAAGGACTGCTCATTTTAAGGGGAGCATTCCAATCGCTGATGTCGAGTCTTTTTATGTATCCTTCAATTAAAAGACTATTTCAAGAAAGTAGAATAATTATATATATATATATATATATATATATATATATATATATATATATATATATATATATATATATATATATAAGATATATATATATATATATATATATATATATATATATATATATACATACATATATATATATATATATATATATATATATATATATATATATATATATATATATATATATATATATATATATATATATATATATATATATATATATATATATATATATATGTATATTCATACACCAAATGTCTACCGCATCGTTTACAGATTAAATTATCATTGTTGCGAGTTTTATTCCAATTAAGTTTTAAATATTTTGAAGTTCGCATTCAATCCAAATCGTCTTATCTTCGTCTTAATCGCGGTATTTGCATATCATTACAGTCTTTAGACGGTGCCCCTAGTGGCGGAGTGGTCAAAAGCGCTCACCGATACAGATCACTGCCATCGATCCTCTGTCTCCACGGGTTCGACTCTCGTGTTCGCCCAATGTGGGTATTTGAGAAAGTGTGCCAAAATATTCTCGTGGATTGTTTTTTCTTTCTGTTGTTCTCCCGGCTTCTTCTTAAACCATTTATAGTGGCCACCATGTATTTCATATCTTCTGATGCAAAATGGAGCTAACCCTTACCACAACAAAATAAACAACATTATATAGACTAATATGTTCATCATCCTAGTCAGGGTACTTTAGGGTACATCAACTATTGCAGTCTTTAGACTAATATCTTAGTCACCATATCCGGGCAAAGATAAACTTACCTATCAAAGCAGTCTTGAGACAACGACATTCTTCACTTAAAGAGCAATTGCAATGAGAGACGTATAGAGTGATGCAAAGTAACTTTGAGTACAATAGTGAAGTCAATGACAACGATTTTAATATTGTCCCTTGAGTACTGCTTCAACACTGACCTTTTTTTTACAGTTAAATTTTCAAGTTAAGTATATATTCTTAATTTTTATATACGTTAGAGACTAAACTATATCTGGCAGTACAAAAGTTAACTAAACACTGGACTCTGTCTTAGATGTATGTAGCATTGAATTTATAACATTGAATACTAGTGTGTATTCTACTAAACTAAATATTTTAACTTAACTGTGACCAGTTACAAATGTTACTATACGCTGCTCATTTTTGTACACAAAATACTTTAATCTTAGTTGTTGCACGTTGTATCAAATTTGTATATAATTACTCGATTGGAATATGCTGAAACTCTGTAATCGAATATATCGTAATGTTGAATTTTGCACTCTTTTGTCTCTGTAGGATTGAATTAAACACATATCATTCAATGCTGTCATACCCCGTTGTAGGAAAATTCTGGAGTAACTACTTTTTGGAGTGCATGTAATGATTAACTTAATTAGGATGGTAGTTTTCCCGTTGTTTGTTTGTATGTATGTATGTATATATATATATATATATATATATATATATATATATATATATATATATATATATATATATATATATATATATATATATCTATATATATATATATCTATATATATATATATATATATATATATATATCATCAGTGTCATTATATGGGCCGTATTTGCGTCCCTTTCCTTTCTTAAGTTTGATTTCTACCACAGAAATGTGTTTATGCAGGTGCCTATTTCTTTTTGTATCACTTTGTAACGTAACGTTTTTTTCTAAGCTATTCGTACAAAATGAATCTCTTGTTCAATATACGTATATAATCTGAAAATTAGTATGTGGTTGCATCTGGGGTTTTTGGCACTTGTAATAATTAGGAATATTTTTATCTTGCACTTTAATGCCCAATTCCGCAAATGTTAATTTATCATTAACATTTTATCTTCATAGTTTTATATATTTGAAATTATTGACTCCACACGTCGTATGCTTTTGGGTATCGAAACCTTGAATAGCTCCGGTAGACTTTTATATTGAGCGAAAAACATTTTATTTTGCTCAAGTTGAGCAATTGCAATGAGAGAGGTATAGAGTGATGGATAGTAACTTTGAGTACAATAGTGAAGTCAATGACAACGATTTTAATATTGTCCCTTGAGTATTGCTTCAACACTGACATTTTTTTACAGTTAAATTTTCAAGTTAAGTATATATTCTTAAGTTGTAAATTTTTAAGTACGTTAGAGACTTAACCTATCTCTGGCAATACAAAAGTTAACTAAACACTGGACTATGTCCTAGATGTATGTAGCATTGAATTTATAACATTGAATACTAGTGTGTATTCTACTAAACTAAATATTTTCCCTTAACTGTGACAAGTTACAAATGTTACTATACGCTGCTCATTTTTATATTGCACTTTAATGCACAATTCCGCAAATGTAAATTTAGCATTAACATTTTCTCTTCATAGTTTTATATATTTTGAAATTATTGACTCCACACGTCATATGTTTTTGGTATCGTAACCTTGAATAGCTCCGGTAGACTTTTATATTGAGCGAAAAACTTTTAATTTGCTCAAGTTGAGCCAACTACTCATGGGATATTATGACGAGATATGCAATTGCAGTACCATTTTTAAATATATTTTTTTTTCATTTATAAGTATTAATGTGGATATTTCAAATATTCATCCTATCTGTAGTTGCTTACATTAATAACCAATATCATAAGAGATGAATAATATCACGGTAAACATCTGTTTGTCTGTTAGGGAATATAAACTAATACAATTACACATGGAAATAATCTTAGCATCGTATTGCACTATTTACGTACACTACAAATAACACAACACTATATTTCATAATATCGTATTTACTTGAAACAATGTAATGATCCAGTTGAAACAATGCAACCGTTTATGGAATGTCGCCTCACAACATTTCTCAATCCTTATGTGGCCTGATTATAACACACATATCTTTATAGTTTTATAACACATGAAAACATATTTTAAGCCGATCCTTCTAGGGCAGAAATACGATTTGTTCAACAAGAATTCGTTTCGAGTACAATGGTGTCAATATAATGCAATATACCTACGAGTCATCCAGTCTTAATATTCTTCTAATGACTGAAACGTTGGAGTCCACTCAAATATGCTTGTATACGACAAGGCAGCTATATCAGAGTTTATTTTGTAATAGTTCACTTATATGGCACAGCCACAATTAAATCAATGTCTTGCGTATTTTTCATAATTCAACAACTTGCTACCGTTTCAACTATCAACCTTGTTACTGTCAAGGTTGATTCTTATTAGGTATATTTAATATTAATATATGTTATTAGGTATATTTAATATTAATATACGTCATTCAAATTTCGATAATGTAATAAGGTTTTATAACTTCACTATTAATATATAATAAAGAAACATTTTATTATAGAAACCTATTAATTGTTTTTAATTGTATGATTTATATAACTTTCAAAATGTATTCAGGTTTATATGCATTTTGTTGGGAATATACTATGATGAAAAGTTGCTAATGCAATTTATAGTAAACCTAAAATTTTATCCAGTGAACCTTAGTGAATGAAGCAATAGAATTTGAACCCAATCAGTAAAAAATATAATATCAAATATCCGGTGAAAGATGTTGCAGATACCGATTCAAAGGTTATGGTTTCTGATAACACATTATTGGCCAGTGTGTACTCAATATTTGTTTCTATTTTAAGGTTCGTATAAGCCATATCATTTCTACCTACTATAATTGTGCCGCTTTATGATATATTTAAGCTTGAGCAAAAACGCTAATTTTATTTTGAGTGCGTAAATTCATCGATTAGCTTACAAATATGTGCCCTTCTGTCCAAACAAATTAAAGAGAATATATTTTCCTTTACAACTTTTGCCAACTAATCAATTTCCTTGAGAGATGAGAAAGTTAGCATCCGCCGTAAATACTCGCGTATAAACTGAATTGTTTAATAAAACATATACAGCCTGGAAGCGGGGGTGGGTTTGGGGTCGGCTTATCAGCGGGCCAATGTTTAAGTCTGACAATTTAAAACTTTTTTCTCGATTACCAGTATTTATTATTGTTACTGTCGATCGCCGAAGATAAGACCACATGCCTAAGGATGCTACATGGCTCATATGATACCTGCTGTCGTGAAGTGAAAGAAATATTGTTTCTAACTAAACTTCTAGGATAATGAATGAAAAACATGAATTATCGTACTTGACTTATATTTGGCTGATGTTAATCCACGAGTAATTACAGCCATACATGTTATTCAAGCCACTGGTGGTACGTGTATTTTCCAAACGAACCTATTTAATTAAATATTTAACCCTCAGCTAATCAGTAATCAGTAAACTCTACCATACTGTACAAAAGCATGCTAGCATTACTTTCGTGTAAATATGAAAATAATCTGAATTACAAAAAATAGAATTACGGTGATAAATATATTTACAACACAAACATTTTTATCTAGATTAGAAATATATGTATGATGTTCTCTATGAAACAAAAGGCACGCAATGTATCTTCACCTGTTGTTTAGTTGTTTGTAAAGTAAAGGATATTCTTAGCGGTATAGTTCTGTACAGTAACATCCGGTATACATACTGTGTGGTAAATGGCTCGGGGACAATAGGTTTGTTTTGTTGCACAATGCCAATGATTTTTCTAACACAAACCGACTCCCAGATATATTTTTTATTGATATAAGGTAGTGGAAACTGTTTCTTCTCAACGTTATAACTGTCACAATACTTGAACAATATCACAGCTGCATTCAGTCATATTTTGCTGCACTGAGTCACGCTACCGATAGTTGAAAAAACCCACAAAAACAAAACAAAATCAAAACAAAACTATGATAATTATTTATCTAATAGAAGTTAATAACCATCCACCCAGTATGTATGTATGTATGTATTGTATGTATGTATGTATGTATGTATGTATGTATGTATGTATGTATGTATGTATGTATGTATGTATGTATGTATGTATGCATGCATGCATGCATGCATGCATGCATGCATGCATGTATGTATGTACGTACATACGTATGTATGCTTCCAACATCGCATCTATTTATCCATATATCGATAGAGCATTGCTGTGTTCTTAATATTAGAACCTGAGGCTGCAATATTCCTTTTCTCATTTTACTGATTTAAAACTATCTGCAGTAAACGCATTTACAAGTATTGATCACTAATATTAAATCTGGTTATTTGGATGGTTGAATTTTACCTCTGCCTTACTTGCGTGATAGGATATTTCATGCCATCATCATTCGATACAGGTTTGATTTCAGAGGTGTTATTGAAGAGTTTGCGACACTTGGAGTACCAGTTAATTAACACATTTCGGTCTTACCTATATTAATGTTAGTATTCATGCTGCTAAACATGGTTTGTGGAAAGAAGATATGTGTACAGTTTATGTAAACAATAGAGGAACAATTGAAGAACATATTGTGATTTGTTTGTCAAATATGGTTGCTCGTTTAGGCAATCCGGGTCAACGTATTGCTACGGCAGCTGTAATGCATGATATATTATTATACATTTGGAGGCGACATTATAATTTATAGCTGTTGTAAATGTTATTCGACCTCAGGTATTATATAAATAAGGAATCAGTGAAACGTAATTTGAATTTGCATCCCTTCGATGTACTTACTAATCTCGTGGGTAAAACGGCATTGATATTGTTGCACATTATGTTGCTTCATAGGCAATCAATCCAGAATAACATAGGAGTTTAGTGTCATCATAGTACACGCCCGGAAAATCCCTTTCTCTTTGTTATTATCTAGAAGCATCGCCAAGTGTATTGATCCAATTCTCAGTTTTATATATTTTGTATATATTTGTCAAAGTAAAATCAAGAAACACATGTTTACCACGTGTGTGACCGTAATGATATCATTATTACAATTTATTTGGTTAAATATCATAATATTTGAATAATTAAGAATGTGGTAGAGTAGAAATTAAAGGAATTTTAAATAAGATAAGAATTACAAGAATTTTGATAATAGACGATGCTACTAAATCTGAGCAGGGTAAATGAGAACATCTTTGGTAGAGTAGAAATTACACGAAAATGGTACAACAGAAGATTACAAAAATGATACAAAATGCACTGAGCTTGCAACATTATGTTATTCAGTAACCAGAAAGAAAGAGTTATGTATTGTCTCGTACACAATGAAACATGCTTTACAAATGGTTGTCACATTCATGCTGAAAATCAAACTGCATCAAGAAGGTTTCTGAAAATATCAGCGCACACATGCGCACTCCATTTACAAGTATCGATCACTAATATAAAAGTCAGTATGTATGTATATATGTATGTATGTATGTATGTATGTATGTATGTATGTATGTATGTATGTATGTATGTATGTATGTATGTATGTATGTATGTATGTACGGATGGATTAATGTATTAGGTATTTTCAACGCTTTTACAAAACAGACATACAAGATTATTTTATACATGTATTTTTCAACGCAATACTGTAAAGTTCTGTATGTATTCGCAATTCAGGTATGCGAATAAGAAGACAGCACATGTGTGTTTTAATCGTCAGATGTACTTTTTTGGCTCATACAATAATTCATCTTCATTGCATTTTATTTTGTTTTTACATTAATGTTTTATTAGTCTTATGATAATATTTTTTAAAATACATATAAACAAGAGATAACATGCATCATGACGTTACGTAAGTAGATACAGCTAAATTTTTTAAGGTTCATCAGGCTTAATTTGTTTAGCAAATATGATTGCTGTGTTAGATGACTTATCATCTATGTAGTTATCTGTGACGTAAATCATTACATATTGAGACAACATTTGCTACGTGTTAATTAGATAATGAGAAAATCAGTGGCACTACTATGATGACAATTACTGTCTCTTCTTTTTCAGGTGAGTACTTAAAAACTAGATGTGTATCCTTGAAATACTCTAATGTATTTTTCTTCGAAAGCTCATTTAACCACTTAGATTATTAAATTAAACAATGATTGTTCCATGCTAAAATAGTATTAATACGTATCCTAATGAATGGCAAAAATAACACGTTTACTTCTTAAAATACCCGTTACAAACCCATTTAAGTTCAATTATAATTGGTCTAATATGGTACAAGTGTGCGTGGCCACAAAACACACCTAATAAAATAGTTGACGATTTTGCTGGAAAAATCAGTATTTATCATATCCACACTCAAATCCACCCAAATCCACTAAAATCAACCACAAATCCACCCAAATCCACTAAAATCAACCCCAATCCAACCCAATCCACTAAAATGAACACCAGATCCACCCAAGTCCACCCCAAATCCACTCAAAATCACGCCAAATCCACTAAAATCCACGAAAAAAAAACAAATCCACCCTACTCCACTAAAATCAACCCCAAATCCATACAAATCCTCTAAAATCAACTCCAAATAAACCCCAAATCAACCCAAATCCACTAAAATCAACCCCAAATCCACCCCAATCCACTAAAATCAACCCCAAATCCACCCAAAATCACCCCAAATCCACCCAAATAACACTAAAATCTGCTGAAATCCCAAAAGGAATCTTTGCTAATATGATTTGAAAACTGACAATTGTTCTAAATAGGGTTCCAAAGTCTGACATCTTGAATCAAATTCCGTATCATCTGAGGCAAATATTATTCCATCATTTTTTCCAAAAGTTATTTGGAGTATTCGTTTACGGCAAGTAAACATGCAACACAAACACACAAATCAGGGCAAGATCAGGCCAGGGGTCGAAGGGGTGGAAAGGGCACAAAAGCAAAAGTATATGTGACTATTTACTCAAAGTGTGCATAATAAAAGATGAGAATAAGATGGTGGCCGAATTTAAATGACGTGAATATATATATATATATATATATATATATATATATATATATATATATATATATATATATATATATACACACACATATATATATATATATATATATATATATATATATATATATATATATATATATATATACACACATATATATATACACACACACACATATATATATATATATATATATATATATATATATATATATATATATATATATATATATATATATATATATATATGTGCGTGTGTGTGTGTGCGTGTGTGTGTAGAGGGTAGCCTTGGGTAGCCCTAAAATAAATATTACATATACTGGAAGGTCATAATGCAAGAAATCTCATATCATGCATGATCTTGTTCTATGACTAACATAAACTTCATTTTCGCTTCTTACTTGTACACATATATATATATATATATATATATATATATATATATATATATATATATATATATATATATATATATATATATATATACAGTGTGACCCCGCTATAAGGCGGTAGTTGAGAGCCAAAGAACCCGACCGCGTCATAGACCGTTACTAAATGACTTTCTCCAACTGGTCATTGATAATATTTTTTAGTCCGTTCTGAAGCTGACCGTTTCCGCTGGCCTGGCTTTTTCCCAACATTTTCGGAATCCTTGAGACACTTAAAGACTATGTTGCTGGCACTGATATATATTGATTTTGTTGCTGTTGCTGGTTTTGCCAGCATAATTTTTTGTATATGCCTGTCTTTCTCCATTTGTGACATACCGTGCCATACTAGTTGTGGAATAACATGTTGTTCCATTGAAGGTGGTAGACGCCAGTCTCCTTTGCTATAAATAGCACATCTAAGAAACAGAATTTGGTTTTTATAAATTGTTCCAATCACTTCAATAAGTTCGGGGAATTTGTTTCTGTCCCAATTAACTGGCGCTTTTAACTTATGGTTCATGGACTCGCTGTTGTTAGTTGTCCATGGTACACTGCTTACTCCGTCGCGTAATGGGCGGAAAACATAAGTGTTGATTTTGCCCAACACGAATCTTTGCCAATATGATTTGAAAGCTGGCAATTGTTCTAAATAGGGTTCCAAATTCTGACATCTGGTATCAAATTCCGTATCATCTAAGACAAATATTATTCCATCATTTTTTTCCAAAAATGATTTGGAGTATTCGTTTACGGGCCAGTAAACATGCCCCATTTTCTTGAAGATGTCGTTGGATATTGTCATTAATGTGTTTGGTACACAAATTTTGCCTGCGGAAATTTGGCTTTGAGGGCGTTCGTCATGCTCTTTTCTTCGTCACTTCCAATGGTTAATCGCGCTTTGTGTCCAAATCGATCACTGACGTGAGAGAAAAATTTCCCGTAAGTTTCCTCTTCGGCATCAAAATGTATCATGCACGGCCCAAACATTACCGGAAAATCCTTGGTTCTATCGCTTATCACATATCGGTTTTTGTAGGAAAAGACTGTGACATAAAAATTTCCTAAGTTGAAAGTTCTATCAACACCTAGAACACTCCCGTCATCTCCTTCACAGTTTCTGATCATCTCATCCATCTGTTGGTTGCTATAAACAATGACAACAGGTTTCTTCTGTTTTGTCAAAATTATTTCTTGGATGGCTGGATTACTGTGAAGCTCGCTTAAAAGACTGACCACATCATCAGCTATATTTATTCTGGAGTTCATATTGTCTTCACATTTTCGTTTGCGGTATCTGAATTTTTTGTCGTTTATTTGTCGCGTAGATGTTGGAGCAGTGAAACTGTTTTCTTCCATAATTTTTGTAATAACGTTGCTGACTTTCTCGTGCTCTGCCATTTCAGCTGCTCTCTGAATAATGTTTGTTTCTGTCCTTATATATGGCTCCGATTTCTTCGAATTTCCGTGCTTTTTCTAGCTGATTGGCATTGTGCCGCAGTATTCCACAATGACCAGCATTTTCTTCTCTACAGGATTGAGGATAATAGATTGTATATCTATGTTTGGTGCCAAAATACGATTAGCTGACTTGTTGTGATGTATTTGATTGACAGGTGCTCCAAATACATTGTCAAAATAGTTTTGTGACTTTTTACAAGAATACTTACAGTTTTATCTTGAAGACATGGATTCAGTAATATCATCACCACATGGCTTTATAACAATACACGTGCATGACCCACGAACACTTTATCGTATCGGGCTTGATACAATTTTTAATTCGTTGTTAGTCAGATGCCTTAATTCAGTTTTTTAACACTATTTTATTTTCTTCTCAGTTTCGTAGGAGGCCTTTGTTAACCAAATACACGACTCAAAAATCTGGTCTGTTCACCCTATCTGCTGCTAAGGCCATTGACAATCAAGTTCTTGAGCTTTTCAAACTCTTTCACATGGAAATCCAAGAGATAGATGAGCCAGTTTCATCCGTAATGCTAAATATTGATGCATACATTTTTACCTTTTAGGGTAGCGCTGTGATGTATAGATGAGATGGCATACACAATGCGATTTAGGTGGATATGGTGTGATTTTTTGACGTTGATTTTAGTGGATTTGGGTGTGGATTTGGGTGTGGATTTGGATGTTTCGTAACACCGCTGTTGAATGTCAGATATTTGGAACAGCTCAATGGTACAGAGTGGTACAGAATTTTAAAATAAAACGTAAAAATTGCAACATCATTAATATATACTTTTTCATTCGCTTCTACACTAGAAAAAAAATCATCTGAAGAATACGTAAACACGTATTGACTACCTCTCTGCTTGGACCACGATTAATTTGCCCATGGCATGCGACATTGTGCCATTGATTATTACATGTCTCTAGATCTTCCTTTACTAATCGAAATAACGGTCTGTGTTCAATATACTTCATGGATACATTATCGAAACGGATGTGTATTTGCATTCATCTGCATTACTGGTCGATATGTGAATGTTGATCCGATTTGATCTAATGGTCCGACCATATATCTGCAAAATCATCAACATGTGGCTGTTCAGAATCCATCACGTATATATTATGGTAAATCTTAAATATTAAACACGAATACAATTCTATGCCAGACGTTAAGTACTTCAAACAAGAGTGTCGCTGGGCTTTAGTAGCATTGATGTTGTGGGTTGAATGGTTGGTGGAGCATCGATGTACTTTCCAAAACTCAATTATGTTGCACGCATTCACAGGCTATCTTTGTCTCGCCAGTGATATTGAAACCTACCCTACATCCGGTCAAAATGAAATTTACGATCTGGACGTAAAATGTGAAGTTTACTTTCATCGAGCCCATTGCAGATAATAAAAAATGACGGTCATTGTTATGGCGTCATTTCATTATCGTCCTTGATTGGTCAATGTTTTTATAGCTATTCCTATTAAAGTTAATACTCGTATTTATGACGGTAATGCCACTTAAGCATACATTCATCATCAGTCTCTTGACCTATTGTGGTCGTTGAGGCACTGTAATCCTGAATATATGACCAGTTCCCTCAACTTTTTTCGATCATGTGCAAATGCATGTGTCTCAATAAAACGTGCCATGATCCATTTTGTGATGTTGTCAGTCCCCTGTGTTCTCTGTCTACCTTTCCTTCCGCCACCTTGGACGCTATCCTGCATTACTGTTGTGGATAGACTGTTGGCTCTACAGACATGGCCATACCATTTCAGCTTTGTCTTTTTGACAGTGGTGAGGAGGTCTTCATAATCACCTACTTTGCGCCTGATGGTGTTGCGGACTTCTTCATTTTTGATGTGCTCCATGTAAGAGATGCCAAGGATGGTTATGTAGCATGATATTTGAAGTGCCTGGACTCTTCGTTGTAATTCTGCAGTCAGGGTCCAGGCCTCACATGAATACAGAAAATTGAGATGACTAGTTCTCTCAATATTATGATGTTAATTTTCAGACATACATTCTTGCCACTGCAGAAGGATCTGATCTTATCTTTGAAATAGCTGCCGTTGTTTGTGCTGCTCGTGACAAATATTTCTGCTCTTGATCCCTCTTCGTTGATTACGGAACCAATAAATCTGAATTGGCCCACTGTTTCAAGTTCTCGTCCTCTGACTTTAATCTTGGTTGAGATTTGTTTGCTATTATTTGTCATCAGCTTTGTCTTCTCGGCTCTTATCTCCATGTCAAATCAGGAAGATGTTTCATCCAGGTTCTTCACTAAGGTGGCCAACTCATCTTCACTGCCTGCCAGCCCATCTATGTCGTCTGCAAAGAGTAGGTTGGTGATGTTGGGCCCTCCAATGCTAACAGTCCCACAGAGCTCTTCCAGGACTTCACTTATATATGCGCTCTAAGTAGATGTTTAAAAGAGTGGGTGTCAGGTGACAGCCTTGCCGTACTCCAACTGTTGTCGAGAATCAGTCCCCCAAAGAACCTTGAGCAATAACTGCACTTTTAGTATTGGCGAATATCTGCTTGATGGTATTGGGCAACGTTTGACCCATCTTGTACTTTTTACTTGTGACCCACAATGCCTCATGCCACACTCTGTCAAAAACATTTTTGAAATATATGAACACATGATTGATGTCCTGTTGATATTGTGAGTACATTTCACAGAGAACCCTAAGTTTGAATATATTTTATGCTGTGCTTTCTCCTGTCTGGAACGTTGCTGTTCTTCAGCGCTTATTTCTTCGGTTTGTGGGTTCAGTCTGTTCAAGATGATCTGCAGCATCACCTTAATAGCATGGCTGATCACACTAATAGTTCTGTACGTTTTGGCACAGTTGGAGACTGCCCTCTTTTGGGAGTGTTATAATCAGTGATTATGTCCATTGTGCTGGCCATTCGCCTGTCTGCCAGATCTTGTTGCAGATTTGTGTTAGTAGCTCTATCACCGATTCCCCAGCATTTTTGATAAGTTCAACTGGGACATTGTCTACTTCAGCTGCTTTCCCATTCTCCAGTGCTATTATTGCTGAATCAGCCTCTTCTTTTAGAATGGGGTAATCATCATCATATGTCGAGTTTGGAACTTTAATTACCTCTGGGTCTCCTGTGGACGGATTGTTGTAGAGTTCGTTACAATACTCAGTCCATCTTTTTTTCAATGTCACTTGCTTCTGTGAAGCTTTTTCCATTTTCGTCTTGAATGCTACTGACTCTTGGATGCTTCTGTCTGGTGAGGTCTTTCACAATTTGGAATGCCTTTTGGCTGTTATTCTTTATCACACTGCTTGATATCTATATGCATTTTTGTCCAATCCAATATTATTTTGCTTTCTTCAAGTAGTTTCTAATATTCTTGTTTATTTCTCGGTACTCCACTGCCCCGGTTGTGTCTGGTGTTTTTGAGATCTCTTCGAACATCACACGGATTCAGAATATCTTCTGTAACCCAGGGTTTTGTCTTTGGGCGATGGAGGCCAATGATATCCTTGGAAGCTTTTGTCATGACTGTGTTTAAAGGGTCTGTAATCACCTTAACATCAACACCCATCACAAGAAGTGGAGCCAATTTTCCTCCAATTGTGGCTTGGAATGACTTGCAGATGTTAGGGTCCTTCAGCTATTCAAGGTTTAATTTGAGCCAGATTTTCTTTGGCTTGTTCATGTTCTTCAGCCTCACTTGGAAGTTCATAATGACGAGGTCATGATCACTCCAAACATCAGCACTTGGGAACATTCTTGTTTTTACTCTATCGATGCCAGATTGTAACGGTTTTGAACCAGTATGTATTCGATCTGGTTATGATGGGTTCCATTTGGTGCGTGTGCCATGTCCAGCATCGCAAAGCTTTATGTTGGCACATGGCGTTGGCTAGTACCAAATGGTTGTTGCTTGCAAACTTGAGCAGCCATCTCCCTCTTTCATTGGTATACTCATTGCAAGAAGGTCCACAATGATCATCCCACTCTTTCAAAGCATCTTTGCCAACATTGGCATTCCATTCTCCTTGGATGATGAAGATGTGTTTTACTTAAGATGTTTATTCTACCCTGGAGTTTGTTGTAAAACTTCTTTATTTCTTCATCCACGTGATTAGTAGTTGGTGCATATACTTTAGGTTAATTGTGATGTTAAAGGGAGATGCTTTCAGACGAACGGTGATTATTCTCCATTCGTCTGAAAGCATCTCACTTGTACCTGTATTAGCCTTTTACAATACCAACAATGCGAAACGTACTAAACAGGTTCGCACGTGAAATTATTCTTGCACCGCAGCTTACCGATTGCGGACAGAAAGAAAGGTCTGTTCAGCCTTATTCTGATATTATGCCTTGAGAATGGAAATGTTTGTAATAATTAAATGCTGACGGATTGCTGTTACGGAGGAAGGAAAATTACTCACATCAATTTTTAAGTTTCCAAAGGTTGTTTGCTGATACGAATGGAGGAATGTTTCCTTTTATTTTGCTAATATGTTCGGAAATTTTAAAATCTTCGTAATTCAATTTTATTTCATTGTCATAATTCCAGTTCCATTTGATGTTGTCAAATAAAAACTGTTTGCCTTTACTATCTTAGTTTATACTGAAAATGACAAATTTACATACTTCTGTTGGGATGACACATGCCTGGCTTTTAATAGTCGCTAATCCCTTATAAAATTGGTGAATTGTAAAGTTCATAAAATATTCCGGTAGCGATAACTCTGCATATCATGCATATGTTCGTGATTGAAACCGTGAATATTCGATAATTCAGCAGCTGATAACCCAGTGTCGAAGAAGAAAAATAACCACTTCCTGAATAGGTTTGCACCCATGGAAGATCGTGTCGATGCCTTACCGCGTATTTGACCGTAAAAGTTCCAGATCTGTTGATCATGCTACTGTGACGCATGTATATCGACCATGAAGACACATCTGAAGCGTTGAGTTCATTTTTACATCTCTAGTAAATCAAAATTCGATAATATAAGCGCTTCCTAAGCCGTCAAGTGCGAATACATAATGTATGGTCTCTCCCGCTCAGACACGATTCGATGAAAACAATTTCATTTTCTCGAGTCCACGGGCAAAAACTTTTCTTTTAGAGATGCGTTTCCGACAGTACCTAAAGCAGTCAGTTTTGCAACACAAGAACCACAGACGCCATCACGATTCGAATCAGATAAAGAAATGAATATATTCCTACGGTTGTTTGCAATTTTGTCACCGTTGTCGTCAACGATTTTAAAGATACAGAGTGGAAGTATAGTTCTCGCCCACGGGGCTGATTATCGTATAATCGCGTCTGAAACACGATAATATTTACTGGTAGGATTGTTCGATACATTAATAGTGTAACCGCATACTCGTGTCTTGTTTTGCTTGTTATTGTCTCCGATATATTGCATATAATGCCAAATATGACGTTATTATAACATTACCTTTATTATATTTGTGTGCTCAACTAAAACTTTGCGAAAGCAAATACGAGTTTTACAATCACAGCAATCAATCTGAAATTTTTCACTGGTGCTTCGTTACACACGCTCTTTGAAATATGGTTTGCATTGTTGCCACTACATTATTGTTGGGACAAACCTGCACGCAGAATTGGAATGGCCGCTAAAATTATGTTATGTTCGGTCTAACCAAGAACTGTTACTATGCAAACAATGTCATCTTATTATTGTGTATGATTTAATTGATATGTTAAACAAGGTGTACTGCAATCAGTATCAGTATCAGTTTGACACATCATCTATATAATATCGAACTTGTTAAAAAATATGTTTACAAAGCAAAGTTGATTCTTTTTCATAACAATACATGTTTTTCACATGCATCAAACAACAATATTTATTCACGATGATTTTGAAGTTAGTATGGCATTATCAGATACATCAAAGAATATCGTTTGTTATAAAATACATCACGTGCACAAAATCACCACACTTAATCAAATGTAGTAAACTTCGATCCTCCGCTTTTTGAGCGCAGCATGAAAGCTGACTATATTTGGGTCATTTTAAATCAGCAGTTATTTATATTAAACTTTAAACGTTTAGTGAAATGATTAAACTGAGCAAACATCTAAAACATGTCCGCTGAAATGAAAAAGCTAATATTTTTAATTTTACGTCATTATTATTGATGAATACATTAACTGAAAGGTTTTAAACAAATTTGGATGGTATTACCGACAACATATTTATTTATATCCATGTAGACATTACATCAAATTATATATATTAGTATCCTATTCATACTGAGTTGTGATTGTATTGTAAGATTAATGATCTATTCTAACTAGTTATATTACTATTTACATTGAAATTGCATATGCGCTATACATAGTGCAGCAAAGTATTAGCTGTATGTGTATAAATTAGGTAGAATATGACCATAGGATCACAGTGCATGATATCAAACCGAATTCAAATAACTACAATCTAGACGGAATATCCATCTAGTAAACACAACGAAGATATTACTGATTATGAAACAAACTGATAGACACTGAAATAACCTTGGAAAAATACAGCAAATAAAAGGAATACTAAGTAAGAAAAAAATGAAATGTATTTGTATAGATGGCATATTTAGATTTTAGCCAGGCTTCTTTTCTGGATATTTATACAGAATATGTTTCCCCTTCCATATGCATGGATTATTCTCATTTGGTTGCCTTATTTATTGAACATAATCTGCCATTATTTGAGTATAAGTCTGTATCATGTATTTTTAAAGTTAAATGGTTTAAATCGGGGCACTCAGACATCTCCAGTATGTAGTTATTGGATTATTTAATGGATCTTTCCTATACTATTTGATCTTAATCTGCATTGCTCTTTAAGTATACTGGTGTATAAATGCAAATTTACCAAATATTAAACAAAGCAAAACAATTATGACTATTAAAAGTGTACCATCCAAAGCACATTAATATTACGTGGCATCTTTTTGAACACGTTCCTTTAAATTTGAACAGAAACGTTACTCTCTCTCTTTTTCTCTCTCTCTCTCTCTCTCTCTCTCTCTCTCTCTCTCTCTCTCTCTCTCTCTCTCTCTCTGGCGAAAAAGCACATGCACACCACACGGTCGCTTTAGCTACATATGATATGCTTTACGTAGAAACAACAAGCGTCATCAATATACTTGACCTATATACTCTACATGACGATACAAACTCCGGTGACCCGATTCATATTTGACAGCATAGCATCGAACTTTTAATCTACACAGTGTGTCACATATATGATCAAATTTATACATACTAATTGAAGGTATTACTTTTATGTTTAATCACCATTTCTCATCTCAATATTGGCTATTAATGGCGGCCAGTAAAATGTGTGGAGGAAGAAATCACAGTAAGAATCTCTGAGCCTGATGAAGCTACTAGCAACGTTCTCATATATCTACAATGGGCGATCCCGAGACTCGAACCCACTCATATTGATATTAATAGCTAATGATCTGACCTCTTTAGACTACTCGGTCACCCGCTTTGCGAAATGAAATGTTACTGATCTGTCAAACGACCTCTTTCGAAAGTTACAGAATGAAATTGTTTACTTCATTAATTTAAACGTTTTAAAAGATGACACATCTCTTTGTAATAACTACCAGTCTCAACCTATGGTTGTTTGAGATATTCGTTATATCTTTCTTTTGTTCAGTCGAGCTTTAGTTAATAAGTCAATTTGTTTATTCCATTTCCATGTCCATCATAAAAGAATCAGTCAGATATGCGTGCTACATTAGCGTATGCCATTTGTTTTATTACTATCGTTAGAAGATGATGTACAACTAGTAAGTGTACACGATGCGATATAACAAAATTAAATTTGGTATGACAAAAGACTGGGAGGTAATATCGCCTCCAGGTTAAAAACAAATTCCGAGAGCTCAATGGTTTTAGTTACCCAGGGGAAAAAACATCATCCAGGTTATAATTACTGCGGTCCTTCAACTCGAGTCAATATCCGACTTGATAATCAAGATCAACCTAAGCCAGGTGAATATCCAGTAAACCATATCGATAAAGCTTGTCACGCTCACGATATTGCATATAACAGTAGGGATCTTCAGCAACGACATATCGCTGATGTGAAATTGATTCACGAGTTAAATTATGTCAGCGATAAAACATTCAACGAAAAATTAGCTAGTTTTCTAATAAAACCCGCTATGAGAGGTAAATTCGTATTTGGTAGCGGAGCTTCACGAGTTGGTACTTAATATTATATGGAATCAATCTATTTTATTCTCCAGCCGGATATTGGAAAGGAAACGCTGCGATTAGTAAACTCGCCAGCGTGGCAACAGTTAAAAGGGTTACCGCGGCAGATTGGTTATCCCGGCAAGCGATATGGCAAATTTATATAGCGCCTCCTAATAAAATTTAGTTTGCGTCTTTTGATGTTAGCGTCCCTAATGAAGTTTACCAGGCTGATGCATTATTTCTCCTGCACGATACTGTCAGTACACGTACGTACAAATACTCGTTAACTGGCGTTGATATTCCGAGTAGATAAAAAGAAGCAGAGCCGCAATTGACTAAGACTTTACTTCATGTAAGCTTTGCTGCGTTAAAACGAACTTATCGACGAGGACCTCTTCGGTGGCAAAATTTATTACAGGTTTATCACGGTAGAGAATTTCAAGGTGAGGTATCATCAAAGATGAAACAACATAACACCGCTATCAGACGAGGACATACTGCAAGTCATCGCGATCAGGCAATCGTCGAGCGATTAAATCAAACACTTGCATACCGGTTATTTGGATATCAATACGCGAGAAAATTTTTCAAAGACAAACGATCACAAGAATGGGTTGTAAGATTACCGACTGTGCTAACCGCGCTGAATAATGCAATTACTCGAATGATCAATATGAAACCTGTTAACGCGATTACACCCCCCCCAAAAAAAAAAAAAATTTACAACGGCGTGTTTTTTTTAACATAACCAGTATTAGGTAATGTCATTGTGAGGTATTTATATGAACCTGGTGAACTTGAAGGTGGTATAAAAGGTCAACCGATCTTATTTGTAGTGTAACCGTACATAATATATCTCACGTTGTTACATCTAAAGGTAGACAGGCAATCTATAGATTAGATTCAACCGCTCCTCAACGTGGATTTACACGTGAACAACTACATTTGATTCCCAATGATGCTAAATTACCACCACGGGTTCTTAACTAGCAGCACAACGTCGATTACACTCAAGACAGGTCAACATTACATTTTCTCGTGTGTGACCACGACAACTATATTTTCTATCTACGGTAAATTGTTGTGGATCTTTCTCCGACCATATCATTATGCAATTACAGCTCGCGAAGTAGTTAACTTGTTTTTGTTTTAAATGCGATATAAATTCAACGTCGAGATCAAATTATCTCTTATTTTTTGTAACATTTGTTTACACCCGGCGAGTTTTTGTCTTATCATGTTATCGTTGACAATATCAATAATAATATTATTATTATTGTGAAAGTTTACAAAAACTCTTTCAACTTGATTTATTCTTCTTACTCGAGATACCGCTAAGTAATCTAATTTCGACCATTCTATGTAATCATCGATGATCCAAACAATTATATCAGAAATGGTTAATCCTTGAGAAGAGTGAATCGTAATTACGTATCCTAACTTCCATGGAGATTTTGCAGCGTGTATTGCATCTCTCACAACAGCGATGTCAACTAGTACAATATCATTTAATACAAGTTTTTGCTTTTCTGTTTTCCCGGGAATATCAACACCGATATTTTCTCGTCGAGTATCATCCGATCTATAACACAGTGGATCTTGACACGTCGGAAATTTTTCTTCATGTAAATAAAATAATTTAATCTAAAGCATATCCCTGATTTTCTTTCTAACCGGATTATCAGATCGTTTGGTTTCCATTTTTCCCAAAAATCCCGATAGAGGTTTTTGGTTTCGTTCTGCGCGTTGTTTCGCATTGAATTTTATTCAATTGTAATCTTATTGAAGCTTTTAATGTGTTTAATGATTCATCAAGTGATCTTTGATCGGTATTAATTTCTTCGTAATAATCTAGTCTTTTTTAGCCATTCATGAGGAGATAATCCGGTGAATGTTTGTGGTTGACTGTAATCACCACTCGTTTTCACAGTGGTATTTTTTCTTAGCAGCCTTTCCAAGAAAGATTTGCTGTTGTTAATGATACTGTACATATTTCATCGCAAATGGTGATTCGATGAATATATTTCTTCTCATTCTATCAGGGGTCCAAGCGTCACCTTGCTATCGAAAAAAACTATGATACGTACAAGAATTTACTCCGCGATTTTTCATCACCCTGAAACGTCTTTGCGTGGGTGTTAACACAATCACGTCAGAATCCTTTCCAAAATATTCGATAACACGAGTTGTTTTACCACATGCGCCTGGCCCGTTCAAGTAAACATTTTTATATCTAGTTACTAGATAATACCCAGATCGCGACAATGATACTTATGTTATTGTTTCTCAGCGATAATTATCCTCGATGGTAACATCTGCCGATTCACAATATTCGTGCAATGTTTCTTGTTTTATTCTCCGTGATCCCCATGCAAAAACATTTGTAGTAAATGCTTTGACAATGTGATTATGTTCAACGTTAAAGTTAATCGAATATGTCGCAACTCTGACCGCGATATTAGAAAATCTATTTATCATCGATAATAAATTAATAGAAACATAAGCGATCATCAAAATTCTCAAATGAGTGTACTGTGGTGATTCACAGTCAATGTATTCAATGATACTACCGATTTGGTTTCCCCGCTAGAGAAATAAGCGGCTTGTCGACTTGTAAATTTATAGTTTTTTGCAGCATCCGCAATTAGAAAATCACGTTTAGGATCATCTAAAATCAATCGTGTACAACGTCGTTTGTGATCGCATAATCCAACTTGAGAAAATTTACCGATTATTCTTCCTTTGAGATCTTTTGTGGAGCTTCCTTCGTTGAGATTTGCTAATTGGGTATCATCATCGTCTCCAAAGAGTATTTAAAGTGTTGGTAACCAAACTGAAGTTTGTTTCTGATATGATATAACTACCTCGTTGACAGTCAACGATGTTAACATCATACTATGAATCATAAATCGTAATAATACTATCGGTGCCCATTTATTCGTTGTAAATGTCTACCAAACCAAGCATAACAAATCGGATGAAGGTTTTTAGCGAGTTTAAATTATATCACACGAGCGAATCCCGTTAAGTCAGAATCGGGTAAAGTTCCATTTACCGCGACTATGGTCATTTCATGGGTAGGATGACCAAACCGTGTAAAATATTCCTTACACTCGCCATACCCGAGAAAACATCCTTGGTAACATGCAATCATGTCAACTGAAATACTATCATAGCGGTTATATTTAGTGTTCCACAGCCCGCCGTGGCCGTATTAGACAAAACTTAATTGTTCATCATACAGAAACTCAAATCAAGTTGGTGATCATAAATTCTTCTTTTGAGCAAATTGAGCGGCGACAGATGGAAGAGTGAAACAATCTTGTAATAATTGTTCTGTATTTGATGATGTAGCTGGTTCGATCATTTTCCTATGAAGTGATTCTGTCAAGTATAATTCACCGTTGGATCTTTCAAATTGATCATATTTGCTATCTTCGAAACTTTTAAATAACCATGCAGAAACTGGATCGGTTTTTCTTAACTCACGAATACAGTCAAATATAAATCGCTCCGGTGGCCTAGTGGTTAGAGCGTCCGCCCCGGAAGCGGGAGGTCGTCGGTTCGATCCCCGGCCGAGTCATACCGAAGACTTACAAAAATGGTACAAACAGCAGCCTCGCTTGACGCTCAGCATTAAGAGGTTAGTGGTAGGACTGGTCGGCCTGGTGTCAGGATAATGTGACTGGGTGAGACATCATGCTACATGTCTGCGGCATGATGTCTCAGTGCTAGACATCACTATAAACTGCCTCACTGCAGATATCGTAGTGAAATGACTGAAAAATTGTTAAAGCTACGTTAAAACTCCTAATCAAACAAACAATCAAATATATCACCGGAGTAATATTTTACCACGCGATATCGTGGAAATATCCTTGCGGAGATTGTCCACTCGTGCGAATTGTGATCGATTATTTCAATCGGAGTTCCACCTTTCTATAATGTTTTAATTCGTATAATACTTCTCGTTGCTATGGTTAATGAAATTTTTTCTTCTAATTCAGCAATATCCTTTACTGAAGCTCCGGTAGTTTTTACCGATTGTCCTCATTTATTTATGTTGGAAAATCTCAGATCGGTTAACCCGTTTTCTCGTTTCAACATTCTTTAAAAGTTCGATAGCACGTTCGGCTACACAAATCAGCAATGATTAAACTCTCATAAGGACAAGTTTATCGATGTCTGGGGGTTCTGTCAAAAGATTCCGTAGAACGCTGCGGTTAGCGAGTATACTTGATCGTAGTTTGCTCGATCAAAATCCGGTTAACATTCCCTGTTTAGCTTTTATCATCGATGATTGCGTATTTATCTTTTGGTGCCATTACGCGTTCTCGTTTATTACAAACCTTCCAGTAGTGTTTTGAAATTTTACTGAATTCGTGATTGGCGGTTTATCCTGGATAATATTTCAGCTCTTCGGTCATCAGTCATAGTGTTATTATCGCGTGTTGCCCTATACTTCGACCATACATATTCAGCTCCATCTCTTAAAAATTCATATTTTGCTTAATTGATGCAATTGTTTCATTTTTTATTTCCACGTTCGCGGCCTTATTCTATAATCCAGGTTACAAACACTCCACGGACGATACGGCGTTATATCGGTAATCTTGGAGATATCTTCAATATATCTATTAGGCAAATGATATATTCAACTGAATTTATCGATATTATTAATATAGCAATGGCGAACAATTATTGAAAATGGATATTAAAAGAAAGAGCGGGTATATGTTCAAAAAATGCGTAGGAGAATATTGCGCGGGTCTTAATCAACATTTCAAACGAGGTTATCATGGTCATATTAAGTGCATTCAATGCTTCCATAGTATACAAGGTAAATCGTGATTATGCTGTAATTGTGGCGGCAAAAGATTCGGAGAATTAGTTCGACATTACGAGAAGAAATACAACATCGTATTTGATGAACTAAATTATATTACGGGAGTTTATCGCGATAACAATTAAAAATTTTTTTACCTTATACAAATATGAATCAAAATGAATTCGTTTCTCATCCTGTTATCAACATTTATGAATCATCTCGTGCTGGAATCGTTAGACATTGTAGACCAAAGGTAAAAATCTGTTCGATTAATAATAGAGGTTATATAAAATTAATGTCGATGGATTCACATATTACGCTTATTGATTTATTTATTAATGTTGTTATTGGTTTATCGATAAAGGTCTCGTTGTTGATCACATTAATGGAAATCCTCTTGACAATCGCTTACAGAAATTGAGAGCCGTTACTGAAGGTTAAAATTGTCTGATTTCGAAGCAAAAAATCAAAACTCAACAACTAAGACCCGTATTTATCGACAGTGAGAGTATCGAATTTCCATCAGCGTACTCCGCAGGTAAATATTTTGATATTTATCCAGCAGTTGTAAAATTTGTCGCAAAAGTTATAAGTTTAAAAACCCTCTCAAAAAATACAAGCGGGTATAATTTATTTGCGCGTGATTGTCTGATAGATACAATCATTTAGATAATAAATTATAGTATATGGACTACAAATCACACGCAGAGTTACTTAACGCAGCGAGACAAAATATTATAAATCACTTCGATGTATTCACTGAAAAAAATAGTCATGTGACACCGTTTCAATTCCGAAATGAACGATGGCTCGTAAACCAGTATCATCGATGCAAGTTAGAATTGGAGTGGGATGTCAAACACCATCTTGATATCCTCGCTGAAAATTCCGTCGAGGTTATGTCGTCTATTGATTTTCATGATGAATAGAGAAACGCGGTTTATCAAATTTATGATGAAGACAAAAATTTCGACATCATTATCCGATGTATTTGACGATGGGAATCACGCTTATCAAAATCTGTAGTAAATTGTCTGAGAGATACAATAATTTAGACATAAGAATTTATATAGTATATGAACAACGAAAATATGGCCGAATTGAAAATCTAATTTGATCGAGTAAAAGATTGACAGCACAATATTTACCAGTAAATTCATCACCGATGAATATGAAGGTATTAAATCGATGCGAGATAATGGTATATCATCACATAAAAATGAATACTGGATAATGAAAATCATTACTGAAGAGCGAAATAAAGTTGTTTATCGAAACTATGATAGATTAAAATTACTTCTATCAGCTTCAAAGCTTGTCAAAAGAATTTCTGATGACATCAACAAAGTTTTTGAAGATCGACGACCAGAAAAAGTTATAATGGCAAAATACGAAAAGATGCTGCTTGATTAAGGAAATTTAAATATATCTTCAGAATTTTTTTTATAGCGCTGTTGAATTCCTTATTATATTTACGATCTTGCTGAATTTTCTCGATTCCTCTTTTTAGTTTTTAATTCTTGATTAAAATATCATGATATCGAGTTGATAATTTCAAATTCTCGGTCGTTAATTTCTCAATCGCGGTGTTGTATTTGCTATTCAATATTTGTTGTTTTTGTAATTCGGTTTGATTCTTTTTTCTTCTATCGTGGTTTTAAATTGCCCTCGCTGGTTTTTCTCACGTTGATCTCTTTGTCGTATTAGGCTTGTGTTTTTCTTACACTGATTGTAGTTGATCTCGCTGGTTTTTCAAATTGGTTATTTTGTTTTTCATGGCGGTGATATCCTCTCGCAGTTTTTGTTTAGTAGCTCGATATTCTTCTCGAGCTACACGTAAGTGCTCAGCGTTGCCTTGTGTAACCGCGCTCATCGCTTCACTAGCCCATATTTTAAATAATCGCGATAATCCGATTTTGTTTTCGGTGGCGACTTCAAGAGGTCTTTTAACGTCATGCAAAGCAATGACTTTCTTCGTCGTCCGCGGACAAGTAAGTTGGAATTATCATTATACTACAAGCAAAAAGATGATAAAAAAATAATAGTATAAAAAATAACGCGGTAATCATAGCAATACAAAATCATAGTAATAATTTTGGAGGTAATCATATCAATTTATTTTTAAAGATTTCATTTAAGATCTATTGACATTATTCTCGGATTTTCCCTTGAAGTCTTTAGACATTAAGATCTCATTAAGGCGATCGCGGGAAATACCCGAGTTAGCATAATTTAAAATTTGATCACGTCCGCATGAATTCATAGTAATATTTTCTTATTGAATTCTATCTAGTTGATGTTGTGTGAGTAAGAAATTTTCGTCGCCGAATTCATCGATGATTATAATATAATTGCCAGTGATTGAATTTGTAAATAAATCTCTCCTAGCGCGCTCGATCTGTTGTTTATCAACGACGGATATCTTCTCATGGTAATGCATTATATATAAAGTCTTGTACAATTTCAATTGCGGTAGATTTTTTATTTTTTTTACTTCGAGTCTAATCTGTAATTGCTCCCTGGATAAATCGATCAGGTTAAAATTTTGGTAGATAAGTTTAAAATTTATTTTTTATATCCAATGAATATGACGCCGTAAATACACTGCATTAACCGGTACCTGCACTATTAAACGTCCAGGAGATACTTCAGGAGTGAAGGTATATAGAATGTATCCCTGTTGTGCTTGATTTGATAATTCTGTGTTTGCGCTATAACGTCCATCAATTGCACCTAGTGAAAGATTTACAGCGATCACAGGAGATATATCGACGTTGCCAGGTGATATGTGTCTAACTGTTCCATCTGGATCATTCTTGTATCTGAGAATAGTTGTTGGGGGTGATATTCTCCACGTGGTGAGTATCAAGGGAAAATATTCATCGATAAGATCATTAACGGATTTTCTTAATTGTTCTGCGTTATATGCAGTAAACTTGAAATTCGGCAGTGTAGTTTATATTAACGAGTATCCATCTATACAATTTTATTTGTTGCCTAAGTTATATCTATTTGTAACAATTGATAGAATAAGTCTCTCGTTGATATACTCCGTGTAGGATACAATTTGGTTTAACGCTTCAATTTGTGAAATGATTTTGTTAGTGAATTTTTTAGAGAGATGTTCTTGAAAATTGTGTTTTAGTTTTATTTCATTTATTTTATGTAATTGATTGATTTCTTTAAAAAAAAACAAAATCAGCAATGTGATAGAAATTAAATGATATACGAACAGGATGTTCACGTTCAGGATTTCCGAGTTCTATAAAACTAACTCCCTAATGAATATCATCCTTGTTTATATAATCAAAGGTGTCATCTACTGAAGTTTATAAAATGTGAAATGAATTTCGTTTATATTCTGAGTCAATATCACTGTAAGATTGTTTATCCGTTACATAATCCAATTTTTTTGGTTCAGGTGGACACGGTTTTTCCGATGGTGGGCTTTCAGGTCATCCTAGTATAGTTCTGATCGAAGATTTATATATATCCACGGTGCTATCAGGTGATGTAATCTTGATCACGGTAGACAATGATGGTTTGTGAACCGTTATAGTAATTTTAGATTCTTCCCCGGTGAGAGATTTTATTTTACGTTGAATTTCATTGTTGATATCCTCGATTTCATAATTCCTTTTGGAAAGATATATAGTTTGCCAATCAGTGTTAGTTTTATTCGCTACTACAAAGGTATTAATAGGGTGCTTCCTCACAGATGATTCCGAACGGATATTCGGTCATCTGTACTATACCCGCAATTGAGTAAGCGCGGTTTCATTTACTTGAATCGGTGTTGGAAAATCTACACTGAATTCAAGATTTTTTCATGTTATTGATATCGTCATTGTTCTCGGCGGGTTTATGTTTGTGACTATCTGTTGAAGTAATTATTGTGGCGATGTCATCGGCGTTGTCATTATTCTCAATATTATCTTTTTCTAATTTTGACATCGCGGTATTAAATATTAGTCATTGTCGTGAAATGGCTATCGGATATTACTGTGTCATCGAGGCTGGATTATATCAACGAAGATATCTGAGAATACGCGGTTGACGCTGTATGTAATTTAACTGTATATTCATGTAATTTATTTTGACTAAACGAGGATTTTTTTGTGATGATGCTGAGAAATCCTATGATTGTTGTCGCCTTTAAAATGCAAATAGTAACAACTACAGGGGCGATCATCGTTATCGTCGAAAATAATACACCGGTTCCAGCTATAACACCTGAAACCGAATATAATATTATATAAATGCGTGTAATACGCCTGCTATATATTTTTTACCTTCGTGTGATACATATCAACGAGATTTGTTAGTTTAGTTTGTAGCTCGCGGATTTGAGCGTATCGATACTGTGGGGTTAGGTAACCTAATTATATTGTTTACTTGTTTGAAAATTCTATATGCCATGTAATCGACGCTCAAGCTAATTTATCATCAGCGTAAGCTACCGTAAATCTTTCAGTGGATCCTTTTTATATCACCGCGTTTGTAGTATAACCCCTTGTAGATGAACTCGATTATGCGGTAATTTGTATAGATGAAACCACAGTTAACCTATAAAATCCATTGACACCCGCGGTAACATGGATAATATTATTTTGAGGTGTCCAGGCAAATTATCCGTGATGTATCGTATACACGTTATTGATATTTTTATCATGAGGTATTTTAATCTTATCGAGTCGAGCAAAGATATCAGAAAAATCAAGGACGATATCGCCATGAGTCTGTTAATCGTGTAGACAGCTGTTTAAATATCAGAAAGTTTTGATAGGAAGCACTGGTTTTCGATAGAAATTATCAACAATTTCTTCAGTCTTTCTAACATTTCTTTGAAGACTCCCGAATTGATTATTTACGTGAACACGGCCCGCAGATTTGTTAGTTTATCATCAGTGGTTTTACATTTATTTATCGTCTACGTAACTTTTTTTGTCGCGTCGTTGTCCGATGTTGGATTAGCAGGTACGGTCATTTTATTTGAGTTCATGTCAAGTTCACCTCGTATTTATCGCAGGATTTCTTTACTCGGCCGTTAATATTATCTAGCACGGTTTAAGAAAGAAAACCTTTAATTCTACCATTGGAATTAAACACCGCGATATAATTTTATGCCGCCTCATTAAGTTTAACTGTAATATCTTTCAGAGAAATATTACTCGTTTTTAACTAACCCTGTCGGTCCTGAAATATAACAATTTCATCAGGCTCCACGTTTGTCAGGTTTAATTTTTTTTCAGATAGTTTACCATTGATAAGTTTCTCAACATCCTCGAGTGAAACCTCATCAGTTTTTATTTCCTCGTGATAGAGATCTTCCCCACATATGTCTACCATCACACATTTAAGATCTCTTTAAAAAGGTATTACTGGCATTTTCATGTACGGTGTTTTAGGGTGGTGCGGTTGATGTTGATATAGCTCTATGAACATTATTACTTCTTGACCGCATATCGGAAAATCAATCATCGTCTGTGTTAGCAAAGTCGATTACCAACGAAGAATATTTAATCCATTTATATATTTTAGAAATTCCCTAGACGGTGCTAGCCACTAAGAACTAATATATTGTTACACGCACAGGGGTATTCACTTGACCGAGCTGTGTCAAAACCCTGGCGCGAGTCACGCTGGAAGTCATAAGTTTTCCCCAAATTTCCAAAGACTTCCATACAACTTGAGTTGTAAAATGGAAAGAAAGACGTGTCTGCTATAACTAATAATCTTTGCTCTAATCAATTGGCGACCCAGAGGAGACAACTTGCCCAAACGTCCATTAACTACACCTTTGCATGGTTTTTATTCATTATCATCCGTTTTCCGTACCGATAGCTTGTCATGCCATAGAAATTACACTAGTATTCCCTTACTAACTGGGAAATGTTTAACTGCGCGACCCTAGGCCATTCAATCCACAGAATTTCCGGCGTATCACGCTCATATAAATACGCCCATTTTCCACTATGGCCACATAAACGGTACCTACCAAGTTCCAACTTATTGATTCCATTCTATAATTTACTGATTTCCAGCCATAAATGCTGCCTTTTCAATCACAATACTTGTATACACCGCTGAATTTCAATATGGACTATGTTACTAAACCAGGGACAGTCATTCGGCTTGTACCTAAATTCACTACTAACGACCCCAGCATGGTTCAAATTAACTAACACTCGGCTCTGTGATGTTTGCTCCTACTAACTGGCTAACTATTTCGGGCTAGTAACTCCAAATTTATTACAATATATAATTCTGCGAGAGTAAATCGCGTATGCGACACAATGAGTTCCAGGTCCAGTGTTAATATCGAGATTAATAATACCGGTTTCAATGCTGTTTGGTTGTTGTGGTAATTGATCTCGGATAAAAACTCCTCTAATGTTTTTTCTATTGCATTTTTTGCGGCTTCAATTAAATCAAACTTTGACAACGGGGTTATGAATAAACGTTCCCTGAGAGTCTCAAGTCGGCTCCATATCTCGTGAAACGACAGCCCGTTAGTCGTAGACCCCTTCTCATTTTATACCCTTTTCCAGTAGTTTTCTTTAGTACCATACCAGCAGCGGTTCTAACAGCACCTAACGCGGCAGATTTGGCGACTAAACGAGACAAGGCGTCTATCAACGGTGGTAACGCGGGGATGAGAGGAAATATTTCACCTGATTTAATCATATTTTTGACCGCGAAAGGGAAAAATTTAAATTGAACACTGTTTTTTTATTTTAGCGCTTTATTATTGAAATGATTCAGTTGAGTTTTAGTCAGTGATAGTTTATTTGGTCCACCACTAGCAATCTGAGTTTGTTTAAATGTTATTTTCGCCCCAAATGTAATCGCGTTTTCAGATTGTAATTTCTTCGCCTGATCAGGAGTCAAAGTGACATTAACATGATTATATGACATTTTATTTAATACCATATTTATCTAATTGTCTACATGTTTTCTACCGGCGCGTCAACTACTTTCATTCGTCCACCGGCACCATCTAGTAACATCGATTTATCACTGAGAATAACAGCAGTTGCTCTGTATGTACCATCACCAACTCCGACAGCAATAGGAAGTTATGTTATACGAGCTCGGAAATGTATCTCAACGAAACTCTGACTGGTTAAATCGAGGTGTATTAACGAAAAGTAATAAATCGGATATAAATTTTTAAAATGAGCTTGTGATATATGTAGACCAGTATCAACATTTTGATCGTGTCCCATTAATGTCAATAAACGATAATATACGCGTGCTATTTGATTATCGGTGTAATTAAGTAAAATATCTTCAGATGGTTCTTGCTGACCATTTATACTCAACGAGATTTCATTAACTCCTAGTTTGTCAAATATCACATGGCAAAGTTCTTGTTTATTAGTTGGGTCTAGTCGCGCATTATTCTGTAACGCAATCAATATATGCCTGGGAGCAGAAACACTTTGTGTTGATGCTATATGCCATGTAAATACACCAGTGAGAGAATTCGTCATCGTATCCGTCGAAACCGCCAACCATGATAATAATGAATCAGATTTATCACCCTTGTCCATAAACGACAACAAACTTTCCTCTGTGGCGATTTATGGAGTCATTACCGGCATCCACAATGAGAGTTTTGATAAACTATTTTACCATCAGGAACACCAGCACCACGCCAGATTGCATCATTGTCATTACTTTTTCGTGTGAGAACCACTGCATGTTTAGCTCAGAAGATAACCTTTTTAACATTTGTACAAAACCCGAAAATATGAGATAATGGAATCGAGCAGGAAAATCTTCCATTGTTATCTAACATCGCTTTACCCGTTTAAGACCCTTTGTTAAAATTAGGATTATCACCCATAACAACACCTTCGACATCGGCGTCATTAGCAGGAACTTAGGCCACATTTGACCGCCTAATAAAATATTTATTATGATTAGAGTTATTAGTAGTATCTTTAGCGAACATCATTGATGGACCAGCCGATCTTGTATAATCATCAGAATATTTTGCTAAACCTATTATTGTTGTGGGAACATCAACATCATGCTCGATAGATTCGATTACTCTTCCATTAATCATATATCTAGCACTTCTAAACAACGCCATAATCCCATTATTGACAAAACCAACCGGGATATTTGCAAGGTTACCATATCGTGTAGGAGCTGCAACATTTTATAAAAGTAGAGCTTCTACTTCGATGAAAGCTGCAGCGGGTAAAAAATATTTGTTTGTATCTTGAACCTGAAGTTCTATTCTTGATCGGGAATCGGGTTGTATCGCGGGATAGGAATAAAAATGATAATCGCGTAAAGAATTAGCTTTGAGAACCGGTGCGTCTACATCAAATGCAGAGTCGAGTGAAGATTTGAACATTTTGTTATATATTTTTCGATCAAAATTGCGATCTCGCGCGGGATTTCAGACCACTCAACCGCTATTACATTTTCTGCAATAATCACCAACGCGTTATCATCCTGATTTATCATCGCTGCTAATTTTCGATCCATCGCTTGGTTTATTATTTTACAGATACTTGTGGGCATAAGTTCAGCAGACGGTAATTTGACTGGTGGTGGGTTTTTTCGTCGTCGAATTAAGGTTACTAATCTTTCTATATCTGCATTAAACCCTTTACCGATAACATCACCAACAGCGCTAATACCTTTATAGCGAATAACATATATTGCTTTCATCGATAATTGGTTTGCGATTGGTGCTATTTTTGGAGCCATTCTTGTGAAGAATCCTTGAACAACATCACCGTCTGCATAATATACTTTATAAACAGTCAATCGTGAATTTACTACATAATTCATAGCTGGTTTATGATGGTGGTTAGTGTATGGTCATCTTATCTAATTATTATGTATCAAATCGATGTGATAATCATCAACGAGTTCGTCGATAAACTCTCGATATACACCAATATCCATGACAGCACTTTGAAAAAATCGTCTACAAATATCAGCAGCTTCATTAATTATTTCCGGTTAGTTATTTCTGGCTCGTTTATACGATATGAGAATTTCTAATCGTGCTATATCTGAGAGAATATTATTAGGACAGGCAACAAGACCACTACCATGAGATAATCCACTACCACTAATATAACCAAATGCTCCTTGCGAATCATAAGATTATTCTTCAGATCCCAATCCCAAATATTTTGAAACATCACCCTCATCTGTTATTCTTTCTTGCTTGGATGTTTTTTGTCTTTTCTTTTGCTGTGTCCGCTGTTTTTGTTTTACTAGTTCGTCCTGTTTTAATTCTTCTTATTCATCATATAATTTATTTACGGTATCGAGATATCCTATATGCAATACACTTTTTGTATCAACTCGATTTTTTTTTAGTTTTGATGCTACTAATACATCAGCCCACTGTTGTATATTTCTAATATATTCTTTTTTTTTTCGGTTTCAACATTTTTCTTTTGTTTTCGTAAGTCGTAACAACAAGAGCTGGAAGTCCCTTTGGATCACTTGTATCGATTACTGTTAAAACCTAATCAATAAATTCATTACGTAATTCTTCGAGTATTTCTTCACCTGTATATTTCGGACCAGATTGAGGTCTTGCCGGTTGTTGTATTACAGGAAGATTTTGTAACAGTCTAGATGTTTCTTCAGTTCTCTCAGTGATTCCTTAAACCTCAGGGAGAATAGCCTTCTTTCCCTTATCTTCGTCTTTAATATCTCCGAATATAGCTATTTCAGTAGCAGTTCCAGCTTTCTCAGTAGCTGTTGTAATAGGTTTAAATAATTGTTCAGCGTCTGTGATAAAATCAACATGAGATTCCTGTCGTTGTTGTAATTTTTGTCTGAACGAATACTCACCGTGATAAATCTTTTAATAGCGGCGAGTCGCTCTCGAGTTAGTTTAGCTGGTAACGATTCTCCGACCATTATTGTTATAACGACGATTTGATTCATATCAGCCAATTAGTGCGGGACGACGCCAAAACAACAATTGGATTTCGAATTTTTTCATGTTCAAAATCAATTTTTTTATATGTAAATCAAGATTGTTTTTATCTAAAAACTTGTTGGGCAAACACCCCATTCTGCTATATATTTATCAGAGACCAAAATGCATCCACAAATGAAAGAACCTAATTTGTATATCGTTAATATGGGTATAGGCTATTTAAACAAATAATCAACTATATATATATATATATATATATATATATATATATATATATATGTATACATATATATATATATATATATATATATATATATATATATATATATATATATATATATATATATATATTGGTTTTTAAAAAAGTATGAAGATGTGACAAAGCGGTAATAGATCCGCTTACATTGCAACGATACAATTATTCCATATTTTAATGGTTGTCATCGGGTCACTGATATTGTGTCCGCCAATTCTTAAATTCTTGAGTAGGGCTGAGAATAATTTCGGCATGCGTTTACTTGCTTCAAGTTATTTGGCAACATAAAGAAAATGTTCTGTTTCAGTTGAGTATTATTAAAATGGTAAGCAATTACAAAAGAGAACACAATCAACTTTCAAATTAAAATATTACATTTACTGATAAGCTTTTAATGAGTGTTACCCGTTGTTGACATGAAATCCTTATGGCGAGTATTCTGCTAAAATTCTGAAAACGAAGACCAGAATAGCAACACGAACAACAAGGAGCAAAGTTAAGAAACCTTGTTTTCACTAGCGATTCAGATTTTTTTTCTACATCACGTTCCCGGCAGTTTATGTTTCCACCACGATTATATTTGACAAACAAAGCAATAATAGACTACGTTTCTCTTTTTACGCCCTTGTAAAATGTGCATAAATAAACATACACAAAATATATGTGTTAAGTGGCGAAATGTTTATCATTATATGAAGTAGTTTAAAATTATCACCAAATAAAGACAATGTGATGGATAAGCATATTACTCATATTGAAATAAGAAAAGGAGGTTGATTTATATTATGCATACGAAAGAGAAGAATTCAAGTTATATTCAGTCTAGGGATATAGAAAACATAAGTGAAAAAGACCTAGCGCCTGAATTTAAATACGTCATCAAAATAATGTATATGCCCTCTCATTATAAAGAGTGTTTTTTTTTGTTTCTAAGCAACTGCTTAAATTCTCCGCTGTAGCAGAAAACCGTCATTTATAAGATAATGTTTGGCAATAGTAACATAATATTTATCAATAATAATACATAGCAGTATAATATGGGAATGTGTTTACAGGCGGGGTTATTATTATGGTTATAATGGTAATGGGACGGTGAGTACCATCTACCCGTTGATGATGATTTAAATTTTCGTAAAGTATCCATTACACAGTTATCTATCAGCATCATGTACAATCCAATCATAACAATTTCCACTGTTTCGGTGCATATTTGCAAACCCCTATTAGAATTGGTACATGCCCTGATTTCTGTATAAGGACTCCATAATGACTGTGTATAGATCGTAATTATTACTAGGTCGACACCTGGGTGTGTTTGCTACGAAACGACGCCTATACCAAATACCCTGAAGATTTTGGTTATGTGTGCATTAAGCAGATGATAAGCAATGCATTGATGATGATGTGTCTAAGATTAATTATTAGGAAACGAAATAATACAAAATTATGTCAACGATACTAATGTCATTTTCCTTCTGTTCGTTTCAGGACCAAGCGATCAAGATTTATGTAAGTACTATTTCTGAAAGGAAAGTTATGTTCTGAGTAAATAATAATGCAATATACATTTTATAAATCATTGATATGATGCATGTGTCAAGGGCATGTATTACAGTATGATTAAACTTTATATTTCCTTTGACTTTCTTTCTGTTCTTTTGATGGAAACGTGATGCTAACGTTCTTGTCTGTGGGTATTATGACCCTAATTAATGCAATACGAGGGAAGAGGCAATTTGAGATTGGAACATGTAAAACATCCTTGGACAATTAACAATATACAACGGCTTATTTGACACTATAACTCAGCTTAAATGTAAAGCAATAAGAGAAAACAATCAAATTGTTATAAAAGGAAAAACAAATAAACGGCAGGCATTACGTGGTACTGAATGTATAATTATATATCTTGCATTCCGACACTTTTCTCTTAATGAGATGTACACTAATCATCGTTTGAACCTCACATTTTACCGTACTGTTAAAATGACACATACAGTTAAGTCAGGTATACTAATAATGTTAGTGGTGGCTACTCCGTTTTATTTAAATGCTAGTAACATGTTTCGTCTTAATCCAACTCGTGCTTGTACTTTCTAAACTTCTTTTCTAAGTTGATTTAAATGTTTTCCTAAAGTTTCATTCAAATGAATTTATGTTTCCTTCCTGTACAGTCTAATTAGTGTTTCTTTTTACATGACATCCTCCTGTTTGTATTTCTCTAGATAAATTTAAAATCCTTATTGGACTACTCAACGTTTAATTTTGATATGTACTGTGTAGAATCCATTGATGTCGTGGTTTCTCTATACTTTTCGCGTACGTGCTGAAAAGACTATCCATTCATGACCTAGTTGCTCTAGATTGTTCCATTAATGTCATGACTTTTCCAGGTTGTGGGCAAATGCCTTGTCTATTACTTGTGTGGTTTCTTTAGAATATGCATGTAAGTGTTGAAACGGCTTAATTCATTACGGTCATGGTTTCTGTACATTCTTTATGTAAGTGTTTGAAAGCCGTTATCCATCGATGTCGTGGTGTCTCTAGATTGTGCATATATCTGCTACAACGGCCTTATCTGTCATGGTTATGGCATTGTTATGTTATTTCAGGCAAGTGTTGAAAAGGTGTTACCTGTTAACACCTGTTAATTTGGTCATGTTAGACGGATAGCCGATGTTGTCATATAACTATCAAACAGACATTTTGCTAATACCAACATAAAATACATTAAATACAATATAATATTGTTTTGATCTTCATATATACACATTATTCTATACCTATATAGACGTATCGTGTGTGTGAGGATAAAGAAAACAAACAGTTTAGTTGCCTATGCGAAACGATTAAGATTATATCCACCTTCCAAAACCAATGTGATGCGGTGTTTATGTTATTTATATAATTTTGGGATTAACTGTATAACATGGTTAATACCTTTGTAAATGTGATCATTTCTGAAAATAGTTAAGTCCTTACATTCACATTAATGTAGACTATCTTATTGTTTACATATTCTAGTTTATTTGATATGTTCTGCTTTGAATGAAATCACGCCATTCTAATACTTGTTGTTGATGTCAAGTAAGTGTTTATAATCAAAATGGCGCGCATGAAACAGAAGATATAACGGAACGGAATATAACAAGGGGAGTATCAAATAGATGAAAATTTAAACAAAGGGAATACAGAACAAGAATTAGCATAGAGGAAATAGAAATGGCAGCAAGCAGGACTGAAAACATCAGAGAAATCAGGACCTTTGGAAACTATTTAAAGGTCAAACATGTGGAACACGATGGCGAGAGTTACGTTCAATGTGCATACAAAGAATGATGCACATTTTATCAATATGCCCAGAATCTCAAGGGAAAACCACTAAAGAGATACCACTAGAAGCTGTGGTAAAACACTTTGAGGAACAATTTGCAGTAAAAGTAATACCGTCAAGAATGGCGACTATCCCGACAACAAAAACCTACGACGGAATGAGGATGATTAAAGTAGAGAAAATACATCTCAAAACTATTAAAAGGTCATACTTTATGCACGGATTTCTTGCAAACACTTTGTATAAAGGAGTTATCTATGACAGAAAATGCAACAGGTGTAATGAGACCGGTCATACGCCTTTCAAATGTCAACAAAATAATGACGAGCAAAGAGGGAGAACACAACAAAAGTAACAACAACCCGAACAGAAACTACAGCAACGACATAACAAAGTGATATTAAGGAAACATAAACAGGCAAAACAAAAACAGGACCAAGGTAGACTGTAATAACAACAGTAACAACAACAGGACCACGTTAAACAACAACAAAATAAGGATAAACCAATCATTTAAATAATGACGATTTGCACCCGAAAACTGAAATAAACAATGAAGAACATTACGCAACACAAAGAACAATCCAACAGGAAAAACACACGGACACAGTGCATGGAGCAGGGACCAACGGGGAACAACCTAAAGAAAAACGAGTAAAGCATCCGGAAAGATCAGAATGGCAGAGAGCACTCTACCCCCCCCCCCTCCACAAAAAATAAATAAATAAATTAATAATAATGTATTTGATAGCATCCACAGTCCGAGTGTTCGTGTAGTGGGACTTACTAGAATAATTATTGATTTTTCTGACGCTAAATACAAATAACTTAGCACATTTGTCAAATTGGTGCTTGGGTTTTTGTTTTTTCCGGGGGGGGGGGGGGGGGGGAAAGAACAGACAAAACCCCCATTTTCAAAAAAGTATAAAAAATCTTTATATAGGGTGTATTCCCGCTGAGGTGTAGCTTCGTGTTTTTATTTTTTCCATTTAATTCTCCATTTAATTTAATTTTGTCCCATCGTGATTATAACAAATTGTTAAATATCTCTTTGTAGCTATAATATTTCGGTAATGTATATATAGGGAGGTTTGTCCGAGAAGGTTTTATGTACCAATCATCGGAGTCCCGAACCCAGTTCATACAGGTGACCCTGGCTAGAGGTCACCTGTATCTTGTGTGTGTTATTTTTGTTAGTGCTATATGTCTGTGTGCTTTATGTACACACACACACACACACACACGTATGTATGTATGTATGTATGTATGTATGTATGTATGTATGTATGTATGTATGTATGTATGTATGTATGTATGTATGCATGCATGCATGCATGCATGCATATGTGTGTGTGTGTGTGTGTGTGTGTGTGTGTGTGTGTGTGTGCATAAAGTGGTGTGGATACATTTATATATCCAAAGTTCAGTAGTTGATGACCTTTCATTTCCAAACTCTTTCACAGTCCTGTCCACCACGCGCAGTGCCATGTGATATAGCCCCATGACGTCCTTATAATGTACTTCCTCGATTAACAAGCGTCGTGCTATGTGATATAGCCCCATGACGTCCTCATAATGTACTTCCCCGATTAAGAAGCGTCGTGCTATGTGATATAGCTCCATGACGTCCTCATAATGTACTTCCTCGATTAAGAAGCGTCGTGCTATGTGATATAGCCCCATGACGTCCTCATAATGTACTTCCCCCATTAATGATCCTATTCTAGATAATCATTCTTATTTTTGCAGTTTGGAAAATTTATAAAATTGTTAATTATTTAAGTCAACCTTTTTGTTTTGAAAAAAGAGAAACATATACAATTTAAAAAAATAAAAATTAAAAATATTGGAAAAAGAGAACAGTTTTTTCCTTATTTCATAACGGTAATTATTTGTACACATAATATCATTGTTTTCGTGATGTAGTACGTTGTTTGTTTAATTAACTTTTTATTCAAATTTCAGTTTAGGAAGAGTATCTGGCGCCTCTTATATGTGTCGAACTTAAAAACTTAATATTATTAGTTTTGTGTTTTCTTCATTTGTTTTGTCTCATCATGTCATAGTGTGATATTTTGTGAACGGTTCTTTTCTGCATAAAGGGCAGATAACCGGGGTTCTTATCATGTGTCTTCTTAATACCACTTCACATGTTAGCCAGGCGTTGTGGAGGTACCTTTTGGTGATGTTTTATTGGACCGATGCCTCGAGACTCTAAGTTTACATACATGATTTTCTTCTTCTGCCTTTTTCCTAATTATTTTCTCTAATCCATTCGTACGTTTTACTAGTATCTAGTTCCCACAGTTATTTGCGATCCCTAAATTTATATAGTAGATCATTAATGTTTCTAATATTTCTCGGTTTTTCTAATTTCATACTCAATTAGTTGTGTTTATATGTCTTGTCTGTTTCTCATCCCGAATCCGAACAAAATATGTATAATACTTCCCGTGCTGTTTGTGGTGTGCATCCTCCTTTTTTAAACATATTGAAGATGGTTTTGCATTTAGTTAGGATTGGGCTGGGTAAGGCCAGTCGATCCCTTGATATGGACTGTATCAAGATGGTTTCTTTATATAGTGTGTCTTGAAATTCCATTTGTAGTCTACTATTTCATTATCTAATGTTTCTAGCGTTTTGTTTGTTATGTCCACAGAGTTTATTCAATATGTCAGATTTGAGTACATACATATTTGCAACTCGCGAACGCTATATTAAGCTAAGTGGCGTAAGTACCCATATTTTGGATAATTTCTTTTATATTTTGTTTACTTTTATACAGTTTTCGTTTTCTTCGTTTGCCCCAAAGAATAATTACAGGGCTTTTACTCTGTTTTTAGTTAATTTGGGGGGTAATCCTGAGTAATCCCATTACAGTTTTCTATTTTTTATGATTTCTGTTTTGTCATGATTTATTTATGACCCCGAAGCTTTTCCTAATGCTCCATATATCTTCCCCAAGCGTTCAAAGGACATCGAGTCTCTAATAAAGTTCGGACAATCATCAGCGTAATAAAGTATCTTTAATTCATCCCTGAAGTTTGAGATTTTTATTCCTTATATGTTGCTGTTGTTTCTAATTTTTATATTCAGAATTTATATCGCTATTACGGATAATAACATCAATAGTGGGCATCCTTGCCTCACTGATAGTTGTATTTCAAACTTTTCCGTTATCGCCCCATAAGCCTGTACACTTGCAGTTATTTTTATTGTACATAATATTAGTCTATTTTTGGAAGTTTGATCCAAATCAAAATTTTCCAGTACCTTTTGCGTATAATTATTTTCTAATCTGTTAAGTACTATATACTGGTCGAAAAGGACCTTGCCAAATTTCGCGCCTGTCCCGTTTATAAAGTTTATATTTGTCCTAATGTTATGTATGCTGTTACGTATGTTCTAACTTTTACCTCCACATGTTTGATTAGTGTTTACTATTGTGTTTATTCAGTGTTTTATCCTATTCACTAAAAGTTTAATCAGTATGTTGTAATCAGTGTTCAGAATTGAGATTGACCTCCAGTTTTTTATGTCAGTTCTGTCGCCTTTCCCTTTGTATTCAGACATTCCCATATTGAATTCATCATTAAGTTATTTTTTAGAAGTATAATATTAAAAACGTTTTCAAGAATTAGTGCCAAATCACCTTGGATTTTTTTTTTGTATAAAACTCCGCAGTGAGGTCATCTCTTCCTTTGTATTTTCCTTTTGCAAGTTCTTGTATTGTGGTTTGTTTCTCCTGTACAGAAATGAAGTAAACACACTATTGGTTGTGTTCTGACGATATCATTTCGCATTGTATTTTTTCTAGTTATTCAATTATTGTTTTGTATGTTTATTGTTTTAGATGTAGAGTGTTTTGTGTATTCGCTTTGTATTTCTTCCATACCTTCTTCCATATTTATCACTTTCCCATTTAGTGTTAGTGTGTCTTGTGTTCTCTACCCCCTTTCCTTAATTCATCCCGTTTATATAATCCCTCTGCTTGTTTCTAGAAGTGATTTTCCCGCCAGTATTTCGTTTCCGTTTGTCTCCCTTTCTACTAATTTCTCTAATTGTTCTAAATATTTATTCTTTTCCCCTCTATGTGTTGTGTTACTATTTATCCTTATTTTTAGTTATTTTATTTCCATTTTTTGCATTTGTTTTCGCTTATTTGAGTGATATAATGCCAACTTTTGTACGTTTTACATTTATAATCTGCTATTATGTCAGTTTTGTGATCTCCTTTTTATCTTTATGTTTCCCTAGTTTTTTATTTTTTACCTAGTTCTTTAATTTTCTTTTTTCTGTAATCAGTTGTTTATCACCTAGGATTGAATTGTTTAGTTGCCATGTCCCCTTTCGGCATTTCTTTTTTTTTTATATCACCTTTTCCATTTTTATTAGTTTATGATCTAAAATTTTAAACTCTATAATTTCTGATTTTTTTTGTATGTATTAAAGTCGAAATTTGTTACGTAAAACTTATCTGTTCTATTCACCTCTTTTATTTATTCCTTTGTGTATGTGTGCATGTGTATATTCTGTTCTTAATATGTTTAGTCGTCTATATACATCTATATATTTATGTTCCTTTAATAATATCCCCTGAACTTAGATCCTGTGTTGTCAGTTTCCCTATTCGATCGATGTCTTCTCCCACCCATTTAAAGTCTCCTCCGATCATTAGGTGTTGTGTTGTTTAGTTGTTTACATGTTTACTTAAGTTTTGTATGAATTCATGTTTGTGTTCCTAGTTGAAGGGCTTTACATGTTGATGTCGCGCAACATATCTAATTTTATGTGTAGTATCCTACCTTTTAAATATTTCCCTTCATTAACTTTTCCCGATTTTGTCTTATTTATATTCATGCTTATTGTGGCAACTCCCGCTTTAGTGTTAATGTTCCTACTATCATTGGTGACACCTTTTGCGTCCATTTTGTCTTCTAATTTGCCAATCATTTATTTGTTAAGTTGGTTGTGTGTTTCATGTACTAAAAACAATGTCGTTGTGTTTTAGTGTTTCTAGTCGTGGTATTTTGTCGTTATCCATTCCATTAGTGTTGATCGATGCGAGTCACTTTTGGTTCTGTCCTTTCATGTGGCTTTTGTACTATTTTGTTCCTATGTAAGTATTTATTCTATATTATTATTATACGAGTTTCATCAAATGTTTGAATTTTGGGGCACTGGCCCCTGGTCTGTTTGTACCAATTCGTCGTAACGTGGCTTATTGTCATTGGTTTGTGCCCTTGCCTTAGTTAGTTCGTTCGTTTGTTCGCTGTCGTTGGTTTCTTGTAGTTTATGTTTCTATCTCTTTGTCCTTGTTATCATCCTGTATCATTCGGGTTTCTCTCTCATTTTCTTTTTGGTATTCCTTAGTGGGTGCAAAATGTACTTGTTTCTTACCCATACTGGATGTCCTGGATATTGTTTATATCTATCCATATTACCTTCACGGCAGTAAGGACTTATGCCTGTCTCTGGAAGTTTTCGGACTCTCCGAAGTCCAGAGTGTGGCACCGCTCCATATGGTACGCTTTCATCGTGGTTTCCAGGTTCGCCTTCCAACACCGTATTGAAATATGTGGTCAGGCGTGTTTTTGATTGTCCTCCATTGTCTTCTGCTTATCTGTCATCATCGTTTCGTACAGTTTGTTATTTTATAAATCAGGAAACAAATTGATAATTATCAAGAAATACTTTTAGTAGATTAATTGCGTCTCGGAAATCCCTGAGACTTTATGTAAATATTAATATGGACCAAATTACCCAAAAAATCAAGAAATGTTTGACAATTACAGGGTATGAATTACAATTATAAGTAAATAAAAAATTGCGAGAACTAATATGTATACTAAACAGTAGTATTCATATATTTGGGCTTATATCCCAACCTAGCCCTGAAACTTTTGACCCAAACTAATAATATCGTTCACATTTTCTAATAATTACCCAATTATAATCCTTAGGTTGACTTTTTGCGGTCTTTTTCGTGCGAGCCATTGCGATTAGAAACACTTACTTTGCATCTCAAAAGTATTAGAATAGATGCGTAATTGCTAGCTATTTGAATTGTTCTGGTTTTGGGAGTAACGTCATCTCTAACCCCAGCAATAGTCCTCATATGGCGACAATGTCAACTGATCAAATAAAACTCTGGATGCATCCTCGGTAAAGACCACCAACCAACGGTAAACCTCCAGCAGAAATCCCATATACCCGCCTTGCTCGAGCGCAATACTCGAATATGTTGGAAGTGAGATAGATGTGATTGGGAACGGCAATTGCTTTAAACCACTCATTCACTAGGGGTCCATTGAAGGAACCTGAGATATTTACCTAGTAATGTTTGCAACAAGTAAAAACCTATATATTTGCAACTGCAAAAAAACATATATGTGAACAATGTAACTTTGAAAAAAAAGTCTTTGGCAGCAAAATGGAGGACAGTGGAGCAGCAGCACTGCAGAGAAAGCATCGTAACCCTTCTCCACTGGTTTCTGCTTCGATACTGGACCATGCCAACCAGACGTGGCTACGTATTAGTATGCATTATGTATGTGCCACCACTTTTAGGTATACGGGTCCTTATGCTTCTGACATTTATATTGCATGGCATGTATTACATTGCAAATTTAAACCTTTTAGGATGCATCATTGCATTATGGGTCGCTTACCTAAATTACTAATATAAGCAATGCTGAATGTTAATAAAAATATTACATTGGGCAACTGCTTGCGTTGCGTTTCAGAGACAGATATGTGCATGGATGAATCTATAGATAGATAGATGTACCAAATGTACCAAACATCTGCACAGGTCATACACACGAAAGACGTCTTTTGGACCATAAGACATAGGCTTTATGCCATATTTATTGGCGATTATGCATGGGAGACGTATTGGTGATTATGATGTTAACCTAGTTTAGAGTCAGCAGGATAATTGTCAAAGGTACTTTAAGTGAACAAAATCGTATCTGAATAAAAAGAAATTTCAGTTACCTGCAAAATTATTAATTCAACAATTAGCGAGCGCATAAAGGGATTTTAACAGTAGTATGTGGATATTAAGCGTTAGCTGTGAATGTCAATCAATTTAAGGATATGGAACTATGTTGTTCCAAGTACATCATATATATTGCACCATTATTACAATTATAATTGTGTCCCAAAGTGCAGGCCTAGATAGCCAATCGTGGCATTAATTTTATAACAACATTAACGGTGATTGTAAATTTAATGCGAAATTATTGCATTAGGCCTTATGTACCTATTACGTGAAATGAGTGTGTAAATAAGGTGAAGGCTTCAAATCTCATAGTGTTGGTCATCTTAGTAACTGCTACCTTTCCAAAAGAAGGAACGATGTTTGACATTCGTATCGGACAGCCTTTCAATGCAACGTAACATGCACTCAAACTGCGAAGCACGTCCAACATAATACTTGAAACGTATTCCTAATTAATTTGCACAAAAATGATGTATGACATGGCGAATTAAGCCATGATGCAAAAGGTATCAAGATGATATTTATCCACGACCTTACAAACAATATACCATCTAACTGCTCACACATTGTCTAAACCAGTCTTGACATATAATATTTTGGCATAATCGAAAGCCAGATCATATATTTCATGTATTTAACAAGACATTTTCTTTATTAGAACCATTGGATATGTTGTTATGTATGTGGCTGCTACTAAATAATTCATCGTGAGAATAACATGTAATTTCGACAGAGCTACGAAATTCAATTCCTTGCATTACTCAGATTTTAAGTTATAAACATCTTATATGCTATTATTTTAATTTCGTCCCAATGACCTCAAACCAGTCTCTTGTTTTTTTTCATTGTTTTTTTTTTGGGGGGGGGGGGGAAGGGCATGTCTTTGGATACATTGAATCTCCCCATTTGTCGCTTTCGCACCACATTCAAAAGCAGAGCGAGAGCTGCATGACCCCGAATGTTTTTTTTATGGTCTACAATATAATTGTCGCGTCAGAATGTAAAAAGGTTTAAAAAAACAAACAGTTAAATGCTTTGGATGGAGCTCGTACTTACAAGAATAGTGCAGATTGTTTAAACCCATACCATCAATCCGACAGACAGTACCCTTCACATTGGTAACACCAGCCGGTCGGAATCTCTATGCATTAAACTGTCATCTCGGCAACCAACATTTCCAAACCCTATTTATGTCGAATGTGTGTTGCGATTTGAATCAAAAGGTCTAGAAACACTCGTATTGCTGTTAAACAGATTATATAATGATTTTGACTGTGGTAACTGTATCAAACTCAAGTGATGTATTTGAACCCGAATATGTCTTCTAAACAAGAAAACGCAGCTGTAATTAATTAAAATTGAATTTTATTGTTACACTTTGTCATAAATTTATTTGTCAGGGCTATTGTGCCAATCTTCTTTTTTCGTGTGTATCAATATATGGATGACCATGTGTTCAAGCAACCTCGTGTGCTTAAAACGGGTATTATTCAATTAATGTGGTGGGTGTATTCCACCTGGATTTCGTTGAGTTGGTGTTGTTGGAATTGTTCCCATTTGTCACTGATCGGCACACACATTGATGTAAAGCATGTCTTCTTTCAGAGCAAATTAGTAATCTTTGTGTACTTCACCGAAAACAATAATATAATATCAAGAGCAAACAGTCGTGTACTGTACTGAATATCAATGGCAAGCAGAATATAGCATACAACTATATGCAACAAGCGTTTGAATAACGCTATTTGTATCTGTTCCTTTCTTTCATATGGTAAATACCTACATTAATGTTACAACCTTAATCGTATACTTCATTTCATATAGTGAGTGCCTAAATTGATGATACAGCACTAATTGTAAACTTTCGTTCATTTCAGATGGTAAGTGTCTACCTTCATTATGAACATTCCCCCTAACATTATGTAAGTAAATATCCCTGATCATCTCGTATATTCTGTAAGCATTGGACCATAGCAAGTAAGTAAATATAACATATCATCTCAGGAATTATGCTAGATGTTGAGCTAAATGTTTAACATATAATGAGTATATATTATGTGTGGTACCTCTGCACTTAAAACGTTACGACATAACTATAAATATAACGATATCTCGGACGCTAAAACGCATAAGGCAGACATATGATCATGCGAATTGAAATTAACGAATAACCTCTGAAACGATGACAACTAAACATTGTTACATATTTGACGAAAATGCTGACATAGCATAATGTCATGGTGTAATCATAAGTACAATTATAATATCCCACATATTGCAACGTACTATTCTGAGTCAGTAAAAAAAATACAACAAAAATGCCACTTTGCAAACTGTTATATAATGACTTTGTTATTAGTCGCAGTAATTAAAATGTCATTTGTGTGAATCATAACTGATAATGAATCGACAATAAAAAATGGCGATAAATATTTATTTAAAATAAAATGCTATAAAGGTCATTAATAATGCATATATAAGATTACACACCTTATCTTAAAAAGCTGAGACATTAAATTGTAAATCTGATTAATAAGCATGTCATTAACACAATCCTACTTGGTCCACACAACACATGTAATTATAGGTAAATACATTCATGAGCATGTGCATTTGGCATATCATTAAATAGAATATGTGGAAAACAGAGATGCAATTTATTTTTCATATAATAAATAACAATATCTAGATTACAGATGTGTTGTATATTTCACATACTTTTAAAGGCAATATCTGGAATACAGAGATGCCGTATATTTGTCATACAATTAACATAAGTAATTGGAATACAGATATGCGGTGTATGTGGCATGCAATACATGCAATAACTGCAGTACAGAGATGTGATATATTTGTCATACATTTAAGGAAATATGTGGAAGAAAGAGATGTGGTTTATTTAGCTGGATGTATTAAACTATACGTGAACAATAGAGAGACGTTTAATTATTGTTCTATGGTAGCATACGACCCTAAAACAAATACATACGGAAAGTATACATTTTGATAAAATTGCATCTGATTAAGTTTAATATATGCATACAGTGGATGCTCTCCAGAATCTGCAATAAATAATTATTTTCAAAATTGCGCCATGCGTTAAGTTGTGTAGGTGTATGTGACTGAAAGAAATACAACATAAGCTGTTAATTGTCAGATCTAATAAACTCTAATTCTCAACCGTGTTGGGTTAAATGTCAAGTTAAGAATAATAATTGCATTTTGAAAAATTCGTCCTCATCAATCCCAAATTACAACTAATTACAAAAACAGCTTTTTTCAGTTTCCTTTCTCCTTGTGATTCCATCATCACTGCAACTGTTATGTTGACACTAAAACAAAGAGTTTTCGTCGTAAAGGAAACAAAATTTGATTGTAATGATGGATTGAATGAATATTCAAATTGTTGTTCTGGCTATGGCCGTTAATTTCTGTACTTACTCAAATATGTTTTGTTCAAATCCTTTTATATTCGATAGATTATATATCTGTCGCGAGTTGGAATATCGCCATTCTACATAATTATCAAGAACGTAGTTGAAATTGTATATTAAATGACGAAGCTAGCGACACATTTTGCAGATTGGATAATCTGAGAGAAACTATTTTCATTGCATATACATATATATATATATATATATATATATATATATATATATATATATATATATATATATTATCCCTCCAGATGGGTCTTTGATTTGACATAGCTGCCGTTGTTTGTGCTGCTCGTGACAAGCTATTTGCTCTTGGTCCCTCTTTACTAATTATGTAGCCAATGTATTTGAACTGGCCTACAGTTTCCAGTTCCTGTCCCCTGACTTTAATCTTGGTTGAGATTTGTTTGCCACTATCTGTCATCAGCCTTGTCTTTCTGGCGCATATCTCCGTGTCAAATATTTAAGATGTTTCATCCCGGTTGTTCATTAAGGTGGCACGCTCATCTTCACTGCATGCCTGCCCCTCAATGTGGTCTGCAAAGCTAAGGGTGGTGATAATCCACCATCCAGTGCTGACTGTCCCACCGTGGTGTTCCAGGACTTCCCTCATGATGCGCTCTTAGTATATGCTGAAAGGCGTGGATGAATGAATAAAGCCTTGACGTACTCAGTTGTTACATTGAGTCAGACCCTTACAGAACCCTGAGCGATTACTGCACTAGTAGCTTCGTTGTACGGCTGCTTGATGGTATTGATCAACGTTAATCTCATATTGTACATCGTCATTACGGTAACATTCCGTCGAAAACCTTTTATAATCTATGAACACATGATATATGTCTACTTTTCACACAGAACTGCTTTTAGTCCGAAACACTTTCTGTTATTCAGCGATTATTTAGTATGCTTGTGGGTTTTTTATTCAAGATGATCTGCAGCATCACCTTTCAAGTATGGCTGATCGAACTAGTAGTTCTCATATTTTGGCATAGTTGGAGATTGCCTTTATGGGGAATGTTATGATCAGCGATTGGGTCCACATGTGTTGGCCATTTGCCTGTCTGCCAAATCTTGTTGCAGATTTGTGTCAGTAGCCTTATCACTGATTCCCCACCATTCTTGAATCGTTCAGCTGGGATGTTGTCTACTTCAGCTACATTCCCATTCTTTAGTGTTCTTGTTGCTCCACCTCTTCTTTGAGAATCCAAACACACACACACACACACACACACACACATACTTACATACATACATACATACATACATACATACATACATACATACATACATACATACATACATACATACATACATACATACATACATACATAGCATTCATTACGGTAACGTATGCATCTGTATGTCACCTGAAGTTCAATACTCCTGAAAATATTTAATTCCATGCTAAATCGCATTGATAAAAGTATTTTATCTAAAGCACTTTGGAACAAACAGAAAAAACAAACATCAATCAAACGGTTGCAATCGCTCTCAATTTCAATGTTAGTATTCTCAATGGATATAACCACTTAAACGATTAGGAAATGATGAATTATACTATCATTGATAATGGCGAGTCTTCACTCAGAACGGACAACTGCACATTAGAACAATTATGATTAGAATATAATATAAATAATACCAACATAAAAATACTACCAGCACATTTTCGCGGTGGACGAACAGTGCAAACATTATTTATGTTATTGAAAGCAGTTATTTTATTCGAATCAGTACCATTGCGATTATTTCTGCCAGTGTAACTTGCAATTAAGCAAATGTAAACGAACTGTTGGGTTTGAGTAAACTAATGCAATCCTTTTTAATGCCATGTGTTAGTATATATGTAATACATGACAATAAAATGTAAATGCTATATTATATCAACCCCTTTCATAGTTGAGTTATATTCACTGTAGAATGTGTACCATAAAGGGTATCATTTTTGAAAAGGGTTGCACTTTCTTCGCAGAAATAAGTATGTCGGGCTTAAACATGACATATGTGTCAGACATATTTGTCAATGCTCTTTAAGAAGATGATTTATGAGAGCATATATTCTACAAGGGACAAAATACACACTTACGGAATAATTACATGTTAAAATGTTGAAAGACGCAAAAAATGATATCATTATACGGTATCCACATGGAAGCCAATTGTTTTCCAGTTTCTTATTATCAGCACAGGAATATTATGTGATCCATTACAGAGTTTTTAAATTGGATCCTGTCTATCTGTTTGACATGTTTTGGATCCAGAAATAGATGCGTTAAAGGAATTTTGGCCGACGCCGAATTTTTCTATATTTCAAACAAGTAAATACATACATAGAGAAGAAACGAATATTGCACGGGTAATCGGGTTTTTACTCCATCGGAAGATTTGTGTTCCATTTCACATAGAGACCTACGAAAGTAGACACACATACATGGACGCACCGATGCATACCTAACTCCATACATACATAATAACAATACATACATATATATATATATATATATATATATATATATATATATATATATATATATATATATATATATCTGAGAACCACTAATATTTTGTGTCCGTTGATACAGCTGCATTTCATAACATACCTCAGTCAATACCATAGTATATCACTCTAACACTGGCGAACTTTTTTATTTTTGTAGATCGTTGTCTGGGATTGTTTTTAAAAATACTTTGGCTCTCAAATAGCTGATGCAAGTCTGGCACAATTTCAGGTTAAATAACAGCACCTTGCATCCATTATATTATTTCCAACGCAAGACGGAGCAAATAAAATCCTTTCCCCTCCCCAAAAAATCTAATTTTTATAACCAAATAGTATACCATTTTGCTATATGCATGTTAAATGTTGTTTAAGTTGTCATCTAAAAACTTTAATTGAGCTAAAATATAATTTGCAAATATTTGAAAGGATGTCTCGATAAAGAAACCTATGATTTACTAAGGACACTATTGTCATATTGATTAATCAATCTTTGGACAAACTGCTGCTCTCCGACCATATTTGTTTTCAGAAAACTCTCTTTCAGACACAATTATAAGGTGCTCTTGGACTGAATCCCTAACATTAAATAACAAAAAGTGAATATAATTGTGTCATTTTATCTTACATCAAAGCAATATGACATTATCATAATCGTTACACTCTGATACAATACTTCTAACACTCCCTGTCTTACACCTTGATACAGGGAGGACTTGCATTTTTACTACCGAATGCATGCTTGACTTGTATGAAGATCAGTGCCATTAAATATGAACCTTAATTGTAATTGATCAGAATTGACGGGCCTAGGAATGCCAAAATGTATGAAGAAATTTAGTAAGGATTTGATTATAGTTTAGTCGTAATATTTCATAAGTGATTTTAAATAAACTATAGGCATATTTTGGTTATGTGTTCTTACCATTGTACAGGTGTGACAAGATCTACCGTATTAATCTACATTGCTCCTAATTTGCGGCCAAGAAAAATGATATAAGACCATGTGGTAGGTTTTAATGATTCTAAAATATCCAGCAAAGGTGAATTCACGGGATATATGTCACTGGTCATTCATCATCAACGGGAACCTTACGTGATGTCATTTTACGCATTAGAACCCCATTTGGTTTTCCAGTAGCAAGTTCCTACGTCTACCAGGTCAGCTTCCCCGATAATTATGTGACACCTATAGGATATCTCTGTATCCGATCAAGAACATGTGATTGTATCTTGTCACCCTGATTTGAAATACTCCAATGAATAATCACATGATGATCATATTGATCAGTATATTGTGACTGATCCGTAACATGTTCGAAAGTAACCTCATCACTATGTATGTCTGCCACAAGAATTATTTCCTAATTAATTCCATTCGCAAGAGCTCATTTTGTCACAGCTCTTAGTAGCTGTACAAGCTGGGTTTAAATCAAAATATTACATTTTCATTAGGATCACATTTTTAATGCAAACAAGTCTTTAAAGCTACAATTAAAATAACCTTATATCCAGCTAAGTTACTGCAATACAATAAATGAACACCCTAACTTTTATATAAACAATTCAAAGAGTCACTGGCAAGATGTAAAGACAATGTTCGACAATAATTTCCATCGGCGATCACATTTAAATGCTAGTTCAAAACGTATGAACATCATGGGTAAGACCATAAACGGGCTGTTAACATCAGCTCCGATGTTTTATGTTTAACATCTCAATATTCTTACGAGACTCAAATCGTTCTCTGCTGATTAGTTTTATACGTAAATGTGTGATCCCAAGTCGTTCTACCGTAAAATTGATCTTATAGATGTGAATTCAAAACAAAACAAAAGCCATATACCCATTTAAAAAAATTCCGTATATATTTTATGTCGAGATTGGGTGTCATTACGTCCGAATAATTATAAGAAATGATGCCAGTCCTAAACATATCATTAATCAATGGCTGTGGGTAATGTTCCTAGTGAAATGGTATGTATGTATCCATTGATATATTTGGTTTGGATTAAACTCTACTAATCAAGAGATAGCAATAATATGATGTTCTATTATTATTTGGTCTCAGACGAAGTAATCGATAAACTTAAACAAAATACAGTTTAGTTAACGATAACAACTAAAGGGGCAGGGACCAGTCTTTATGTACAAAAGTAACTCTGCAAAGAGTGACTTAATATAACAAAAATTCATAAAAATTAAAATACACAAGTGAGTTCAAAATGTCCATATTTTTGGATAATTATAATAAAATAAAGCATAATAATATTGGCAATAAAAGTCAATGGCAGCTTATAGTAGACGAGTCTTATGTACCCTAACCCCTATTGTATACATGCATCTTTCACATCCGAAGGACATTTGTTATATCATGTGGTGCTCACACAAGTCAAATGATATAGTGTTCCGAATAAAGTCCATTATTAAATATGTTGCCGTGTCAAAACACTATTTTGTGACACAATGATATAAACTCAGAATGTCTTCGAATAAAATAATAACAAGTCCATCGTTGAAATTAAGACCAAAGCGTATATGAGCATTGTATAAGTCCAAAAATTATTTTTAATAAAAGTATTCCTTTATACTGACATGTTTAAACAACTGAATGTAAAGCAGGAATTACCAATGTTGAATACTTCAGACCCTTATATTTAAAAAAACCTATGACAGAATAAGATGAGCAAGATGGTGGTCATTATCACATCAAATTCATTTTAGTTTACAATCTAAAGCAACATAACAAACTCAGACATAAGTAAGCAGTCTATGAATAACATACAAACAAGAATAAATCAGTCAAGTCTTTGTGAACATGATGTGGTCGAAATGCCATGACCACATGTTAAGATTACCATTTTCTTAAGCTCGTTTAGATTTATTTTTCATCCCTAAAATAACTACACGAGCATATCTAAAATTTAATTGCTGTCATATTAGAATGAATGCTTCGTAACCGTTGTGTACATATAACAAAATACATGCATGTAATTTAACACCAGCGATAAAATTCGTTTTGGTTTTGTTTTCAATGAAAATAGACAAAGGTCAATACATTCCACACACTAATTGAAAGCATGAATCGCCTATATTTGATTTATGGTCGTCGTTACACAAAACATATTGTGTCCCCGTTCACTAATCCAGATTTATATCATAGATACATTGCTTTGATTACCTTCTTTAATTGTGCCGCCAGAATGACACATCGATAGCTCTGTGTAGTATGAAATATATTTAAATGACAAGTTATAATTGAATATTTCACATACCGAAGTATTATTCGTAGGTACAATTATGAGGAGAAGACTAAAAACGTCATGTGTAATTAGTGTATTTTACGATCGCAATGCGATTCATTCGTTTCATAATGTTGATCATGATTAAAGTATACATATATAAAATAATATATCACACACATTCATGATTTTAATATATGTCCAATGGTGTAGAAAATTAATATGTTGTCACAGTATCACCTTTCTTTGCGCAAGTTAATGAGGCGATATTACATATTTAGACTGTATAATTTTTTCAGAGATAACGATTTTAAACAGATTTATATCTTGTGTATTGTCCATGTATAGTTTAGCCATTGTAAGAAAGTAACTGTTTTATTAAGATTCTTGAAAATAATGTAAGCTGATTGTATCAGATTCTTATTTTACTAGTATCGGTGATATTGAGTATGTTTCAACGCTGGCTTGTGTTACGATAACCGATATGTAAACACTGGCTTATGTTAAACTATTTCAGACTATCATGATTGAGTGGGCGTACTACACATACATCTGGATGTTAGAGTTCAACATAATTAATACCATGTTCTGATATAAATTAGTATGAAACATTACTAGCAAACTATGTTTAACACATCAACAAATGAAAATTCTCATTAACACATATTTTGGGAATAGATACATTTTTTGGGAATATTTAGTTTGATAAGGTGTGACTTTGCCAATCAAATTTCTCTATCCATGATGTGGGATTTTAAGATTCAGAATTAAAATACAGTTATATTTATAATTTGGATTTGACCGTGCCCAAAATCGAGTTCATTTTCATCCTGACCTGAATTATTGGTTATTTTGAGAGCATGTTCAAATAAATATACATCAAGAAGATTACATATCCCTCATGAATTACAAAGATTGTATCTTGTAAACATTTGCAAACTTTCAGGATGAAATGTTCCATTAGTTAGTTGATTTTATTAGAATATGTTCATTGTGACATTAGTTCAAATAGAGGACGCTACAATCTCTCGCATTTATCAATTAGAAACACACTGTGTTGACTTTAACTAGTCATACGAATTCCTATATTGCGAATAATGTAGTCCAAACACGTTCACGTCTGCATCAGCAAGAATATAATGATCTATCATAGCTATTACTTGAAAGTGACCACCTGTCTCTAAATGTTCCTACACCAGCAAATAAAATGTACAGTGATGTTGAAATTATATATTTCGCACCTATGTTAATCAACTTCTCTGCTAGATTAAACCAAATTGAAACTCAACATTTGCTGGATAATGATTTCATATAACAAGGAAAAGTGACTGTAGTTCACCACTTATAACTTCTTGATAACATATATATATTTCTGCATTTGCACTGACAATAGACAAGCTAATGGTGTAATCAAAACAGATTCATTGTTCCTTTCCATGGCTACGAATGATTGACCTTTTAAATATGACATTTTAAATTCACTCTGTCACATTCCACTTAAGGTAAATGAAAAAGAAATTTCGACACTCGTGACCCCTGACAGACTTAATAAATAACAAGTGATGCAGTTTGGGATAAATGTTTCATATATACTTTGTTTCACTAATAAGAATTCATCGCATGTAATGTTTTTCACTTGTAATTTTGACTAATAGATGAAATAAAGGTTCATTGCATACATGTTTCTTTATGAGGGTAGGTGTTATGTATATTTAATTTCGCTAATTTGTTATCCATTATATGCATGACATGCTTTGGGTAATTTTATATTGGACTTGAACTTGTACAAAGTCAGGGTTATTATCAACCTGACCTGTAATATTAATTTGATTATGTAAATATCGTGCTTATCTCATTCTATGTCAAGGACATAAGAAAAGTCCTTATCTACCTACGGTTTACGATTTGACAAAACCTGTGGATTTCGCTCTTTTCTGGTACTGTTGTGTATGTCTGTGCGTACATAGGTGTACATAGTGCGCTTGTTTGACCGTTGCCCAGATATATATCATTCACAGTCTTACTTGAGTCGGCTTAGGCATATGGGTTCATACATAGTTATAATACATATGTCAAGGGAGCAAAATTACATCTACTGAAGGTTGTGTTTCTAACGTTTAATTTGCAATATTTATGAACTGTTCTCCTGTCTGTTTCAGTGTACTAAGTGTCAAGGATGGACTGAAGACTGGATAAGGGCGAAGGGATTTGGTTTCAATTGTAAATGTCATGGGAATAAGTGAAAGTACGTAAAAGTAAATATTTATATAGGTGATACACATTGGTTTTGGATTGAGTAGATATTACATTTTACATTAACGATCAGATTGTCACAACACAGAGATAGTGTAGATATATTAAGTTAGCTGAGAAGACAGTACAAAAGTATTAACTGAGAAGACAATACGCACAAATAAATTGTGCGGTCTGCTTTACAATTTAACTGTGTTTATCAACTAACTTTTTCGCATATTACATTAATTGTAAGCAATGACAGGCTTTAGTCCCAACATATGAAACATTACTGATAGAAGATTACTTGCTAGCAATAGCTCATAACATGAACATGTAATATTTATACTTATGATTTATATATAAATCAGTTATGCTTTGCACGTATTTTCTTTGTCTTCCTATTATTATAAGTCAATAATATGTTTGTTAATATTGCAAAACACGTGTGTATAGCACGACCGCAGTGTAAAGAGTGATACACATTCTAATTGATTGATTAATTGAATTTTAACGGCGCACCAGCACTGTTAGGCTATTTAGCGCCATACAATAGGTTATATGTTTACAAATAAGGTTTAATATCGACCAGCGATATCAAAAACCATAATAGTTAAATATAAAATGGTAAGATGTTGGTAACAGGAAAATATGAAGCTTCCCAATCAACGGGATATGTAAATGGTGTATGTTGATGATAAAATGTTGTAAATAAGAGGCGGTATTTGCATTAGATAAAAATGTTTTAGGTGATGTCATACCAGTTATAGTTTAAAATGAAGATTTACATCCTTCAGGAAATCTAAAATACTAGTGATTTGTATGGTATCAAAACGTTCCTTCATGTCATTTACATTATTGTATATAGATACACATTCTAAGTAAATAATCCAACAATTGTTAATAGGTCACCACAAGTGGGTACAGTGCGCCGTCTTGTACATAGTAATGCAAACTATAAGTAAATAAACCAATATTTTCTTTTATATATCCTATCTATCTGTTGTATATTTTTAATGCATTCTATTATAAACATTCTTGAAACGGTGATTTTGATTTATTGACGACTTTCATTTCTAAGCATTTGTGACGTATACAAATAATAAGAAGTAGTAATCCCATTTTCTAAATGAATTTAACAATTATCAAAACTTCAGCGCAATTATTACTCATTTATGACCCTGTCTACCACCACCCCCACCCCCCACCCCTCATGCATAAGGGTAACATATGCAAAAATCTGGAGTGAATTTAGGCTGGATGAAAACCTTCAAACTGACTTTACACCTAGTAACCTTCAGGAATATGGTTGACAGTAGCAGTACATGCATATATTAATTGTGGTTTATCTACATTGTATATATAATTCGTGATAAAGATTGCACTTGATTGTCCTCTGTATACGGTAAATTGCTTGGTTACAAGGCAATCATTACGTGTTGTCTGTATTATGCTATACCTAGTATAATGTTCTAAATAATTAATGAAATAAGATAATGTCTAAAGGCACAGAGAAAAGGTGAGGGAGACAATTTTATGGTCGGTAGTAATGTTAATTAAAGTAGAATAATGACTTAGATCAACTGTACATATATTACATATTTTAACTAACTCTTATTAGTAAGTTTGCTAAATTTATATGCCACAATCATTTCCAAGCGCGGGAACTAGAATGGATGTGCAGCCAGTGTTTGTAGTGCTAAACTTTCCTCATTAATGGCCATATTTCCTGTTTAAAAAATAAATGTGCCATATATTTATTTAATTAATGTGAATGAAAATATACCTAAAAAGGGAACAATAGAAATGTATCAAGGAGCAGATGTGTTTATGAATAGCTACAACAGTGCACAGAACTACATTTTGTAGCTGACACAATCAGCAGTGAAGTGAATAATTTATTCACTCGGGCAATATAGAGTTTCTTGTAGTCTATCTTAACTCCGTAGATGCTATGTCTGTCTGTACGCATCCCCCCCCTCTCTCTCTCTCTCTCTCTCTCTCTCTCTCTCTCTCTCTCTCTCTCTAAATTTGTTTATTGTTATATTTACAATCATTCTTCACAGGATCAAAAACGTTGTACTATTGCCTAGCAAACATCCTCGATTCTCTTCTTTTTATGGATGATAGCCCTTAAATGGTACATTGTCAACAGAGAGAGAGAGAGAGAGAGAGAGAGAGAGAGAGAGAGAGAGAGAGAGAGAGGGGGGTGGGCTACATTTCGATATATGCATATTTGATTAATAATATTAAGAAACAACTACATCAACAAGGCCTTACCTACGTTACATATCCGTGCACCGTAAACAGTACATCTGCTTTACTATGTCGACAGGCAATTGTAACATTTTACTATCGAATATATATATATATATATATATATATATATATATATATATATATATATATATATATATATATATATATATATATATATATATATATATATATAACCTTTAGACGGGTCCCATGTAAAGTGCAAAAATACCGTTATGAATAACTTTATTGCAGGTTAATTGGTGCAATTGCGCTCTCATGGTTTCTTTCTTATCCTGTCATTTTTTTTCCTCTGTCACTTCAGATGTCTGCATATTATTATGTCCTTTGTGTATGCGAGGAGAGCAGAAAACGAAAAAAGAAGGGATTTATATTAAATTGTTTACCAAGTTAGATTCATTTACAAAACCGGTATTAGTGTTACAATGTATAGTTATTTTCTTACCTAACTAAGTAATAATGAGTGGAAATTCTTCATTCCAAGAATGTTTATGTGTGTGTATTATTGCGACAACGGCGGAGCACAAGTTGGTGTGCCAATAGTATTGGTATATTATATTGCCTTATACCATCAACATAGTTTCAGTATTTGATTTTCTGTGAAAGTTGACTTCTTAAATATCTCACGTTAATGTTAATAATAAAAATATTATGCATCTTTTCTACATGAAAATGTGAAGGCGGTAATAATAGTATTTGACATTTTTGCGTTAATAATAATTCAGGTTTGCAGTCCTTAACTTGTGTTGACGTGAGCAAAAAGTGCTAAGGTAGCATTATCTCGCAACATGTGACGACATAAAAGACATCACACGTAGTTCCCACTGTTCTTGTGAAAAAATAATTTAAAAGTTATTTGTAATGTGGATTACATACAAATCAAGAAAAGAGCTGTATCAATATATGGGATGATGGGACTTTATTTCGGACAGCTGATTTAATATATGGATCAAGTAGTTTTTTTCCAAGTCATTTGATTGTATGCGCGCTTAGCCCGACAAAAAAAGCCGATAATGTTGTATGCAACGTTAATAAAATTCCCACTGCCAAATATAACGAGAGCTAACGACGTAAAGCTTTAGTTACCTGCGTTTCTGTCCAAATGTAATCTTTGCAAGATTCTACCAACGTCATGCCCCTGAGCTTATTGCAAAATGCATTATCGGTGAAGCATAGAAACTTTTACAGCCACAGCAACTCACTTTTTCGATTTATTTTGCCACCTATTATGCATTAAGCAGCCACAAAGCATTCAATAAGAAAACAGTATCAGTATGTCCCCAGAACGTACCCATATAAGATTTAAATGCGTCATAAAATAAGATTGAAACTATATATTCCTGGCCTAAAACAAAATGAGTTTCAAAGACATAATACTATTATTGCATTGGTTGTATAAACCAAGATGATAAAGTTGCAAGGTAGTTTTTGTATCCTGATGCAGATTAAACTTTTTCTGATAAATTACGTAGGCGTTAAAACCGGAATAATCCACGTTCTGCTTCATTAAAATCTGAAATATTTATTTGTTTTCTTTTCAATTTTGCTGGAAGTTATGTGCAGAGTGAAGATGTTGCCACAGAAGGGCAGGAGGAAATTCGCAGAACGAAATGTGTTTGGTGTTAATAAAAACAACAAAACACTACACTCTGTATCCGAGATGCTTAAATTGTTAAGTTTTGAAAAGGATTTTATTTTATGCTGTAATAATTAAGGGTTTTGTCACGTTATATCACTAAGTAATGGTTTGTTCGTGTTTATTAACAAATATTCGTCTAATTGTATTACATTATTGATTTAAAGGTTTTTGATTGTGTTTATTTATTAATTAGTTGTTTCGTTGTGTTACATGTTATGGTTTGTTTTCAAAAAATTAAATTAGATGATAACATCATTGTAATTTTGGATTTGAGAATATGCAGATTGGGTTCATATTAGTCCACTAATGATAATTAATTTTTGTGCTACAAATTGTAACAGTCAACCAATTAAACGTCAATCTTCTAAAACCTGTTTGATGGAATAACTATTTGCATTCATAGTTTTCAGGCATTTAAACATCACTAGTATTGACTATAAATGATATACCTTGTTGTTTTCTAGAAGGCCATGTACGTGAGAAATTGTCATCAGTTTTTTATATAAAATTAGTTACGAAACGTATATATGACTTAAAAAAGAAATACAGGTATTGTCAACATTGATCATTCAAAAGCCAGTTCTGAATGCATTATTGTATATAAAAGAAATTGTGTTACATTATTTGGATAACACGTTTTATTTTGTTTTTGATAATTTCTTTATATATTTAGTAGATGTAGCAAAATTAGAGGTTTCTTTGGTTATATCATGCGGAACATAAATAATGTATATTTTGTGCTCTATAATTGATATATACAATAATGACTTAAACGTCTCTGCTTATGATTGAAACGTTTTATAATATTATCTCCATATTAGTCAATTTAAATACTCTTATGACACTTTCCATCGGCAATTGATAATAGCTAATCTATTGTACGATTGCATGATACTTACGTACCAGATAATTGCTTTATCTGGACTAACTTGTGTGAACGTAATGATACCATTACATAAATGCTCATAGCTGGAACCCTATTACTTTTGAAAATATTGGCATAGAATGTTTAGTACAAATAGTTAACTAAAACATTAATGCATGCATTATATTGTGTGTAACATATGCAATACACAAATGTCATAATATGCTGAACTTCATAACCTGAATGTAATTATTCTACAAGGATTCAGCGACCCAAAGAGTAAGTATTTGGAAAGTAGCTCTAAATTATTAGTGTAGATGGAGATAGTTGCTTATTTAATATGGCACAATTTTACTTTTATGTTAAGACTCAATCTTAAGCAGTGAATTAAATTTTCTTGAATTTAATTGATTCTTGTTGTTGTAATATATACATGTAATTCTAGTATATCTATGAGAATAAAGAAATAAAAATTCATTCACTTGCCTTTTTAATCTGTTGTTGTTGTTGTTGTAAGGTTTAACGCCATTTTTCAGCACACGATAGGCTATACATGGCGGCCAGTAGTACTGGTGGAGGAAGAACCTGGGAAAACACCCGGAAAGAACCACCGACCCACGAGAAGCTACTGGCAAGCTTTCTCACATAACTACATTTGCTGAATCTTAGACTCGAACCCACGCAGACAGAGGTGAGATGGCAGTGATCCGTAACGGAGAGCGCTTTAGACCACTCGGCCACTCTGCCCCCCCCCCCAACGTATTTTTATTTATGAGCATATATGAGTTTGTTTAGTGTCATTCAATAAATCTATAATTATAACTGCCTCAAAAGAGTTTTATTTTTGACAGCTATTAGTCGAATTTCGAATGTAGCTCCTATTCATATTCTTCGGAAATTAGTCACGCCACGTAATGTTTACAAACCATTGCTTGGCGCGGATAGCGAAAAGGTCAGGTGGTTCGTAAAGATAGATACTCACGATACAACCAGCGACACAAACAGAGGGTTACTATAAACTTTAAGTATCATCGCCTGTGCGTTTAAACTATATCATTGACAATTAGAAAAACATTACCCGTTCTAGCCCGTCCGTCAAACACCAACGTACTATAAGTCGTAAATACGGCTGTTAAGAATGTGTTTAGAAGACACAACTATCAATGCACGCTGATAACATTAAAAATATACTGACAAACATAAAAGTGAAGAATATAGTATTAAATATTGAAAACATACTTACACTTCCATAAAAGAAGGCCAACATTTACAATCAACAAATGAATTTTAGTCAAAATATGATCTTGACAAATTTACTGTACGGAACCGATCATATGACCTTGTGACTGCAAGCGTAGTGAAATTCAAAGAATGATTTGAATGGAATTTACGTGTGATTAACATTCTGCATTGTGTGGCTAATTCATATAAGATACGTTTCGAGAAGATTGTGTAAGTATGTAACTATGCGCGTGGTTCAAAGCAAAGATATATGTTACCACATGGACGGGGATCACAATTGAAATATAGTATGAACGATCTAATACAGATAGCATGGTAAGTCGCGATCTGTACGTTTCTAATGCATTGCAATGTTCACATTCATGATTTCAAAAGTTATATCTAGACACTGCTGAAGAAACAAACATTTGAGTATAACGATTTAAAGAAGTACCACCAAGTTTCTAATCTCCCGTTCATTTGAAACATCTTAGAAAAAATTTTCTCCCCCCCCCCTTCCCCCAACATGTATCTCATTTGAATTTAAACAATCTTTGCAGCAATGTTCAGTCTGCATATCGCCCTTACCACAGTACTAAAACTACACTTCGGAAAGTACTTAATGACATTCACTCTGCTTTGGATAGCGGACAGATTACAGTACTCATCCTCCTTGATTTCTCTGCAGTATTTGACACACTAGAACATGATATATTACTTCACCGTCTCCATCATCTATTTGACAATCATAATACAGCCATAATATGGTTCAAGTCAAACGTATTCAACAGGACACAAACTGTTTATGCAAATGAGCAGCAGAGAGGGTGAACAGACTTTCTCTAATTGGGTTAGATTTCAAGCAAACAATTTTAGATCTCTGTCAAATTAATGCTTATCAATTTTAGAGCTCTGTTTGTGAAATTAAGACTTTCAGCTGGGAGGGTGAATCCTACATCTCTAATTGGGTTAGATTTTTAGCAAATAATTTTAGAGCTCTGTTTGTCAAATTAAGGCTTAATAATGTTAGAGCTCTGTTTGTCAAATTAAGACTTTCAGCAGGGAGGGTGAATCCTACATCTCTAATTGGGTTAGATTTCAAGCAAATAATTTTAGAGCTATGTTTGTCAAATTAAAGCCTTCTCAAAACTAACAAAAACAAGTGTCAAACACAGATGCGTATGTGTTGTCGTGGTTTTGTTAGTTGTTATGGTTTTAACCGAATATTTTATCAAGTCCGATACAATATCTTGATCTAGGGTCATGAAGAGTTATCGTTACAAATCCGTTTTTGATTGACTGAGCGTTACTAATGAAATTTCTAAAGAGATACTAATCCACATCTCCACTCACCAGATCTGGTGAATATTTCGTAGCGTATGAGTGTCAACTCCATTAAACACAGCAATAATATTGGTTATCCCTGATCACTTTTGGTATTTGTGTATACCTCTGTGTAACATAAATCACATCGGTAGTTTTATGTCTACCTCTGGAAAATATCCTTGTTTCTCTAACATCACATCATCATATACGACTAAATTATTAATACTTCCATCAATACGATCACCACAAACCTTTCTTGGTTTATTATCCATGATCCTAAACACTCATCAGAATTTGTAAATTCAGACACTGCTTCGCTATATTTGATATCTATATAAAATGAATCCGTCGATACCCTAACCGTGATGTCAGGAAATCTATTTATCATCAAAAGCAAATTGATAGAAGCATAAGCAAGCATTGAGGCTCTTAGATGTACGTACTGAGGTGATTCTCCAGCTAACAATCGTACCAAATTTTGTTCCATCTGACAAGTAGGCATTTCATGATTAACATAAATATCTCTAGAGGATGCATCCGCGATTATAAAGTCGTATTCAGCATCATGTAGAATTAATCGTTAATAATGTCGCTTGTGATCATATGCTCCACCCTGGGTGAATTTTCCAAATACTCTTCTACCGAGATCTTTTGCATTTTTATTTCTGACTTCAAAGATCTCTTTGGACGCTATAACAATATATTCTTCGTCGAGATCATGACACTGTTCTTTGTAATCGCTAAATATACTATCGAGACTATCAGGTTGTGGTAACCAAACCTCAGTTTGTTTGCAATATGATATAATTGCCTCACTGACAATCATCAAGATCAGCATTTTGCAATCGATCATATATCGTAATAACACTATTGGTACCCATTTTTGTTCTTCAGATATATGCCTACAAAACCAAACATAACAGATTGGATGAAGCCCTTTAGCGAATTCAAATGATACTACACGAACGAATCCGGTTAGATCAAAATCGGGTAAAGGCCCATTAATCGCAACACGGGTTATCTCGTTGGTTGGATGTCCAAATCTTTCACAATACTCAGAGCATTCACCCGTCCCAAGGAACTCGCCGGATAACACGCAACCATATCAACCGAGAAAACATTTTCGGGTTCATATTTGGATCATATTTGGTATTCCATAATCCACTATCTCCGTTTTCTACACAATTGGATTGAACATCTGCGAGAATATCAAATCTAGTTGGTTTCCACAGACGATATTGTAATGTGTTTGTTTAATTGTATCAGTAGTTGTTTTAATGTCAGAGAGTTTCTAAAAATCCTAAGGAGGTTTGCAAACGCGCCTAAATGAATATCATACTTACAGCTCGCAATGTTGTTAGTTTATGATCTTTGGTTTTATATTCGTGTTGCAGCGCTGTTAGTGTATCATCTGTGGTTTTATGCTCAGCGTGCAGCGTCGTTAGTTTATTGTCTAACACATCTACATATTTGTTTTGTCACAGCGTCAGTGTCCAATGTTTGATTACCATGTGCGGTTATTTTATTTGAGTTTATGTCGAGGCTACTTATCATTGTGTCACCGGATGTTTTTACTCGATTGTAATCTATCACAGTTGGAAAAAACAATTTCTGGTTTAATCTTACCGGTGGAATCAAACACCGCTATGGAATTTTCGGTTACTCCATTAATTTTAACTAGAATATCATTCAAGTAAAGATCACTCGTTTTCAATTTCCCCTTTTTGTCTTGAAATAGGACTATTTCGTTTGGATCTACACTTGCGAGGTTTAATATCTCGGAGATGTCCCGTAAATATCAAATCGTTTTATTTTAAGATCTCTCTAAAATGAGATTACTTGAATATTCGTGTACGGTTTAATGAGGTGTTTAGTTGATGTTGATATTGCGCTAAGTACATTTAATACCTGCTTGCCGCATATTGGTTGGTCGGTCATTTTTGTGTTGGTAGCGTGGAATACCAGATCGGAATTTTTAATTGATGTATATAGCGCATAAATTCTTTAGGTGGCGCTAACCCATATGAATCAGAATAAACAATCCCACGTGGATCAATCGCGTATGCAACCCAGTTAGTTCCAGGTCCGGTGCTGTTATCCAGATTAATGATACCGGTTTCAGTGTTGTTTGGTTGTTGTGGTAATTGATCTCGCATAAAAACACCTCTGAAATTTCTTATCCCGTATTTTTAGCAGCATCGAGAAAACAAAATAACGGTGCTAGTAAACCGACCCTGCTAGTCTCAGGCCGTTTCCGCTGTAGCATGAATACGGAGTTCCTGGTAGTCTTAGACCCTTTCCTACTACAGCTCGTCTCTTTTTTGTATCCGGTTTCAGCCACTTTCTTTAGTGTCATCCCAGCGGCGGTAGCAACAGCTACGAGAGCGGTCGCTTTTGCGACCGCGGGGGCGGCGGCGGAATCAAATGTTGGTAACGCAGCGAAAAGTGGAAATATACCACCTGATTTTATAATTTCTTTGATCGCGGACGCAGAGCGAGTAACCTGAACACCTTTTTTTATCTTTGCTAGCATCATTGAAATGCTTAATCTCACGAGTTGTCAGTGATAGATTATTCTCACCACCAGACATTTGATTGTGTTTTAACGATTTTGTAGTTCCACATTTTGTAGCTGAATCCGATTGCAACTTTTTATTCTGAGCAGGTGTCAGAGTAACAATAACGTGACTATATGACATTTTATTTAATACGAGATTGATCTAATTGTCTACATGTTTTCTATTGACGCATCAGCTATACTCATTCGTCCGCCAACACCTTAGCGTAGCATTGATTTGTCACTGAGAAAGACGGCAATTGCTCTGTAATCACCACCAGCAGGAGGATTGGTTACACGAGCTTCCATATATACGTCAACGACGGATTGTCTAGTTAAGTCAAGATGTTCCAACGAAAAGTAATAAAACGGATATAGGGTTCTAAAATCTAATTCTGATATTTGCAGAGCAGTATCTACATTTTGATCACGTTCCATAAATGTCAGCAAACGATGATATACGCACGTTGTTTGATGTTGTCTGTAATTAAGTAAAACATTTACAGATGGTTCCTGTTGACCGTTGTTTCTTAATGTGACTTAGATAACACCTAGTTGATCAAATACAATTTAATCGTATATAATCCTGTAACGCAATAAATATGTGTCGAGGCGCAGAAACACCCCTGTTTGATGCAGTATGCCATGAAAATTCTCCATTAATGTTACTCTGCAGACTAGCTGTTGTTGGTGTTAGCCATGACAGTAATGATTGACCGACAACACTCATAAATAATAGTAATTGTTCATTTGCGACGTTTGACGGAGTCGTTACTGGCATCCATCATGAGAATTTTGTTATATTTCCTTTACCATCAACAACACCAGCAGCACGCCAGATTGCATCATTATCATCACGTTTTTACAAGAGAACAACTGTGTGTTAAGTTTTAAAGATGACGTTTCTAACATTTCTACAAAATACAAATATATGAAACAATGGAATCGCGCATGAAAATAATCTACGCGGTCCCTGCAATATTAATGTTCGTGTTGCAAATCCTAGGTTGTAATTAGGATTAATATCTACCATATCAAAGGCAGCAGCTAGCTTCGTATATCCAACTGTGCTGGATCAACTGCAGTATCCAGTGTTGCCTTTAGCCTAATATACTGAACACGTTCAACGTGATCATTAATATTCTTAGCGAACATCATAGATGGTCCAGCCGGTCTTGTATAATCATCAGAATATCTCGCTAATCCCACTATTGTTGTGGCGATATCAACATCTTTTTGAATAGATTCAATCTCTCTATTATCAATCATATATGTAGCGGTACTAAATAATGCCATAATACCGTTATTGAAGAAACCAACTCGGAGATTCGTGTCATATATCGTATTAAGTGCTATATTTGTTACAAGTTCTCCTTCTACTTCAATAAATGCTTCAGGGGGCAGAAGGCATTTACTTGTATCATGAAGCTGAAGTTCGATTCTCCCTCGTTCATTTGGTTGTCTTGCTTTATACTCATAAAACTGATAATTATTTAAAGAATAATCGTTGAGAACCTTGGCATCCATAGCCAATGCTGGGTCGGTTGAAGGTTCGAACATTTTAAAATATATATTTCGATCTAAATTGCGATCTCGATGACTTTGTCAGGCCACTTCCCGCTATCATATTTGCAGTGATATTTCCCTGATCATCACATCCTTCGTTTATTTGCTCTGCTATTTTTTGATCCACAGCGCTGTTTATTATTTTGCTAACACTCGCAGGCATAATTTCTGTAGATGGTAGTTTTCCCGGTGGTTGTTTTTTTTCGTCGTCGAATCAGCGTGATTAGCTTTCCCGTGGCCGCGGAAAATGCTTTACCGGCAACATAACCAACAGCGCTAATACCCTTATCACGAATAACATAATAGCTTTCATCGATAATTACACTGGTCAACAGTGAAATCATTACTGACTTGAAAAGGCCCTAATCTGTAGTATTTTGGTGTGCCGAACACGAATATAACCGTGAAATTTTTTTATTGGCTCTCGTTTTGAAGATATTCATATACCTCATTTTCTATGTTTCACTGTGTAAATTTCTCCAGTAGGACTGCAGCAACATCCGGAATAATGATGTAACATTGCATAATATCATCATGCTCACATCATCCACAGTTGATTGCATCATTTTCTGTTGCAATGCAATACTAATGCCATGCGGCTGCTGAAGTAAGTTGACGTCAGCAGTGTACTATACATGTGTAGGCCTATTATACTAATGCCGGGCGGCTGCTGAAGCTGACGTAAGCAGTGTACTATATAAAGCCCAATCAGATAGGTTCAGCATTTAAAATATTTTAGACGTTGTGCGAGACAGTTCAAGCTACTGTTACATAAAACTTATTATTTTATCCATTTACGTACAATAAAGAACAGTAATGCCTCGAAAGTGTGTTAATACCGCGGACAATTTTTGCTATATTTGTGGGGAAGTGACATTTGCCAACCAGAAGAAAAGTATCGATTCTCAAGTGAAGAAGGCATATCATCTTTACTTCGGATGCAAGGTTGGTGACCAACACAAGCCTTGGGCTCCGCATATATGCTGTGCTACATGTACAACACAGCTTTCACAGTGGTTGAATTGCAAAAGGTCATCAATGCCGTTTGCAGTCCCAATGGTGTGGAGAGAGCCAACCAACCACCTAAATGACTTTTACTTCTGCTTGGTTCCTCCTCTTTCCGGCGGAATAACGAATCGAAAGAAGTCGAGAATAGTCTACCCAAACATTCCGTCTGCATTGAGACCAGTTCCACATGGTGAGGGACTTCCTATTCCAGAACCTCCAGCAGAATATTCTCTTGATTCATCTGACGAAGACAAAGGTGAGTCGACCTGTTCTTCTCCTGGTCCATCAGCATGCAGTGATCCAGATTTTCACTGTGGTGCATCATCAACCCCACACAGAATAACACAGGAAGAACTAAATGACCTGATTCGTGATTTGGACTTATCAAAGAACAAGGCAGAATTGCTAGGATCAAGACTCCAACAATGGAATCTTCTAGAAGAAGATGTCACAATTACTGCATATTGAAAGCGCCACCAGCAATTGGAGCCTTTCTTCAGAAAGGAAAGTAATCTGATATTCTGTTCCGATATTGAGGGCCTCATGAATGCTTTAAAAATCACTCATGACCCACAAGAATGGAGACTATTTGTGGACTCTTCGAAACTGAGTCTCAAGGCTGTGCTTTTGCACAATGGAAACATTCTTCCATCTATTCCAGTAGCGTATACTGTCCACATGAAAGAGACATACGATAACTTAAGGCAGCTACTGAATTCCATTGAGTATAACAAGTACAGCTGGCACCTCTGTGGTGATTTGAAGGTAGTTGCCCTTTTAATGGGACTGCAGCAAGGATATACAAAATACATGTGTTTCTTATGCGAGTGGGATAGCCGAGCAAGGGAAATGCACTACATGAGGAAGGAATGGACTCACAGGCAGAATGTAGCCATTGGAGAGAAGAATATCCAACACCCAGCTCTGGTTGAGGCTCAGAAAATCTTGCTACCACCCCTTCACATCAAACTAGGTTTGATGAAGAACTTCGTGAAAGCCATTGACCGGACTTTGCCAGCATTCCGATACTTGCATGAAAAATTACCTCGACTCAGCGAAGCAAAGATTAAAGAGGGAGTTTTTGTGGGTCCTCAGATTCGAGAGCTTTTCAAAGATGACCAGTTCAACAACTTTCTGGAAGGTGACGCGAAACAAGCATGGAATGCTTTTCGCCTAGTTTCTACAAACTTCCTCGGAAATGTTAGGGCAGAAAACTATAAGGAACTAGTAGAAGACATGTTGATGAAGTATAAGAAACTTGGCTGCAATATGTCTCTAAAGATTCACTTCCTTCATTCCCATTTGGATTTCTTTCCTAGCAACTGTGGTTTTGTTAGTGATGAACACGGCGAACGTTTTCATCAAGATATCGCAACAATGGAACAAAGATACCAGGGAAAATGGTCCACTACAATGCTGGCTGACTACTGCTGGACACTCCTCAGAGATGCTCCCGAACAGCTGTACAAGAGACAGGCGAAGAAACCTAAGATGTAGTCAATGACTTGATTTTTTATAGGTAGGCTATTACAGTTGACCTTTTACTATTGGAATGCATTTCGTTATGTAAACATTAATTTCTTGCAGATTACAAAAAAACTAGAGCCAATTTTGAAATTTGACTGTCATATTCGTGTTCAGCACATAAAAATTGATAAGAATTGACTAATTTTATTTCAGTAACATGACTTTTGTAAAAATTTGTTGTCCAGTGTTATTTTGCGATTGATGCTATTTTTGGAGCCATCGTTGCAAATAACACTGAACAACATCGCCGAGACCATCTCCATTATACATCTTATAAACAGGCAATCGTGAATTTACTACGTAGGTCATGGATGGCTTGTTCTGGTTGTAGTGCATGATCATATTATCTAATTATTATTCATCTAATAGTATGACTAATTGTCACGAAATCAATCAATATGATAATCATCAACGAGTTCATCGATAAATTCTCGATATACACTGATAACCATGATGCCACCTTCAAATAGTCGTCGGCAGATATCAGCGGCTTCATTAATAATTTCCGGTGAGTTATATCCAGCTGGCTTACCCCCTCCCCCCCCCCCTTCCGTTTCGAGAAAGCCTTAATTTGACAAACAGAGCTCTAAAGTTGTTAAGCCTTAATTTGACAAACACAACTCTAAAATTATTTGCTTGAAATCTAACCCAATTAGAGGTGTAGTATTCACCCTCCCAGCTGAAAGTCTTAATTTGACAAACAGAGCTCTAAAATTGTTAAGCATTAATTTGACAGAGTTCTAAAATTATTTGCTTGAAATCTAACCTAATTAGAGAAAGTCTGTTCACCCTCTCTGCTCTTAAATGGAATACACTCCAGCCCAGTTGACCTATGTTGTGGTATTACACAAAGGTCTGTTCTTGGATCTGTTCTCTTCATTCTATACCCTCAGCCACTCTTAGATGTAATAGATCATCACCCAGCGTCTCGCCACGTATACGCTGATGACACCAACATATACAAGTCTAGCCACCCAACTGAAGTTGATGCTACCATTCAAGGAGTAGAGGTGTGCATTTCTGATGTGAAATCATGGATGACATGTAACAAGCTGAAGATCAATAATGGGAAAACTGAGGTTATTATGATCACAACGTAAATACTTTCTCATTCACATTCTTTACCTCATAAACAAATATAGGAAATAACAACATTAACTTCACACAGTCAGTACGAAACCTAGGTGTTTATCTAGACACTACTTTCACATTGCATCAGCATGTCATGAACATATGCAAAGCTGCATATCTTGAATTGAGACCTATCCTCTCCATTCGCAAATATCTTTCAGCTGATGCCACTAAAACAACTGTGTGTTCATTAGTGCTTCCAAGACTGGAAAATTATAACTCAGGTCTGTCTGGCTCGTCTTAATATCCAAGCCAGAAACTTAACAATTTCCAAAACTCAGCTACTTAGATCATACCCTATTTCAATACCAATAAAAAAAATGTTTAGTCAAAACGTTGTAAAAAACTGGATTTCACTTTTTGTCCAAACAATAATACACTGAATAATTAATATTATATCTCAATTGTATTCAAGTTGTTATTTGAATATTTAAATATATATATATATATATATATATATATATATATATATATATATATATATATATACGAAAACTTATTGATAGGTTTAGGAACTTAACTTTGTGATCAATTTAATGTAATAAACATTATACTGTGTGCTCAAGCAATTAACACAAATACATTTACATCTTTGAATATCTGGTCCACTCCACATCTTGATCTTGTACTCTTTAATCATCAATCAATATCTAGGGGACGTCATTTAATTATGTCAACAATTTTTAGGCAATTCTATACCCCCCTTGTCAACAACTGTCAAACTTTCAGTGATTTCCCCCGCCCCCCCCCCCCCCCATGTCAATTTTTTTTATACCCCCCCCCCTACAAATTAACAATATAACACTATTTTGTAAGGCTGGCTTTTATGCCAAAAGTAGAATTATGGAAATTAAAAGGTCTCCAAAAAATTTTAATACGTATTTTTAAACTTGTTTAACAGATTTAAAATTGACTATAACACTTTGAATTCATGAAAAAATCGAGACTTTATATTCTAGCTTCTATCATGTTCCAATATTTACATTTCCTATTTTTTGATTTATTAAATTTATTGTAAAAAATTACAATATTGACGTCTGGAAATCCCCCTCCCCCATATCAACAATTGTCAAACTTCTTCAAATCCCCTCCCCCTATTTTATGGACATAATTAATGGACTACCCCTTACTTGTATTCATTATAATAAAATACCTATTTCATTCTGAATGACTTTATTTCTTCATATTAATAATCAATGTTGTAAGATGGTGTCATTGGTGTCTTACAATTTGTATCACCATTAGTGACTGTGACCATCGCTAGCACAAACATGGATGAAATTGACATCTTCTGAAGATCCACACTCAGTACACAATACTGATATGGTTCTTTAAAAATGCCTCCCAGGTTTTAAAAATCTTTTTGTTGCTACTCTTAATTAAATTACCATGCTAAGTTAAAAATACTTATCCTAGTATCTAGTTAGGTCTAAATCAACAAAGGTGATGATCTGACATTCAATATGGTCGCTGGAATGGAATCATGACAATCTTCCTATGGCTTCTGCTCCAGGACAGGTGGTTTCGTTGATATTGAGCTTTTAGTAACATTCCTTACGAAGTCTAGTTGATCTTAAATCAGAATGGTGCAGATATTAAATCAACATGGCCATCAAAGTTGTCATGTATAACAACCAATATGGCCATCAAAGTTGTCATGTATAACAACCAACGTGGCCATCAAAGTTGTCATGTATAACAAGTAACATGGCCATCAAAGTTGTCATATAGAACAACCAACATGGCCATCAAAGTTGTCATGTATAACAACCAACGTGGCCATCAAAGTTGTCATGTATAACAAGTAACATGGCCATCAAAGTTGTCATGTATTACAACCAACATGGCCATCAAGGTTGCCATGTATAACAACCAACATTGCCATCAAAATTGTCATGTATAACAACCAACGTGGCCATCAAAGTTGTCATATAGAACAACCAACATGGCCATCAAAGTTGTCATGTATAACAACCAACATGGCCATCAAGGTTGTCATGTATAACAAGTAACATGGCCATCAAAGTTGTCATGTATAACAACCAACATGGCCATCAAGGTTGCCGTGTATAACAAGTAACATGGCCATCATAGATGTCATCTTTGAAAATCTTGTCATTGCTGTACTTCCTAAATGGCTGCTGATATTGAGATGAAGTTGTCAGTCAAAGATATAGTACACCAATTTGTGACTGAATGAAAGTGGTTTCTGACTTGTTACAACTTAGCTGCCAAATCTTATTATATGTATCATTACTTCTCATAACAGATGTAGGTTTCAGTAAATGACTTCTTATCATGTATTAGCAGATGGGGTTTTCAACAAATAACTTCTCATCATGTCTGGCTGGTCGAAATGAAAAGTGTGCCAAACTCAAGGTGAGTATAACTGGCATGGTGGTTATCTTGTGATGCTTTGGACTTGTTATGGTTTGATGATCTAAAAGAATAGCAACATCTAAAAGTTAGATTGGCCAAACTGATGACCAGTATGGCCATTATGTGACCATCTTGAAAATGTTATTATTTATGAATTGGATCGTCCTGCAATAGTCGAGTTTTCATTAAAACATTTCTTAGGGAATGCAGATCATGAATGAACATGATTTCTGCAGAAAATGTTAAATCAAATCACTCTCAATAACTTCAAAAAAAAGAAATATTACTGACAGATTTATCAAACTTGGCAAGTGGGTATGTCTTGACATGGTCTGAGAGAAGTGATGGCAAGTCACCATGTTACCATCTTGAAAATCTTATTATTTATGAAAATTTCTTATGGAATGCAGATCATGAATGAACATGGTTTCATCAGAAAATGTTAAATTAAATCACTCTCAATAACTTCTTCCCCCCCCCCCGCCTTAAAAAAAAAAAAAAAATATTACTGATAGATTTATCAAACTCGGCAAGTGGGTATGTCTTGACATGGTCTGAGAGAAGTGATGGCAAGTCAAAGGGCATGAATATATCTATCTATATATATATATATATATATATATATATATATATATATATATACTTATCAATCTAACAATCTATCTGTCTATGTCAGTCTGTCTCTCTCTCTCTCTCTATGTATATATATGTATATATATATATATATATATATATATATATATATATATATATATATGTAAATTTCATCTGTGTAATAGTATTCCTATATAGCAATAAAATTCCACCTGTGTAAGAATGTTCCTATTTAGCAATAAATTTCATCGGTGTAAGAATATTCCTATTTAGCAATAAATTCCATCTGTGTAAGAGTATTCCTATTTAGCAATAAATTCCATCTGTGTTAGAATATTCCTATTTAGCAATACAATTCCATCTGTGTAAGAGTATTCCTATATAGCAATAAATTCCATCTGTGTTAGAATATTCCTATTTAGCAATAAATTCCATCTGTGTAAGAATATTCCTATTTATCCTGTTTAGCAATAAATTCCACCTGTGTAAGATTATTTCTATATAGCAATAAAATTCCATCTGTGTAAGAATATTCCTATATAGCAATAAATTCCATCTGTGTAAGAATATTCCTATTTATCCTATTTAGCAATAAATTCCATCTGTGTAAGATTATTTCTATATAGCAATAAAATTCCACCTGTGTAAGAATGTTCCTATTTAGCAATAAATTTCATCGGTGTAAGAATATTCCTATTTAGCAATAAATTCCATCTGTGTAAGAGTATTCCTATTTAGCAATAAATTCCATCTGTGTTAGAATATTCCTATATAGCAATAAAATTCCATCTGTGTAAGAATATTCCTATATAGCAATAAATTCCATCTGTGTAAGAATATTCCTATTTATCCTATTTAGCAATAAATTCCATCTGTGTAAGATTATTTCCATATAGCAATAAAATTCCATCTGTGTAAGAATGTTCCTATTTAGCAATAAATTCCATCTGTGTAAGAATATTCCTATTTAGCAATGAATTCCATCTGTGTAAGTGTATTCCTGTATAGCAATACAATTCCATCTGTGTAAGAGTATTCCTATATAGGAATAAATTTCATCTGTGTAAGAATATTCCTATTTAGCAATAAATTCCATATGTGTAAGAATATTCCTATTTAGCAATGAATTCCATCTGTGTAAGTGTCTTCCTGTATAGCAATACAATTCCATCTTTGTAAGAGTATTCCTATATAGCAATAAATTCCATCTGTGTAAGAATATTCCTATTTATCCTATTTAGCAATAAATTCCATCTGTGTAAGTTTTTTCCTATATAGCAATAAAATTCCATCTGTGTAAGATTATTTCTATATAGCAATATAATTCCATCTGTGTAAGAATGTTCCTATTTAGCAATAAATTCCATCTGTGTAAGAATATTCCTATTTAGCAATAAATTCCATCTGTGTAAGAATATTCCTATTTATCCTATTTAGCAATAAATTCCATCAGTGTATGAGTATTCCTATATAGCAATAAAATTCCATCTGTGTAAGAGTATTCCTGTATAGCAATACAATTCCATCTGTGTAAGAGTATTCCTATATCACAATAAAATTCCATCTGTGTAAGAATATTCCTATCTAGCAATAAATTCCATCTGTGTAAGAGTATTCCTATATAGCAATTAATTTCATCTATGTAAGAATATTCATATTTAGCAATAAATTTTATCTGTGTAAGAATATTCCTATTTATCCTATTTAGCAATAAATTCCATCTGTGTAAGAATATTCCTATTTATCCTATTTAGCAATAAATTCCATCTGTGTATGAGTATTCCTATGTAGCAATAAAATTCCATCTGTGTAAGATTATTTCTATATAGCAATAAAATTCCATCTGTGTAAGAATGTTCCTATTTAGCAATAAATTCTATCTGTGTAAGAATATTCCTATATAGCAATAAATTTCATCTGTGTAAGAATGTTCCTATTTAGCAATACATTCCATCTGTGTAAGAATATTCCTGTTTATCCTATATAGCAATAAATTTCATCTGTGTAAGAATATTCCTATTTATCCTATTTAGCAATGAATTCCATCTGTGTAAGAATATTCCTATTTAGCAATAAATTCCATCTGTGTAAGCGTATTCCTATACATTAATAAAATTCCACCTGTGTAAGATCATTTCTATATAGCAATAAAATTCCATCTGTGTAAGATTATTTCTATATAGCAATAAAATTCCATCTGTGTAAGAATGTTCCTATTTAGCAATAAATTCTATCTGTGTAAGAATATTCCTTTTTAGCAATAAATTTCATCTGTGTAAGAATGTTCCTATTTAGCGATACAATTCCATCTGTGCAAGAATTTTTCTATTTAGCAATAAATTGAATCTGTGTAAGAATATTCCTATTTAGCAATAAAATTCCATCTGTATCAGAGTTTTTCTATCTAGCAATAAAATTCCATCTGTGTAAGAATATTCCTATTTAGCAATATAATTCCACCTGTGTAAGAATATTCCTATATAGCAATACATTTCCATCTGTGTAAGATTGTTCCAATATAGCAATAAATTGCAGCAAAGGTTTTTGTGTCTTATATGTGGGCTCAGGACAACTAGAAGGTCAAGGTCACAAAGTTTGTTTTGCACAGATTAATGGATGGTGATCATCAATTCATCCAGACGAGTAGATGATAGCAAATGCTGCCATAATGACAGGGGTAAAGATGGGTGTAATTGGAGATAGGCTTGGTGATAGGTGGAATGGGAGATAGGCTTGGTGATAGGTGGATTGGTAGAGAGGGGTAGTGATGGGGGGTATTGGAGATAGGCTTGGTGATAGGTGGAATGGGAGATAGGCTTGGTGATAGGTGGAATGGGAGATAGGCTTGGTGATAGGTGGAATGGGAGATAGGCATGGCAATGGGTGGAATGGGAGAAAGGGATATTTATGGGTGAAATTTGAGAGAGAGATAGTGATGTGTGGAATGGGAGATAGCCTTGGTGATAGGTGGAATGGGAAATAGGCTTGGTTATGGGTGGAACGGGATAGTGAGGTGGTGGTGGATGGAATTGAGAGACAGGGTGGAGATAGATGGAGATGGTAAGAGGGGTGTTGATGTGTTGAATCGTAGTGATGGGGGCTGATGGTTGGAATGGGAGTGATGGGTGGTGATGGGTGGAATTGGAGGTAGGTATTGTGGTGGCTGGAATGGAGAAAAGGCTGCAAATGGTTGGAGTGGGACATCTGGGTGGTGATGGTTGAAATTGGAGTGAGTGGTGGTGATGGGTTTAACGGGAGAGAAAGTTGGTGGTGGATGGAGTTGGGAGACGGTGTGGTGATGTGTGGAATGGGTGAAAGAGAGTAGTGGTTGTGGATGGAATTGAGAGATTGGGTGGAGATAGTTGGAATGGGTGAGAAGGGTGGTGATGGGTTGAATTGGAGTGATGGGTGGAACTTGAGAAAGTGGTGGTGGCTGGTGAAATGTGAGAAAGGGAAGGTGCTGATGGGTGAAATGGGAATTAGGGTGGTGATTGGTGGAATGAGAGAGAGAGAGAGAGAGAGAGAGAGAGAGAGAGAGAGAGAGAGAGAGAGAGAGAGAGAGGTGGGAATTGGACGGAATGGGAGAAAGAAAGAGAGGTGTTTTATTTTTTGAGACAAATAGTGCAGATATTTGTAATGGCTACATTTGTAGATTTGATGCATAGTGTTTTCCCCCACATCAGAAAATTTTGTGAATTAACAGTAATAGAAAAGAAAACGTATGCCCATATCCGATCACACTAAATCAATAGGTAATTATTAAAATTTGTTTTTTTAATTTGTATTGTACCTGGCTTTCTACTATATCACTTCAAATTAGTATGAGTAAATAGAAGTCAACATCTTTAGTATTGGTCACTGATCTACATGTTAATTAGTTATTAAGTACAATCTATAATAGATACCATAAATTGGCTTGCTATACTGACATACCTGCATTTAATTCCTATTCTAGTCCATGATCCACATCCTTTCATTGTCTTACAAATACATATCATTTTAATGACCTTTATACTGGTCAGCAACTGTCTGTAGAGAACATTATCTAAAGGTGTATACTGGTCAATAAATATCTGTAAAGAATATTAAGTAAGATGTATACTGGTCAGTGAATGTCGGTAAAGAACATTAAGTAAGGTGTATACTGGCCAGTTAATGTCTGTAAAGAACATTAAGTAAGGTATATGCTGGTCAAAGACTGTCTGTAAAGAATATTAAGTAAGGTGTATACTGGTCAGTGACTGTCTGTAGAGAACATTTAGTTATGTACTGGTCAGTGAATGGTCAGAATGATGCATTTTTGAGTTCACATTATATTTTTATAGATTGTACAAATTGTGGGTCTGATTTTTTCCAGGTTCGAACTTGATTGTAGGACTATTTCTTTTTCTTTTCCCATGGCATTCTTCTTGTGATTATTAAAAATCTATACAAACTTTTATTTTTGCTTTTGAATAGGGGCCATTAGTCACTTTCTTGTCATTTTATGCCAAATCTCTCCCTGAGTGCATTGCACTGTGACTCACTTTCTTGTCATAGTATGTCAAATCTCTCCCCACGTTAATATCACTATCAAACACTTTCTTGTTATCATCTTGAATTAAGATGATATTCATGTCTAATTGGTATGAAATAGTGCAGTATTAAGATGATATTCATGTCTAATTGGTATGAAATAGTGCAGTATTAAGATGATATTTATGTCTAATTGGTATGAAATAGTCAGCATTGTGATGATATTCATGTCTACTTGGTGGGAAATAGTCCAGTATTGAGATGATATTCATATCTAGTTGGTATGAAATAGTCAATAACTGAGATGATATTCCTATCAAATTGGGATGAAATAGTCCAGAACTGAGATGATATTTATTTCTACTTGGTATGAAATAGTCAATATTGAGATGATATTCATAACTAATTGGTATGAAATAGTCCAATACATGTAGGTAGATGATATTCATGTCTAATTAGTATGAAATAGTCCAGTATTGAGATGATTTTTATGTCTAATTGGTATGAAATAGTCCAGTATTAAGATGATTTTCATGTCTAATTGGTAAGAAATAGTCCAATAGTTAGATGATATTCATAACTAATTGGTATGAAATAGTCCAATAGTTAGATGATATTCATGTCTAATTAGTATGAAATAGTCCAGTATTGAGATGATTTTTATGTCTAATTAGTATGAAATAGTCAAGTATTGAGATGATTTTCATGTCTAATTGGTAAGAAATAGTCCAGTATGAAGGTGATATTCATGGACAAGTTTAAGAAGTATAAATGATCATCTAGAAGTATACAAGTATAACTAATAATCATCTAAAAGTATATATGTATAAAAAATCATTTAGAAGTATACAAGTGTAAAAAGTCATCGAGAAGTATATATGTATAAAAAATCATTTAGAAGGATACAAGTATAAGAGAGCCACTTGTAATTTAGCAGCAAAGCCTAGAGGTAGATTCTAAATAAAGAAAAAGCTTTGAAAAAATCAGTAAATTGTTTGCTCTGTTTTTACATCATAATTGTAATTATTTATCATATGTATAATTAATTACTAGCATCATTTGATATGCATAATTACCTTTGTAGTGTTTCATTTACATGCGTATTTGAGAAAAGGCTTGAGTCTATGTAGAGAATTTTTAGAAGCTAAACAGATTTATGTAGATTCTTAGCTTGTGATCAGAATTAATTTGTATTTTGCTTGAGTCTATGTAGAGAAGTTTTAGAAGCTAAACAGAATTATGTAGATTCTTAGCTTGTGGTCAGAATTAATTTTGTATTTTGCTTGAGTCTATGTAGAGAATTTTTAGAAGCTAAACAGAATTATGTAAATTCTTAGCTTGTGGTCAGAATTAATTTTGTATTTTGCTTGAGGTTATGTAGAGAATTTTTAGAAGCTAAACAGAATTATGTAGATTCTTAGCTTGTGGTCAGAATTAATTTTGTATTTTGCTTGAGTCTATGTAGAGAAGTTTTAGAAGCTAAACAGAATTATGTAGATTCTTAGCTTGTGATCAGAATTAATTTGTATTTTGCTTGAGTCTATGTAGAGAAGTTTTAGAAGCTAAACAGAATTATGTAGATTCTTAGCTTGTGGTCAGAATTAATTTTGTATTTTGCTTGAGTCTATGTAGAGAATTTTTAGAAGCTAAACAGAATTATGTAAATTCTTAGCTTGTGGTCAGAATTAATTTTGTATTTTGCTTGAGGTTATGTAGAGAATTTTTAGAAGCTAAACAGATTTATGTAGATTCTTAGCTTGTGATCAGAATTAATTTGTATTTTGCTTGAGTCTATGTAGAGAAGTTTTAGAAGCTAAACAGAATTATGTAGATTCTTAGCTTGTGGTCAGAATTAATTTTGTATTTTGCTTGAGTCTATGTAGAGAATTTTTAGAACCTAAACAGAATTATGTAGATTCTTAGCTTGTGGTCAGAATTAATTTTGTATTTTGCTTGAGTCTATGTAGAGAATTTTTAGAAGCTAAACAGAATTATGTAGATTCTTAGCTTGTGGTCAGAATTAATTTTGTATTTTGCTATTAGGTTACTGCATAGTAATCTAGTGTATTTATTAATGTGTTATTTTAAAATTTACACTTGCTTGAATTGTAAATTTGGAAAATGGTTGAAGTATGTAAGATTAGTTACTATGGACGTATCCATATATCAGAGTATGGCTATTCGAATATTTGTGTACTTTGTGTGAGTTGTAAGGTAAAGAAATGCATCTGATTAATCAGAGTATGGCTATTCAAATATTTGCATACTTTGTGTGAGTTGTAAGGTAAAGAAATGTGTCTGATTAATCAGAGTATGGCTATTTGAATATTTGCATACTTTGTGTGAGTTGTAAGGTAAAGAAATGCATCTGATTAATCAGAGTATGGCTATTCAAATATTTGCATACTTTGTGTGAGTTGTAAGGTAAAGAAATGTGTCTGATTAATCAGAGTATGGCTATTTGAATATTTGCATACTTTGTCTGAGTTGTAAGGTAAAGAAATGTGTCTGATTAATCAGAGTATGGCTATTTGAATATTTGCATACTTTGTCTGAGTTGTAAGGTAAAGAAATGTGTCTGATTAATCAGAGTATGGCTATTTGAATATTTGCGTACTTTGTGTGAGTTGTAAGGTAAAGAAATGCATCTGATTAATCAGAGTATGGCTATTTGAATATTTGCATACTTTGTGTGAGTTGTAAGGTAAAGAAATGTGTCTGATTAATCAGAGTATAGCTATTTGAATATTTGCGTACTTTGTGTGAGTTGTAAGGTAAAGAAATGCGTCTGATTAATCAGAGTATGGCTATTCGAATATTTGCATACTTTGTGTGAGTTGTAAGGTAAAGAAATGGGTCTGATTAATCAGAGTATGGCTATTTGAATATTTGCATACTTTGTGTGAGTTGTAAGGTAAAGAAATGCGTCTGATTATTCAGAGTATGGCTATTTGAATATTTGAGTACTTTGTGTGAGTTGTAAGGTAAAGAAATGGGTCTGATTAATCAGAGTATGGCTATTTGAATATTTGCATACTTTGTGTGAGTTGTAAGGTAAAGAAATGCATCTGATTAATCAGAGTATGGCTATTTGAATATTTGAGTACTTTGTGTGAGTTGTAAGGTAAAGAAATGCGTCTGATTATTCAGAGTATGGCTATTTGAATATTTGCATACTTTGTGTGAGTTGTAAGGTAAAAAAATGCGTCTGATTATTGCGATATTGTTTAGTATAACGGAATTAGGAATAGGTATTGATGTGACAGAATTTATTGATGTATGCATCAGAAGTAATTGATACCACCGTGCTGTAATATGACATTTGTTTTAACAAGAACATATGGGTATCTCAATGTGAATGAATGTGTGAGCAATTTAATAGCCGTTATCTGATGATAGACTGTGTGTAGTGTGAGATGAGAGGGCTAAGGAAAAAGAATGTACTATCCTTGTGTTTTCACAGCAATTTTTGTAGGGGACACAGAACTTAAGGTTCGATTGAGTCTTTTAGAGTTGGAGATGGAAGTAAAACTAGCTGAAACATTCAAAGTCAGCAGAAGTCTAGTCAGTAGAAAAAAGTGCAGGAGAAAGTTGAGAAGGAAGAGGAGAAGAAAGAGAAGATGGAATTTGGAGAAAGTTGAGGAGGATGAGGAGAAGGAATTGGGGAAAATAGGAGAGAGAAAAATGCCACAGATTTAATACAAGGAGGTGGAAATCAATCTCACACTGCTAATCAAGTGAGGCTTATTAAAGGTTTGAGCAGATGGAGTTTAATTGCGAATTTGAATCATTTGATTATTGAATTCTTATTAAATTATTATTCATTAAATTTCAACCCTTTTTGTATATTTTACCATCTAACCTTCGGCATTGTTGACTGGGGGCTGACAGCTTTGCATCTATCTTTCACTAATTTTACTTTCAACCAACTTCATGCCTGGGAGGGACTTCTATAATAGTTTACATAAAATATTGGGAGGGACTTCTATAATAGTTTAAATACAATTTTGGGAGGGACTTCTATAATAGCTTAAAAAAAATATTGGGAGGGACTTCTATAATAGTTTAATACCATTTTGGAAGGGACTTCTATAATAGTTTAATTACAATGTTTGGGAGGGACTTCTAAAATAGTTTAAATACAATTTTGGGAGGTACTTCTATAATAGTTTAAATACATTTTTGAGAGGGACTTCTATAATAGTTTAAATACACTTTTGAGAGGGACTTCTACAATAGTTTAAATACAATTTTGGGAGGGACTTCTATAATAGTTTAAATACAATTTTGGGAGGGACTTCTATAATAGTTTAAATACAATTTTGAGAGGGACTTCTATAATAGTCTAAATACAATTTTGGGAGGGACTTCTAAAATAGTTTAAATACAATTTTGGGAGGTACTTCTATAATAGTTTAAATACAATTTTGGGAGAGACTTATATAATAGTTTAAATACAATTTTGGGAGGGACTTCTATAATAGTTTAAATACAATTTTGAAAAGGTCTTCTATAATAGTTTAAATACAATTTTGGGAGCACCTTATCCCAATCATAACAATCACAGTCTGTCTAGCTACCTATCAATGTTACAGTATGTATGTCTATCCATCAATGTGTCTGTGTTTCTGTCTACCCATCAATGTGTCTGTAAGTCAGTATGCCCATCAATTTGTCTGTGTCTTTCTACCCATCAATGTGACAGTATGTCTGTCTAACTGACAATTTGTCTGTGTCTTTCTATCCATCAATGTGTCTGGACGTCTGTCTACTCTTCAATGTGCCTGTATGTCTGTCTACCCATTAATATAACAGTATGTCTGTCTACCCATCAATGTCTCTGCATATCTGTCTACCAATCAATGTGTATGTATCTTTGTCCACCCATCAATATGTATGTGTGTCTGTCAACAGATCATTGTGTTTGCTTGTCTATCTACCCATCAATATGTACGTGTCTGTCAACAGATCATTGTGCTTGCTTTTGTCTATCTACCGATCAATATGTATGTGTCTGTCAACAGATCATTGTTTTTACTTGTCTATTTACCCAACAATATGTATGTGTGTCTGTCAACAGATCATTGTGTTTGCTTGTCTATCTACCCATCAGTATGTCTGTGTCCAAGTGGTTGTAGTAGCGTTAGTTTTGTACCATATATCAATCCTGAACTTGGTTAATGTCTTGTGCATGAGGTAAGAATGAAGTCTGTTGATTTGGGGGTTAGAAGGTCAAATGTCATGGTAACTAGAAGAAGAAAAATGGTTTTTACACAATAATATTTTTAGATTTAGATGAAACATCTTGGATGACTTGCACTAAGGATGTATAAGAATGTCTTGTCCAATGATAAACAATGCCCGTATATCACCACATTTATGAACTCTCTTGACTTATCATTGGGGACATTTTATAAAAGTACTCTTTAAAGGACATCAATGTATTCCCTAGACTTATCATTGGGGAAATAATGTTGTAGTACCCTCTATAAAGGCTATTTGGTAGACCCCCTTAACTTATCTTTGTGGAAATACTGTACCAGTACTCTCTGAAGGAGACGCATGCTTATCGATGCATTTGTAAATTGGATGATGCTGTGAGAATGATTGAAGTGCTACTGACATTAAGATTAGTACATTTATTAACAGGATGTCTGTGGAAGAGATAATCCTTAATACCTGGCAGTGAAATTTCAGTTTTGGTTCCTTCTCTTGTGCTAATTACTCCACATCCTGTCTTCAAATAAATTGGTTGTAATTAATCTGGGATTAGTTCACTAAGTGCATTAGTACACTGGCACCTGGCAATGTTTCCTCGCATGTGGTGGGATGGTATGACGTAAATGCACAAGTGGGAGTTTTACATTGTAAGTTTTGGGCAACTTAAATAAATTTCTTAGCAGGATGTTTAAAACAAATTATAATGATGTCCAGCTTTGGGTTTTTATTTTCAAACTTCCTCAAACATTAATCTCATGCTGAAGCTGAACAATACAAAATTGTATTCAATATGATAATAATAATAATAATAATAATAATAATAATAATAACAATAATAATAATAATAATAATAATAATAATAATAATAATAATAATGCTGTCTTTATTTAAAGATGGCCTCAAGGGAGATTAACTGTATTTAGCCTCTAATGATGACTTAGCTTCATGTGTCTAAGTCTGCTATATAGAATTATTAATGGCTTAGCCTAGTGTGTCTAATTCCATGGTATGGAATTATTGATGGCTTGGTCTCAGGTGCTTAAGTCTATAATGTAGAATGTTTGATGGCTTGGCCTCTGATGTCTAAGTTTGCAATATATTGATGGCTTGGCCTGGTGTGTCTAAGTATGCGATATAGAATTACTGATGGCTTGGCATAGTGTGTCTAAGTCTGCAATATAGAATTATTGATGGCTTCGCCTAGTGTGTCTAAGTCTGTGATAAAGACATATTGATGGCTTGGCTTAGTTTTTCTAAGTCTGCAATATAGAATTATTGATGGCTTGGCCTCAGGTGTCTAAGTCTGTGATATAGAATTATTGATGGCTTGGCCTCAGGTGTCTAAGTCTGTGATATATAATTATTGATGGCTTGGCCTAGTGTATCTAAGTCTGTAATATATAATTATTTAATATCCCAGCAATATTAGTCTAGCTCTGCAGTATAAAATTATAAAATGGTCCAGCCTTTTTTGTCTAGCTCTGCAGTATCAAATTATATAATAGGTCTACATTCAATTGTTCTGGTTTCTATTATCAAATTATATAATGATTCAATCTTGTTTATTAAGGTCAAGCCAATAAAATTACACAATTACCCAGTCTTGTTTTTCTAGCATTGCAGTATAGTTTTATATAATGACTAGGTCTACAGTCTTTATCATGGTTTGCAGAATGGACTATTATAATGGCATAGTCCACTTTGTGTAGGTCTACAGTCTTAATCACGGTTTACAGAATAGACTCATATAATGGCATAATCCACTTTGTGTAGGTCTACAGTCTTAATCATAGTTTGCAGAATGGATTCTTATAATGGCATAATCCACTTCGTTTAGGTCTACAGTCTTTATTGTGGTTTACTGAAAGGACTCTTATAATGGCATAATCCACTTGGTGTAGGTCTACAGTCTTAATCATGGTTTACAGAATGGACTCATATTATGGCATAGTCCACTTTGTGTAGGTCTACAGTCTTAATCATGGTTTACAGAATGAACTCATATTATGGCATAATCCACTTTGTGTAGGTCTACAGTCTTAATCATGGTTTACAGAATGAACTCATATTATGGCATAATCCACTTGGTGTAGGTCTACAGTCTTAATCATGGTTTACAGAATGGACTCATATTATGGCATAGTCCACTTTGTGTAGGTCTACAGTCTTTATCATGGTTTGCAGAATGGACTTTTATAATGGCATAATCCATTTTGTGTAGGTCTACAGTCTTTATCATGGTTTACAGAATGGACTCATATAATGGCATAATCAAGTCTGTGTAGGTCTACAGTCTTAATCATGGTTTACAGAATGGACTCATATAATGGCATAGTCCACTTTGTGTAGGTCTACAGTCTTAATCATGGTTTACAGAATGGACTCTTATAATGGCATAGTCCACTTTGTGCAGGTCTACAGTCTTTATCACGGTTTACAGAATGGACTCATATTATGGCATAGTCTACATTGTGTAGGTCTACATCACAGAATTATATCTGTTGTTTTGGGACCATGTACCCAGACTAAAATTTTTGGAGGAATTGTATTTAAGGTATGGAAGAAGTTTATTGAATTTGATGTGGAGAAAGTTCAAAGGACTGTGTTGTTGGGGCTGAAAGAACAATGGGTTTTGCAGAATAACTTTTATTATAGAGGTTTGCACTTTGGGTAATAAAGCAACAAAAAATGTCTGCTGTTGGAGATAGACCTGAATTTGTACATTAAAAAAGATAAACATCTTCCAAGATAAACCAATCCCCCCATCCCTGCAGATTTTTTTGTAAATTTCTATGGAGGTTTTTCTCTTTAATAAGCATTAATTTAGCTTATATCTTAAAAAAAAATATATACCTTATCTTGATATCAATATACAGATTTGCCATGGAAGAAATAGAAGTAAGTATAATTAACTTAAATTTTAATCATTTCATGGAAATGTATATCTTTCTTGATGTACATTTGGTAATTTGTTAATAGCTAATTTTTCAAAATCAGTGTCAATGTTTACCCTGCTTGGTAAATAATTACCAATATATTTTCACTGCTACACTGCTTGGTAATTAATAAGCAATACAGTCATATCTCAGATGCATGGTCACTAATAACAGTCACATTTCACACTGCTTGGTCACTTAATAACCAATATAATCATATGATCTCAGACTGCTTGGAACTAATAACAGTGTCACATTTCACACTGCTTGGTCACTAATAACAGTGTCACAGTTGACACTGCTTGGTCACTAATAAACAATACAGCCATATCTCAAACTGCTTGGTAACTAAAAGCAGTGTCACAGTTCACACTGCTTGGTAACTAATAACTGTGTCACAATTCACACTGCTTTTTAACTAATAACAGTGTCACAGTTCACACTGCTTGGTAACTAATAACTGTCACATTTCACACTGCTTGGTCACTAAGATCCAAACCAATACAGGCACAGCTAATACTTCCTGGAAACTACATAATCAATACAGTCACATCTCAGACTGCTTGGTAACTAATAAATAATACTGTGTCACTGATCACACTTCTTTGTGACTGATAACTAATACGGTGTCACTGATCACACTTTTTTGTGACATAACTAATACAGTGTCACTGATCACACTTTTTTGTGACTGATAAATAATACAGTGTCACTGATCACACTTTTTGGTGACTAAGAACTACTACAGTGTTACATATTCAGACTGCTTGGCATTGATTAAAGACACCATAATTTATATGAAGCAATACAATCTTGAAAATCTTGGAAATAAATTTTAGCAAAGTATTTCTTCAGCCTTCTTCAGTAACATCAAAATGTTATATATTCTTGAACCAGAGAGAAACAAAATTTTACAAGATTTAAAGTAAAAATACTTCAAGGGCAACAGGCAATGTGTGTGTGTGTGTGTGTGTGTATGACTGACTGACTGACTGATTGGCTTGTATGTATGTATGTATGTATGATTGACTGCCTGACTGACTGACTTGTATGTTTGTATGTATGTATGTATGTATGTATGTATGTATGACTGACTGACTTGTATGTATGTATGCCTGACTGACTGATTGGCTTGTATGTATGTATGTATGTATGTATGACTGACTAACTGACTGACTTGTATGTATGTATGACTGACTGACTGACTGACTGATTGGCTTGTATGTATGTATGTATGTATGTATGTATGTATGTATGTATGACTGACTGACTGACTGACTGATTGGCTTGTATGTATGTATATATGACTGACTGACTGACTGACTGACTGACTGACTGACTTGTATGTATGTATGTACGTATGTATGTATGTATGTATGTATGTATGTACGTACGTACGTACGTGCGTACGTATGTATGTATGTATGTATGTATGTATGTATGTATGTATTTAGGTATGTATGACTCACTGACTGACTGACTGACTTGTATGTATGACTGACTGACTGACTGACTTGTATGTATGACTGACTGACTGACTTGTATTAGGATGTATGCATTACATTTAGACCCATTTGTATTATACTGATTGATAACATGGAAAAATGGACTCTGGAGATTTAGTACTTTCCATGCATGGAAATGGTTATAAAGATAATTTAGTAGTATCTATGCATGGTTAGAAAGATAATTTAGTAGTATTTACACATGGTTAGAAAGATAATTTAGTATTATCTATGCATGGTTAGAAAGATAATTTAGTAGTATTTATACATGGTTAGAAAGATAATTTAGTAGTATTTATACATGGTTATAAAGATAATTTAGTATTATCTATGCATGGTTAGAAAGATAATTTAATAGTATTTATACATGGTTAGAAAGATAATTTAGTAGTATTTATGCATGGTTAGAAAGATAATTTAGTAGTATTTATGCATGGTTAGAAAGATAATTTAGTAGTATTTATACATGGTTATAAAGATAATTTAGTATTATCTATGCATGGTTAGAAAGATAATTCAATAGTATTTATACATGGTTAGAAAGATAATTTAGTAGTATTTATGCATGGTTAGAAAGATAATTTAGTAGTATTTATACATGGTTAGAAAGATAATTTAGTAGTATTTATACATGGTTAGAAAGATAATCTAGTATTATCTATAAATGGCTAGAAAGATAATTTAGTAGTATTTATACATGGTTAGAAAGATAATTTAGTAGTATTTATACATGGTTAGAAAGATAATTTAGTGGTATTCATACATGGTTATAAAGATAATTTAATAGTATTTATACATGGTTAGAAAGATAATTTAGTAGTATTTATGCATGGTTAGAAAGATAATTTAGTAGTATTTATACATGGTTAGAAAGATAATTTAGTAGTATTTATACATGGTTATAAAGATAATTTAGTATTATCTATAAATGGCTAGAAAGGTAATTTAGTAGTATTTATACATGGTTAGAAAGATAATTTAGTAGTATTTATACATGGTTAGAAAGATAATTTAGTAGTATTTATACAGGGTTAGAAAGATAATTTAGTATTATCTATGCATGGTTAGAAAGATAATTTAATAGTATTTATACATGGTTAGAAAGATAATTTAGTAGTATTTATACATGGTTATAAAGATAATTTAGTATTATCTATGCATGGTTAGAAAGATAATTTAGTAGTATTTATACATGGCTAGAAAGATAATTTAGTAGTATTTATACATGGTTAGAAAGATAATTTAGTAGTATTTATACATGGTTAGAAAGATAATTTAGTAGTATTTATACATGGTTATAAAGATAATTTAGTAGTATTTATACATGGTTAGAAAGATAATTTAGTATTATCTATAAATGGCTAGAAAGATAATTTAGTATTATCTATAAATGGCTAGAAAGATAATTAAGTATTATCTATACATGGTTAGAAAGATAATTTAATAGTATTTATACATGGCTTAAATGATAATTTAGCATTATCTATGCATGGTTAGAAAGATAATTTAGTAGTATTTATACAGGGTTAGAAAGATAATTTAGTATTATCTATAAATGGCTAGAAAGATAATTTAGTATTATCTATGCATGGTTAGAAAGATAATTTAGTAGTATTTATACATGGTTAGAAAGATAATTTAGTATTATCTATGCATGGTTAGAAAGATAATTTAATATTATTTATACAGGGTTAGAAAAATAATTTAGTATTATCTATAAATGGCTAGAAAGATAATTTAGTATTATCTATACATGGTTAGAAATATAATTTAGTATTTTCTATGCATGGTTAGAAAGATAATTTAGTAGTATCTATGCATGGTTAGAAAGATAATTTAGTATTATCTATACATGGTTAGAAAGATAATTTAATAGTATTTATACAGGGTTAGAAAGATAATTTAGTAGTATTTATACATGGTTAGAAAGATAATTTAGTTGTATTTATACATGGCTAGAAAGATAATTTAGTTGTATTTATACATTTCTAAAATGATAATTTAGTTGTATTTATACATGGCTAAAATGATAATTTAGTAGTATCTATGCATGGTTAGAAAGATAATTTCTGTATATATTTTTTGATATGTTATTGCAAACCTTTGAAATTCACATTGCTCAGGGCAAGACAATTTTCACATGGGCAAACAAATACCCTGATAAAGATTGCTGGATGAAGTGTACTGGTAAGATGATTTTCATGTGAGAATCTCAGGGCAAGTAATAAATCACATAAGCAAGTTAAAAGTATCAGCTTGTAGGGAAGAAAAAAACATTAAGAAGGATATTTAATTTCTATAATGGTGAACATTTTATGAAGACTAAACAAGTTCAGAGAGATAGTTGATTGCAGACAGCTTGATAATGTTGTTGTAGGGTTTATCAGACAGTTTTCAGCACAAGATAGACTATACATGGTGGTCAGCATAATTGGTGGAGGTAGAACCTGGGAAAACACCAGAAGGAATCATCAACCAATGAGAAGCAACTGGCAAGCTTTCTCACATGTCTACATTAGCTGAACCCAAGACTCAACCCCATGCAGACAGAGGTGAGATGGTAGTGATCCACAACAGGTAGAGCCACTCAGCCACTTGGGGCCCTGCTTGATATTTAATATTTCTTTCTTATTTCAGTTCACCAGGTAATAAGGTATTTGCCATTTGAAATTTCTTTCTGAGAAACCCCTATATACTACCAAAGTAATCAAAGGTACTCTAAATACACACTTATAAGTCCTATATACTACCAAAGTAATCAAAGGTACTCTAAATACACACTTATAAGTCATGTTATACACAAAGTAATCAAAGGTACTCTAAATACACACTTATAAGTCATGTTATACACAAAGTAATCAAAGGTACTCTAAATACACACTTATAAGTCATGTTAAACACCAAAGATCCAGATTTGTCAAAACACAATGCACCTAAAGATCAGGGTCTATGTTGTTTGTTCAGTTGACTACTCTGCACAGATTCAGATCTGCTGGTGCATAATGTGGCAACAGATCTGGATCTGTACAGTTTGCAGTTGGTCTATATATGTCTACCCATCAATGAGTATATATGGTATCACAGTTTGCAGTTGGTCTCATAAATGAGTATAAATTGTATGAGACTGCATCTGGGAAAGAGGAGCTTTCTTAATTTAGTCATGATGTTAATTTGCAGGCATTACTAAAATTAACAAGAATTGCTAAAAATAGCAGGCAATACTAAATATAGCAGGATTACTAAAGATAACAGGCATTACTATAAATAGCAGGTATTACTAAACATAGCAGGCAATACTATAAATAGCAGGCATTACTATAAATAGCAGGCAATACTAAAAATAGCAATCATTACTAAAGAAATAGTGAAAACCTTTTATATGATTTTTCAGAAACTGCTGAACAGAATTTCACAGCAACCATGGCATGAATACCTTTCAAGTGTATACAAAATTGTCAATTGATCTTTAACGATATGGTAACCAGTACTAAAAATAAAAATGCTGCTGTACTAAAAACTGCTTAAAAATCTTAAAAATGACTTCTCCAAAAACTGTTGTTTTGAATTTGACCTGGCTTGACAAAATCCATGCTGGCACGAACTTTCAAACTTGTACAAAGTATACCAGTCTGCCATCAAGTACAGTAAGAGTGTTGCAAAAAAATAGAAAAACCTTTCCTTTTCAAAACCAGCTGGATTACAATTTGATACGGTTTGATGGATTTCTGGCAATTAAACCATGCAAGTTTATACAGATCTGTCCTAGAGCCACCATTACTAAAATATCAAACAAACCGTTACAAAAGAAAAATATCTTAAAATGATTTCTTCTTTAAAAGTGTTGACTATAATTTGACCAGACTTGACAGAAGCATAATGGAATAATGAACATTTCAAACAAATGGGATGATGATCTGTACCGTAGTCAGATATGAAGATTATTAGTAGCAATTAAAAACCATTTTTACAATTTCTTTCCTAGAAAGCACTGTATAATGTAACTAAATTTGACAGAAATCATTCTGGCGTGAAGACCTTTCAAACTTGTACAAATGATGGTGATTCAGAAACAGATATGGTCACTTTTGATACAAGTAATAAACCTCTGATGACTTCTCATTAACTATTCATCAGAAATTTACCAAAATAGACAGAAAGAATCCTGGCATGGGGAATGTCCATTTTCTTCAAATGTTGCTGATTTGCCATAAGATATGGCCATCATTACCAAAACCAAACAAATATCGGTAATTGCCAATTAAAGCCAATTCTTGGATCTGATAATCTCATTCTAGAATGTAATTAAAACAGATGTTATAAAAAAAAATTTAGAATACAGGATTCATAAATTTCAATAATACAAGTTATTCAAATTATCAAGGGATTAAATTGAATAATGTATAATTCAAAGCTTAAGTAAGATATCAAATAGAAAGATAAAAAAGCACTCTGATTAGATGGAATAAATTCTGGGTAAGATTTGACTGGAAAACAATGATGTTTATGTAATGTTGACAATCTATTCACTGTGCTACATTGCACACAATAAACTTAACAAAAGCACTAAATACCTTAAAATAGTTTTGCTGTATTAAATGTCTTTCAAAATTTATTTTTACTTTTAACTTTAGACTACCCGCCCCACTGTAAAAACCTCTTGATGGTCATTGTAGAAATTTTACATAAAAATGAAATAAAAGAATGTAGTTATGTGAGAAAGGTTGTCAGTAGCTTCTCATTGATCAGTGGTTCTATGTGGGGATTTCCCCAGGTTCTTCCTCCACCAATAATACTGGCCACCATGTATAGCCTATCTAGTGCTGAAAAATGGCATTAAACCTACAACAAAAACAACATTTCATTTTGTTCATAGGTAACAGTAGCAGTGTTAGCACCTACTATACATGAACTAGAGTGCATGATGCTGTTCAATTATTGCAATTGGTCTAATTTTACAGGAAATTAAAAAGTGTAAAAAAAAAAGTTTAAAAAGAATGTATTTGTCACATTACTGAAAGAGTCTTTTCTTGAAGGAATACAAATAGGTCATGCAACTGGAGTTCACTTTTAATAATGGAGGAGAAAATAATAAGTGAAAAAATATATATTTTTAACATGGAAACATAAAAATATGCATATAAGTTTTTGGTTGCAAAATAGAACTAAGTGCTTCAGACTTTCATTTCAATTCCATAGATGCAATATATGTATGAATTTGCTTAAACATGGTTACATATATCAGAGACCACTCCAGGGGTCTAGCGGTTAGAGCGTCCACCTCAGATGCAGGAGGTTGTGATTTCTAAAGCTATGTTAAAAAGTCCAAATCACATACAGACGCACACATATTTCAGATACCAAGGGGAGCAATACCAGCCACACTTGCGCCTCTTGTTGGGGATGGAAGGTTCTCATTTTTGAATGACAATATAAAAATATAAGAGGGTTTAATACTAAGTATAGAACCAAGTGTTGTGATGCATTGGCCTTAACAGATTACTCATAACTTACCTCCATCCTCAATGGTTCAAGTTTAAGTTTGATCAATATATGTATATGAGAAAGGTTGCCAGTAGCTGGGTTGGTGGTTCTTCCCAGGATTTTTTCCTGGTTATTCCTTCACCAAGTATACTAGCTTAGCTCCTGTGAATAGCCTGTCATGTGCTGATAAACATCATTAAACCTCACAAAACAACACAAATTTTGTTGATGCTTGTCAAAAAAACAAACAAACTTGTCTGTTTGTATCCAACAAGGCTTGTACATGAGAATCATAGTCTTTGATCTGGTTTTGTCACAGTGTGTCACCACTTATACAATGCCATCTACTATTTCTATAGTAGTAAATTAAGGGTCTGATGACACAAGACACAATTCAATATGTGTCAACATTGTATAAAGAAACATGATCTATGTTGTCACCTTGCAGGGAAGGCAATTTCTGTTGATCATGTTGGACTGTCATTTTTGGATGGGTCATAGGTTGTGACCTTTGTGTTATGTTGTGGCAGTAAGTAAATCATGGAATTTAAGAGGGATCCATACTCAGCATCATAAACCTAGATGTATTTTAGTATAAACCATCAGGGGGGATAATTTAGGTGACTGCTATTAATTATGACATATTGGAAGTTTTTAACTCTGCGTAACCTGATATTGCATGTCTTTCTATATGAAATCTGAAATGGTCTGCAACAAATAATAATAATAATAATAATAATAATAATAATAATGATAATTATAATAACAATAATAATAACAATCTAACTTTTTTAATTAATTAGTAAATAATAATAAATTAATTAATTAATTAGTAAATAATAATAATAATAATAATAATAATAATAAATAAATAAATACATTAGTTAGTAAATAATATTAATAATAATATTATTAATACTAATAATAATAATTTTAATAAAATTGATAAATAAATTAATTAATTAGTAAATAATAATAATAATAATGATAACAACTCTATTTAATAAAGGTGATACTGATGTGAAGGGATGTGATTAGGATTTTTAATATAGCTTTAACAATTTTCCAGTCATATCTCTACAATATCTGCAGTGTGGCAGTTTTTAGTTATGTCTAGCACTGAGGTTTGTTTTTTAATGATTTCCTGCACTGAAGTTTGTTTTTTCCTCTGGGTGATTCTGTATTCTAAATATAGTCCTCTGGGTGATCCTGTATTCTAAATATACTCCTGTGAGTGATCCTATATTCTAAATATAGTCCTGTGAGTGATCCTATATTCTACATATAGTCCTGTGAGTGATCTTATATTCTAAATATAGTCATGTGAGTGATCCTTTATTCTAAATATAGTCCTGTGAGTGATCCTATATTCTAAATATAGTCCTGTGAGTAATCCTTTATTCTAAATATAGTCCTGTGATTGATCTTATATTCTAAATATAGTCCTGTGAGTGATCCTATATTCTAAATATAGACATGTGAGTAATCTTATATTCTAAATATAGACCTTATTGAGTATTTTGTACATTAAACTATTTCAGGTGGTCATGGCTGAGAAAAAAATGTTTGGTTCATACAGGTCAATGCAAGAATTAGAATTGGTCATATTTATATAACCCACTTCTGCCTATGAAATGATGGAGACCTATTTTAGCACATTCATTGTGACAAACCCTTCCCTTTGAAACACTTAGATATTGATTGTTTCAGTGAACACTGGATCATTCATTGTGACAAACCCTTCCCTGTCAAACACTTGGATATTGATTATTTCAATGAACACTGGATCCTTACTAGTGTTCAGCACATGAAGTATTTTGATAAATTTGGTAAAGTATGACTTGTTATTTAAAGGAATTTTTTATTATCCTGAAATAAAACTTGTGTGGAACCCAAATTAATTTTGAGTGTTTATAACCAGCACTCGCTATTAATCACCCTATTTTAGCTTTTACCATCTAATTACATACTCTGTCACACACCAATTGCATCCTCCATTGATCTTTAACCTTCATCTATTTTTATCACCATCTGATTGTTGTGGTCTTGTACTTCAGTAACTCATTGGGGAATAAACCTTTTTGACATATACATCTTTGTCATATAACCTATTATGTGGCACTCAGTAGCCTTAAAGTGCTGGTGTGCCATAAAATCCACAATCTACCAACCAAATAAGAAAAAAATAACCAAATTAAATTTGTAGGGTATGTATATCTCAAACCAAGCATGCTTTGTGGGAGGAATGCATCCAGGAACATCATTGTTTTCATGAACTTGTCATTGAATTTTAATTTAATATGTGCCCTATTCAGTATGACCATGCTGGAAGAGTTTATGAGCTACCAAAGTAGAGATTTTTCAACATCCATAAAAGAAGTTAACTCTTTAAGCAGGTCATACATATAAGAGGGACATTGTTTATAGCATCATTGGTTGGTGTTCATTATGAGTGGGAATTCATAATAGTGTATTTTGGTATAGATTGTAGGCTGATGTATTCAACCTCTGGCAGTAAAAAGGTTCAATTAGTTCTCTTTTTCCAGGTGTTTGTCTTTTGTTTTTTCCCCTTCAACATAGCATCATTAGAGATGGAGTATTGTGAGGCAGAGTTGAAGGTTTTATGTCCCTACCTGATACAATATTAGTCAGAGCACTTGCTCAATAAAAGAAATTTTTATGTAGTTTTTCACAATTGACCATGAAATGGTACAACACACTCATATATGACTAGACACCAAATATGACAAGTGACAAGTCCAGGTCATACAAATAAAACCTGCATGCTACTACAGGCTCCAGATATGACCGGATACAAGTAAAGAACTTATAGAATGCAATGTCATGCTACTACATACACATACCAAATATGACTAGTTACAAAAGTCTAGGTCATATTAATAACCATGACACGCCACTATACACACAAAGGTATAACCAAATATAAGTTGAAGACTTGTACCAGATGTGACCAAACATTACAAGTCCAGGACTTGTACATGACCATGAAAGGTACTACACACACCAGATATGACAATTTACAAGTCGAGATCTTACAAATGACCATGTAAGGTACTACAAACACCAGATATGACAATTTACAAGTTGAGATCTTACAAATGACCATGTAAGGTACTACACACACCAGATATGACAATTTACAAGTCGAGATCTTACAAATGACCATGTAAGGTACTACACACACCAGATATGAAAATTTACAAGTTGAGATCTTACAAATGACCATGTAAGGTACTACACACACCAGATATGACAATTTACAAGTCGAGATCTTACAAATGACCATGTAAGGTACTACACACACCAGATATGACAATTTACAAGTCGAGATTTTACAAATGACCATGTAAGGTACTACACACACCAGATATGACAATTTACAAGTCGAGATCTTACAAATGACCATGTAAGGTACTACACAAACCAGATATGACAATTTACAAGTCGAGATCTTACAAATGACCATGTAAGGTACTACAAACACCAGATATGACAATTTACAAGTCGAGATCTTACAAATGACCATGTAAGGTACTACACACACCAGATATGACAATTTACAAGTCGAGATCTTACAAATGACCATGTAAGGTACTACGCACACCAGATATGACAATTTACAAGTCGAGATCTTACAAATGACCATGTAAGTTACTACACACACCAGATATGACAATTTACAAGTCAAGATCTTACAAATGACCATGTAAGGTACTACACACACCAGATATGACAATTTACAAGTCGAGATCTTACAAATGACCATGTAAGGTACTACACACACCAGATATGACAATTTACAAGTCAAGATCTTACAAATGACCATGTAAGGTACTACACACACCAGATATGACAAAGTCGAGATCTTACAAATGACCATGTAAGGTACTATACACACCAGATATGACAAAGTCGAGATCTTACAAATGACCATGTAAGGTACTACGCACACCAGATATGACAATTTACAAGTCGAGATCTTACAAATGACCATGTAAGGTACTACACACACCAGATATGACAATTTACAAGTCGAGATCTTACAAATGACCTTGTAAGGTACTACACACACCAGATATGACAATTTACAAGTCAAGATCTTACAAATGACCATGTAAGGTACTACACACACCAGATATGACAAAAGTCGAGATCTTACAAATGAACATGTAAGGTACTACACACACCAAATATGACAGAGTCGAGATCTTACAAATGATCATGTAAGCCACTATATAGACAAAGGTATGACCAGGTACAAGTGTAAGTCATGTACCAGATGTGACCAAACATTACAAGTCCAGGACTTGTACATGACCATGACATGTACTACACACACCAGATAAAGCAAATCACAAGTCCAGGCCTTACAGATGCTACCATACACACTGTAGGTATGGCATGGTACAAGTCCAGGATTTACAGATGCTACCATACACACTGTAGGTATGGCATGGTACATTAGTCCAGGCCTTACAGATACTACCATACACACTGTAGGTATGGCATGGTACAAGTCCAGGCCTTACAGATGCTACCATACACACCGTAGGCATGGCATGGTACAAGTCCAGGCCTTACAGATGCTACCATACACACTGTAGGTATGGCATGGTACAAGTCCAGGCCTTAGAGATGCTACCATACACACAGTAGGTATGGCATGGTACAAGTCCAGGCCTTACAGATACTACCATACACACTGTAGGTATGGCATGGTACAAGTCCAGGCCTTACAGATGCTACCATACACACTGTAGGTATGGCATGGTACAAGTCCAGGCCTTACAGATGATACCATACACACTGTAGGTATGGCATGGTACAAGTCCAGGCCTTACAGATGCTACCATACACACTGTAGATATGGCATGGTACAAGTCCAGGCCTTACAGATACTACCATACACACAGTAGGTATGGTATGGTACAAGTCCAGGCCTTACAGATACTACCATACACACTGTAGGTATGGCATGGTACAAGTCCAGGCCTTACAGATGCTACCATACACACTGTAGGTATGGCATGGTACAAGTCCAGGCCTTACAGATGCTACTATACACACTGTAGGTATGGCATGGTACAAGTCCAGGCCTTACAGATGCTACCATACACACTGTAGGTATGGCATGGTACAAGTCCAGGCCTTACAGATGCTACCATACACACTGTAGGTATGGCATGGTACAAGTCCAGGCCTTACAGATACTACCATACACACTGTAGATATGGCATGGTACAAGTCCTGGCCTTACAGATACTACCATACACACTGTAGGTATGGCATGGTACAAATCCAGGCTTTTGTTGTATTTATTTATGTCCATATATGTTTTCATTATTCGTGCATTTTTATCTTTTCCTGCATGTTTCTGCTTTCTTTTGGTATAATAGGAGTTTCTATTGGTTAGGTACTTGATCAGCGAGTATATAGTTGTGTTGAAAAGAAACACCCTACTGAATTTCACCCATTTTACTAGAAAATGAATTTAGAGTGGAAAGTACCAGAAGTAAAAGTTAACTATCCACTTGACAGCAAAGTACAAATAATAAAAGTTAACTATCCTATTGATTGCAAAGTATGAATAGTACTTGTTAACTGTCCTATTGATAATAAAGTACAAATATAAAATGTTAAATAACAGAAAAGTTTCCAAGTGATAATAAAATTTGATCTGATCATTCAGTGGATTGTACTGTCATGTGTTTGTACATTCTTTCATTTGTTACATATTATCCCGATAGGACTGAACATATTTCACCTACACAGCAGATTACATATGTATATGTATTGTAGCATGCTTAGGCTCTAATAATCAGTCACATAGAACAAGTGAAAAGAACAAGCTTTGTAAACATTTAACAAACAATTTATTTCCCTGGAAAAAGATTATAAAAAAATGGAAAAAGAACTTACAGTTTAAAGAATCAAATTCAAAAGTTATCCAAGAATAATCAATGAATTAAATTACAAGAGTCCTATTAGTGAAATGTCTTAATGAATTCAAGTTCAAGTACGGGCATTGGCAGATGCTTTATCTGCTCAGGAAATGATGTACCCATATACAAGTCTCCTGCTGCCTTGCAGGTCAGCTTTAGTTAGCTAAAACTAAGGGAGTAAACCCTAACAGAAAATTTAGCTTGGAGACCCCAACGTAGCTGGACAATGTACTAAATCCCCTTCTGGCAACTCCTTGGTCTGGAGAGGGATGGTCTTTGCCAGATGACTTTTGCCTAGGACACACTGATAATGCTGGACAAATTGGAACTTACCATACTAATTGTCTATATGCCCAAGCTAGATAAACCCTCATTTTGACAGAGGACAAGACTATTTCTTCCTCTGCTCTCTGGTATGATGTATATCAATCAATAGCCTGTAATTTTAATGGGCTGTTTGTGTCCTCAACTGGTTAATATATCTGACTTGATGGTGTACAAACATCAGCAAAAATTAGGTTTACTCGCATCTAGCTCATTCAGCTCCTTCAGCCTTTGGTTGATTTTTTGATTTGCCTGTTGAAGCTTCCTTCCAACCCTTATAGCAATATCCTGCCCATCTGGAAGATAAGACGTTTAAAAGAAAATTAATGGAGTAATGTCATGTGCAGATCTATGGGTTTGAATCAATTTAATGTGTGCTCTGCTGTAGCAATTTTGAATATATTCAACTCATTGTTTATTAATGTTACCTTGCTTTGATATTAGCCTTAAAAACAGATGATAGTGTGAACTGATGAAAGTTTCTGTGGATTCGTCAGAACAGTTTACAAATACATTATTGAGTATACAATTGCAAATAATAACTAAAAAAATGATTTTCAATAAAAAAGTATAATGTAGCTGGAAAGTAATTTTCCATTTTCCCCCTCCCCTGTGATGAACATACATTAAAGTATTTCTTGAATAGCAACAATATCTTCGATAAGGTACCTGCATATTTTTTCATCAATGACACAAGAAAAGTTCTCTCAGTGGCAGAGTCTTTCAGGATCTTAAATTAAACTGGTCTTTCTCTTCTCCCTGCCACATTTAAGATTCAAATGGAAATTCTCACTGGTGACTGTCCATCTCTCTGTTAACTACATCTTTTTCTCTGCCAAAACCAAATTTTTCTCCAATCTAAAATGGTAGGAAAGTTCCAATTGACATGCATATTTTTACTATATGTCAAAAATTTTACTGCAGTTTACAGAATGAACCAAATAACAGATGTCATCATAAAATTATACAACCATTTTATATACATATATATATATATATATATATATATATATATATATATATATATATATATATATATATATATATATATATATATATGTCTGAAAAAGAAGACATTGATTTAAATTTCTTATTCAGATTTAAAAATTAATGAAAATAATACTGTGTTAAACAGTATTTTGCTGAACTGAAAATAGTTACATTTTAAAGAGTCCAATCCTTACCTGAAACTGATAGGAAGATTAAGTAAATAAACAAAATCAAAAACCTTTCCAGTTAACTTTTCAACATGCTTTCATCTTCTTGAGCATTTTGAGCATTTTCAGGCAAGGCATTTATTTTGTCTCTGAAATTAATCATATTCTATAAAGTTCTTGCTGAATTTTGGACAAAACTTATATTGTGTTTCGCTATATCTGAAATAAAATTCTAAAGCACTGGTTCTTAATATTGGAAATATTAACTTTATTTTTGTTTTTAAAGATAATAAAGTATATTTCATAAAAAGATACTTGGTCAAGCTTTTTGACCATGAAATACACAGGATAATTACTTCATATTAAACCTTAGTAACATGGGTTGGGATTTTAACAGTGAAATAACTCTAAAAGAGTCAAAAAGGATTCTTTAATTTAAGTCAGTCTTCATTATCAAATTAAAGTGGTAAATATTAGCTCATAATTGTAACTAAACAATCAAAACAAAACAGACCCAAAATGAGAACACATATGTACCAATGGGCCAATGGCACAATCCTTGCCATATAGCGCTAATTAAGTTCCGGCATTCGCCACAAAACCCATATAAAACAAAGATAATGCAAAACAGGTAAAATCCTTAAAATGACAACTTTAAGTATTGCTATAATGTAACTATGGGCTGTCAGAATAAAAAAGGAATTGCTTGCTTGTCCTTTTTAAAGGAATTTGGCTATAGTAACAATACTACAACTGATGTAGTATTAATGCTACAAAGCTATCCCCCCAAACCCTTGTAGTAACATTACCCTATGTTCAGGCACTAATTTTATGATCTCCAAAACCTGATGTAGTAACAATACTACAACTGATGTAGTATTAATACTACAAAGCTATCCCCCCAAACCCATGTAGTAACATTACCCTATGTTCAGGCACCAATTTTATGATCTCCAAAACCTGATGTAGTAACAATACTACAACTGATGTAGTATTAATACTACAAAGCTATCCCCCCAAACCCTTGTAGTAACATTACCCTATGTTCAGGCACTAATTTTATGATCTCAAAAACCTGATGTAGTAACAATACTACAACTGATGTAGTATTAATACTACAACACTATCCCCCCAAACCCATGTAGTAACATTACTCTATGTGCAGGCACTAACTTTATGATCTCCAAAACCTGATGTAGTAACAATACAACTGATGTAGTATTAATACTACAAAGCTATCCCCCCAAACCCATGTAGTAACATTACCCTATGTTCAGGCACTAATTTTATGATCTCCAAAACCTGATGTAGTAACAATACTACAACTGATGTAGTATTAATACTACAAAGCTATCCCCCCCAACCCATGTAGTAACATTACCCTATGTTCAGGCAATAATTTTATGATCTCCAAAACCTGATGTAGTAACAATACTACAACTGATGTAGTATTAATACTACAACACTATCCCCCCAAACCCTTGTAGTAACATTACCCTATGTTAAGGCACCAATTTTATGATCTCCAAAACCTGATGTAGTAACAATACTACAACTGATGTAGTATTAATACTACAAAGCTATCCCCCCCCAAACCCATGTAGTAACATTACCCTATGTTCAGGCAATAATTTTATGATCTCCAAAACCTGATGTAGTAACAATACTACAACTGATGTAGTATTAATACTACAAAGCTATCCCCCCAAACCCATGTAGTAACATTACCCCATGTTCAGGCACCAATTTTATGATCTCCAATACCTGATGTAGTAACAATACTACAACTGATGTAGTATTAATACTACAAAGCTATCCCCCCAAACCCATGTAGTAACATTACCCTATGTTCAGGCACTAATTTTTTGATCTCCAAAACCTGATGTAGTAACAATACTACAACTGATGTAGTATTAATACTACAACACTATTCTGCAGCTGTTCCTGTGTAGCTGTGCAGGGTCACCTGGATGTAGGCTTTTCAGAATTAGATTTTGAAAATAAAAACTTTTTAGCACAATTAAGTAAAAACAACTGGAGAAGACAGCTTATATATATATATATATATATATATATATATATATATATATATATATATATATATATATATATATATATGTATATATATATATATATATAATTGACCCAATTAGATGTTCGGGACATTATAACCTCATTGTATTGTTTTACTTTCCACACTTTGTACTTGAACATGCTATCTTACAACAATTCCAAGTCCAAGAAATGCACAATATTCTGTCTATATCATGATTGGCTATGTATGTATTTATATAAGCGTATTGTAACTGTGCATGGGAAAGTATGTATGTATGTATGTATGTATGTATGTATGTATGTATGTATGTATGTATGTATGTCCATGGGTGCGTGCATGTGTGTGTGTGTGTATATATGTATTTATGCATGCATGTATGTATGTATTTATGTATGTCCATGGGTGCGTGCATGTGTGTGTGTGTGAATGTATGCATGCATGTATGTATGTTTGTATGTATGTATGTTTGTATGTATGTATGTATGTATGTAATTTCACCTAGTAAAACAAGCTCAGTTGACAGGGAATCAGACTAGTAATCCTAACATTCAAACTTTGACAGGCTGGCTCAAACCAGCATTGAGCTAACTGCTTTAGTGTGTCCTTGGGAAAAGTATTTGGTCATAACGGTGCTGACAAAACCAACAAAAGCAAGAAACAAAAAGCAAATAGTAAAATCTGGTTCAACAATATAATAGCTAATGAAGCAGACTCTAAGAACAAATACTTACAATAACAAGGAAAACAAAATTAACCTCGTTATTTTTAGCAACTCATTATAGTACCTAGTTTTATATCATTTAAAAGAAAGTTATTTTTTTGACATGCCCTGTATTATCACTTTGAACAGCATTTCATTGTCAAGATAACTTATATCTGAATTTGTTTTCTACTTCAAAATTCTTGTTCACAGTTGCATCTAGAGACTACTTTTCTAAAATATTTGCAATGGTTCTCTGGCTTATGTAAAGTAACAAATGGTTACATTAATTAATTTGTCATATTAGCATAAGTTATCAGCTGAGTAATATACCATACCTTTATTCCAATTCATTGTAATTAAAAAACTGACCTTCTTCATTCTACATTCAGAGTGATGCTCTTTTCAAAAGGAGTGGGTTAACATTAGAGGCAGCATTAGGTTCAGACACTGACTCTGTTCACCACTAACCCTTGGGAATTAGTTAATGAAGATAGCTTTGATATGCAGTTGTTAGGCTGAAAATTATTTCATCTGTTAGTACAAGTGTTCTATAGCTCTTCTTAATTACAGTCAATCACAATTATCTCTTATCTGTGTTACTAATCAGATTTGCTGGTCCTGATTGTCCAATGATACATCAATCTCTGTTAATTATCAGAGCACCTGCCTAAGTTGCATGGTCTTCAAAGTATCAGAGCTTGTAGTTCAGAGTCAGCCTTTGTTTAGAGAAGATGGCAATAAAGATCTACGTAACCATAATCAACAATTTCATGTGCATGACTCCCCTACACCTGTGTAAAAGTGTACAATAAATAACAGAATGGAACTTACTATTTAGTAAAGGCACACAAGTAAATAAGGAGAAAAAGCTACCAGAACCATATTGCTTGAATTTATTTTAAGCCAGTATGTCAGGCATAACCTCTTACATATAGAACCATGTCTAATATGATTATCATACCAAAATGAATTTTAAGCCAAAAAACATTCAGCCCTCACAAGTTTTGTATACCCATTCCTCTCTCTCTCTCTCTCTCTCTCTCTCTCTCTCTCTCTCTCTCTCTCTCTCTCTCTCTCTCTCTCTCTCTCTCTCTCATATACTGATATATGCTCCAGTATAAACTATATGTGTAGTACTCAAAGCTATGATGCTGTCACTATTATTTTTTCAAACTGTATGACATTTTCTGCATCAGTGTGCTTCCAGCAAACATGCTTGTAAGTATAACATCTTACTACAATAAACGATTTTGTATAGTAACAATATAGTACTTTTGATTGGTTCCATTTATTTATAGCATCTATATGTAGCAAACAGTATCTTTTCCTGTAAACAGTGCTGATGTTATAAGCTATCATAAAAACTAGGTTTAAGATTTTGTCTTGTCAGTTTTGAAAAAAAATCATAGATCACCAATCTATCCAGGTGTAAAAATTATATGAAAATATACTCCAAGAAGATCAATCACATGATGGCTTATAACTATGTTTAAATATGTGGTCTTTCTGATGCATTGAACATTGAACAGAAACCTAATCTCAACGTCCTCTAATCTGTCAATCTTGAACCCAAATAAAATTCAATTCAAAATGTTTTGGTTCTTGTGGTGGCTACTTTATGCCATATTTATTAGTACTGTGTTGATTACCCGGAATGACTGCTGATCATTCCGATATTATTGGTGACCATTTACAAAAATTGGTAACCAGTTACCAACAACCTTACTTCATAACACTTAAAACATATTTATCTAGCTGTACAAATTTTACATAAAAATTTAAAATTTGCATAAAATGTCTCACTCACAGTCTGGATTGCTTCAAAAGCAAGCTTTAAGCATGAATTGAAGCAATCTAACTAATATATCTACCATGGATTTAGCCAAATGCTATATATGTCCCATTGTCTGCTAATCTTAGATATGATACAGATTAATATTAATACCATCTTTGCAGACATACTTTATGCAATAGTATGTAGTAATATATCTTAATGTTTGTGTGTCTAAGTCATTTTAAAACTAGACATGCACAAGTTTTATAACTTGTCAGTTTTATAACTTTGCAGTGATTCTGGAAATCATGATATCATTGATACTGATTATTGCATGCAATGGTGGATAATATGGCAAACTAATTAAAAGTATTATACATGCCTGAACTTCATGCAAACACAAGAGGAAGCTACATCTGTGTCAGTAGAAGCAACATATATGTTTTACTTGATTTTAGAAATTGAATTTGCTGTAATTCTCACCAGTACACAGTAAATACATGCTTTGTAGAATTCAATTCACCATTGATTGTTTTCTCATGAATTATGGGCAACCAGTTTAGAATTTACTGCAATGTGACTTTTACTTTTGGTGCAATGTGACTCACTCTTTACTGCAATGTGACTTTTGCTCTTAGTGCAGTGTGACTGTCATTCTTTACTGCAATGTGACTTTTGCTCTTGGTGCAATGTGACTGTCACTATTTACTGCAATATGACTGTCACTCTTGGTGCAATGTGACTGTCACTCTTTACTGCAAAGTGATTGTTACTCTTGGTGCAATGTGACTCATTCTTTAATGCAATGTGATTGTCACTCTTGGAGCAATGTGACTCACTCTTTACTGCAATGTGACTCACTCTTGGTGCAATGTGACTCACTCTTTACTGCAATGTGACTGTCACTCTTCGTGCAATGTGACTGTCACTCTTTTCTGCAAAGTGACTGTTACTCTTGGTGCAATGTGACTCACTCTTTACTGCAATGTGACAGTCGCTCTTGGTGCAATGTGACTCACTCTTTACTGCAAAATGACTGTTACTCTTGGTTCAGTGTGACTGTCACTCTTGGTGTAATGTGACTGTCACTCTTTACTGCAATGTGACTATCACTCTTGGTGCAGTGTGACTGTCACTCTTGGTACAATGTGACTGTCACTTTTGGCAGATACACATTCCTGGTCATAAATTTACTTAAAATAGCTATCATTTATATATGAAAATTACAAAATTCATTGAATGTATGCTCTGTGTAGCATTCTTGAATAAAAACGAAAAGAAAAACTGAAACAAGAAAATCAGTGGCAATATCACATATTCATAGCTCCATATCTTCTAAGGAAAACCATCTTTATTATGCTTTAAATAGATTTGTATATCTGTATACATGTATTAATACAGAAATCATTGTGTCCATTAAATCCTAAGTTCATCAAACTGAGACTGAATTTCAGCCAAAACTTGATAAAATATAACCATTGTGTACACTTTTCCAAGGACAATCAAGTTTTAAACTTCCTTGCAGGTTTTATCAGGAATATATTGAGTATGTTCGTACTATGAGGAATCACTAACAAAAATTACACCCAAATGAGCATATTTAGTAATTCTTTGCATGTTTGTTTCAGCCATGTATTAATATTTGGTTAGTTTGAGTACCCATTTCATGATACTGTATTGGATTTAATTCAGTCTTCTATGAATTCAATGTGACCAACTAAATTTGGGACCATTTCTATATCCTTACACATTAGCTGAGTTTAGGTTTCAAAACAGTGATTTTCTTTTATTTAGGAAGGAGAAAATTTTCAGATAAAATCTACTGAAATGAAATGGCTAAGTATAGTGGATTGGGCTATCTCTATACTAAATTAAAGTTGCTCCTAAACAGCTATGTTATAATTGGGTGATCTTTATATTCCTGCAGCTACTACCTTCTTACCTGTTTTGTTTAGTTCTATCTATGAACATTCAAGGTCAGAAATCTCCAAGTCACACTGTAGAACAGTATGAATGTTTTTTTAATACTTGATTCACACTCAAGTGTAACCTTTCCTTCCTGTATTTCATCATTTAGAACAGCGGTTCTCAAGCTTTCTAGTGCCGCGACCCTTTTAATGCAATTCCAAATGTTGTGGCGACCCAACCGTAAATTTGTTTTCGTTCATAACTGTAAAAATGTATATTTCCGATGGTCGTAAGCGACCCCTGGCAAATCGTTGTTCGACCCCTGACAGGGTCGCGACCCACAGGTTGATAACTGCTGATTTAGAATACTATGCTTAAGCCACATCTCAGCAAAAATCACTACATTAGTCATAAAAAAGAAAATGTGTGTTTCTGGTCAGCCGACAATCTGTTTTTTGTTGCTGACCCTAGCACTCCCACACCCGCAGATTCAGAAAAAGAAATTAATTATTTTATAATCCCAAAATTTATTTGTGCATCTAATTGAGCTGGTTAGCAAAGTATTTGAAGTGTTGAAGTGCTTAGTAGTCATTATATATACTAGTCATTTTAATATATATATATATATATATATATATATATATATATATATAAATATATATATATATATATATATATATATATATATATATATATATATATATATATATATATATATATATATATATATTTAAAAACAGTGCAATAGTAAATATACTTTTTGGGCCTCAGACATTTCCCAGTATCAATTTTCTTGTGCTTTTTATGGCACTTTCAACACATTATTGGCTAAATCATGCTGAGGAAATTGGAGCTAAGTAATTTTCCCAAGGACACACCATGACAGGTAACCCAGGCTGGCATAGGCCAGTATCAAACCTGAATATCTTGGATTATAGTCCTACACTATGCCAACTAAGCTTTCTCTGTGTATCAAATCACTGTTATGTCATAGACTGTGTACATTAAAGTACATAATATTAAAATAATTTCAACATGTTTGCAAATTGGACTTAGGATATATCCATGTTAGCAAAAATAGGATCCTAATAAAAATACATTATTATGACAATAGAAAAAAAACATTACTGGTAAAGAATGACTTAAGTAAAAATAAGTTTATGTGCATCAGATCAAATAACCAAATAAATAGTAGGTAACTTTTGGCATTACAATGTTCTGATCATGTGTTGTATGCATTAGTGAAGGTTGATTTGCACAAATGTGATACAACTTTAAATGCAAACAATTCTAACAGAACAATTTTGGAAAACAGAAATATTATTAATGTTGAGAAATTGAACTTATTTCATGTTAACATTTTTTATGACACCACTGCCATAGCAGAATGGGACATTTTTTTAATTATTCCTTAAACATAGGCAGCAGTGGGTAAGGGAACCATCTGACTGACTACCTCATAATTCATTATAAGCAAATTACTTTATAGGGAATATTGGTTAACACTACTATTTAGCATTATATTCTAAGCCCAATACAGAACTTAATATTGGCTACTTTACAGAGAGAAAAAGAAAGAGGGAGACAAATATGTCAGCAGTCTCTTAAGGAGAGAGAGTGCAAATAAAAGAATAGAGTGCGAGTAGAAAAAAGAACATATATTTATTGTAAGCATTTTTTTACATGTACACATATTTAGTATACACACATATATATAAACACAAATACTTAGACATATACACATATATGCATGTTATCACTAGATTCAACATTTGCTTGTTATTACAAGTTTTATACTGTTGTCAATATTTGCATTTTGTTACTATTTTAAATGATTATTTTCTCTTATTACCAATCTCTTATGAGACAAATAGTACTTTAAAAATTTACTGCATTATTACCTTTGAAATTACTCTACTGATGTGTATATACAACTGCTACGTGTTTCTTTTCCTTTCAACAAAAGCATTAAATAAACATGGCCATACCGACAACTGTAAAAGTAATTATTTAACTTCGCTAAATTTGCTTTCATAATTAAGCTGACCATATCATCTAACCCTATAGAGAATGTAACACATGTACCTACATACATAAAATAAGATGTATTCCAATCTAAATGATATTCTTCACAGTACCATATTGTACTTCCAGTTATATTTTATATAATAAAGACTTTATTTAGAGAAGGCAACTCAGTTAGGTACAGAACTAATCTATCTTGAGGCCTTCTATCTGCTATGTACAATATATACAGTATATACAACATGATGTGAAAAGTCTGGCTTGACACTAAATAATTAAGTAATTGTAAAATTCAAAGTATCAAGCCCGGAACACATGCACAGGCATCTGTGTAAACATAAACATATATAAAACATAAAATATCATCCTGCATTGAAAAACTGTGTAGTCTGTTTCATTGCTGTTCATATGGTATTAGCAAAAAATCTTTTGCTTTTGGCTTTCCAATGGATACCCTTCACCAACCTCCAACACCACCCACAAGATATTGTAGATGGCAAATTTCTTAACTTAAGGCTATGGCATGACTTTTGTTTAGATATTATAATTAAAGATATGGATATATTTGTTAATTAGGTTTTTTAGGTTTGTATTATTCCTGAAATTGATGTGAGGCATGTACACCTCATATAATCTCTGCACAGTATGTAGCCAATGAAATACCAATAGTCCGCTAGGAAGCAGAGCTAGCTAGTTATAGCAACATACATGTTGGTTCAAGGCAAGTAGAATATCTCAAAACTGCATGGATGACAAATATTTTGACTTACATCTAGCTATTAAGTAGACAATGTTTTGCGCATTATTACCCAGGGAATGGGCTAGTGTTTGCACTGTGAGCATCATGTGCTCTCAAAAATGGCAGGCCTTCGAACATGAAAAATGCATGTAAAAATTTGGGGTTGGGGTGTGCAACAACTTTTTATTCTGTGAACTTCCATTGACTGATTAGGCCAAGTGAGTGATATTCTTATGTTTTGCTTTATTAAGCCTATCCAAAATCATGGACCTTTTTGACCTCGTGTATTGTTTATTGTTTAAAAATTTTATTTGACAGATGTATGCAACATTAAATTTGATCATACAAACTGTCCCTTGCACCCTAAGACCAGGTTTCGTACTACATGATCCACATCATAGATGTGAATTTTAGATGCTCTCCAACCCCGGCAGTAAGCCTTTAGATGATTTGGTTTTCTAACTCTCCTTGTAAGTACACAAGCTAGAACTCCAGTTATACTAAATAATAATTGCTAAAAATAGGTAATTTGGAAACATCCTTTACAGTTTTGCATGGTTAACAATAGTTATCTTCCTTGTCAAGATAGAAAGAAGGTTAAATGTGCAAGTGTGTGTGATTTGGATTTTTAACATAGTTTTAAAAAAAATTCAGTAATATCGCTATGATGTCTGAAGTGTAGCAGTTGATAGTGATGTATAGCACTGGTGTATCAAGCCGCAGACATGTAGCTTGATGTCCCACCCAGTCACATGATCCTGACAATAGGCTGACCAATCCTAACACTAACCTCATAATGCAGAGTGCGAGATAGCTGTTAGTACCATTGTTAGAAGTGTTTGGTATGACTCGGCCAGGGTTCAAACCCGCAACCTAATTCATCCGAGGTGGATGCTCTAACCACTAGCGGTTAGATAGGAAAAAAGTTATTTTACAAACAATTTAATTAAGTTAAATATCGAACATGAGACGAACATTGTAGGAAAGGAACACTTCCAAATATTAAATTTTAAAAAAGTTATATTTATAAGTTTTGCTTACATACTTGGTCAGTGGTCTATTAGTTTTGAGAGGTTTGATCTCATCCAGAATCTGAGGTTTTTCATTATTCATTTTTCCTAATATTCTTCTATTACAAAACAACAGTTTCCAAAGATTAATGTTTTACTTTTACCATGAAGTCATGTGTTGCTTTCATTATATCTTCCTTTATCACATAGTTTAAGTCCTTAAAAATATTCCTTGTGCATTTTTTAAAAAAATGTTGCTTGTGTCCTTCAGGAAATTTATGTCCTTATATCCATATATCAGTATGCCCATTCCAAATCCACTTTAGTGTGATGGCAAAAAAATTTTCAACTAAGAATCATAAAATTATATACATAAATAAATTATTTAGATCACCAGGATATTACAGCAGTCTTTGAAATGCTTTCATACCATCTTTTAACTTTTTGGAGGGGCCCCGAGTGGCCGAATGGTCTAATGCACTCTCCGTTGCCATCTCATCTCTGTCTGCGTGGGTTCGAGTCTAGGATTCGGCCAATGTGGGTATGTTAGAAAGCTTGCAAGTAGCTTATCATGGGTCGGTGGTTCTCCCCAGGGTTTTCCCAGGTTATTCCTCCACCATTAATACTGGCCTCCATGCATAGCCTATCGTGTGCTGAAAAATGGTGTTAAACCCCACAATAACAACAACAACAACTTTTTGGATGTTGACCTTTCGATTACAAAAATTCTTACCTCAATTAGCAGTCACCTCCTAACATTTTCACATGATTAGCTTATTCTTAAATAAATATAAACTCATCATTGGCAGTAAATTGTTCAACAAAAGTTATCAAAAGGGATTATTATTATTATTATTATTATTATTATTATTATTATTATTATTATTATTATTATTATGTCATCTATGTGCAACAAATTGTTTTCCAGCAGTAACAACATAGACACTTCTAAGCCATCATGGTCAGATAATGCTATTGGGTTTCAATATATTTAGATAATTATATCTGTAGAAGAGAGCAAATGGATTAGTGTATTTCAGATTAAAGATGAAGAGCATACACCAAGCTATCCCTGTAAACATCTGATCCATGCACTCTCCTTACTGAGGAATTTGCTAATTGTGAGCCCATACTTGTTTAGCAAGCTGGTGATGGTAGTAAAACACAGTCAGATGCACAGCAGGTGTTAACAACCAATTAGGCCTTTATACATTCTTATCTGACAAAACAGAGAGAGAGAGAGAGAGAGAGAGAGAGAGAGAGAGAGAGAGAGAGAGAGAGAGAGAGAGAGAGAGAGAGAGAGAGAGAGAAGGGTTGTAGATATTTTTATTTCCTACAGGGTAATTTGCTTAACAGAAGGGCAGGCTAGGTTAGCAATTTTCTTTTTGGGGGGGGGGGGGCAGTGGTCACAAAAACATCACTAGTTCCCCAGCAGGAGTGTGTGAAAAACCACTCTAGTTGAAATATATTCTTAATTATGAGAGAGAGAGAGAGAGAGAGAGAGAGAGAGAGAGAGAGAGAGAGAGAGAGAGAGAGAGAGAGAGAGAGAGAAGGGTTGTAGATATTTTTATTTCCTACAGGGTAATTTGCTTAACAGAAGGGGCAGGCTAGGTTAGCAATTTTTTTTTTTGGGGGGGGGGCATTGGTCACAAAAACATAACTAGTTCCCTAGCAGGAGTGTGTGAAAAACCACTCTAGTTGAAATATATTCTTAATTATGAGAGAGAGAGAGAGAGAGAGAGAGAGAGAGAGAGATAGAGAGAGAGAGAGATTAAGATGTAAAACCAAGAGTAGTTTCTGATTGAATAAATATAACTATGTCCAGACTTGGAAATGTTACTGTTTTCCCCCAAAAAACAGAAAGTAAATCTACTTGTTCCCTTGAGTATTTTTATGAAAATTTAGGGATTATACGATCCTAGATACATGGATGGGTTGATTTATTAATAATATTGCACATGTCCTCCAAACTGTTCAAGTCTCTAGGCTTAGAAGTTTAGGATATTATTGGAGATGGTCTACATATGTGTATAATAGTTTTATAAACCAACCCCGACTATTAGAGCTTGATATTGAGCTTGGAAGCTGTTTCACAAAAAAAGTAAAATTAAGCTCAATTAGATCTAAGAGCACCCACATGAATTTGCGCAAATCTGAAGAGTGGCTTATCTCATCAGTTACAATTATTAGCAAATTAAACTCATTCATACATACATACATACATACATACATACATACATACATACATACATACATACATACATACATACATACATACATACATACATTTTGCTATGTATATCTGATTTAATATATCTTTTAATTTAATTGTTTGTTTGTCAGTTTTCAATTTTTTAATCTGTTACATGCTATTATAATATAAATTTATTCACTGGAGATGATTTTTTTCCAGAAAATCAGTTGACCTGAATCATTCTTTTTGTAAACACCAGGTGTAGGCCTGGATCCTGACCTTGATTCAAAATTGGTAGCAGCCACCTAAATAAGTTCTATTTTTATTTTAAAATGATTGGTTGTTGTGAAGGTCATGATGGGACTACATGATTTAAGATGTAAACAATTTGTTTTATTCTTGGAGTAAAATCATTGGTCTAATCAAGGCCATATTCTGTGTACATGTCTTATATGTAAACACGATCACGTGTCCTCCCTCTTCTGATTTCGCAACTTGGGTGATTTTCAAAACTGCATCTTAGAATACGATATAACCTTTGTTTTAGAGAAATATTCTCAGTTTCTGGCTTTTACACTTGGAATCAAGTTGAAATCTCTTGTTTTAGCCAGATTTTGACTTATAATTATCTTCAGATCATTTGGATTTCAAAAGGATTAATTCTTTTTCTCTGGAAATATTTGAAGAGTGCTCATATAGAATTTTTGGAAAGATATTGCTTACAAATTTTATTCGGATTTCAAACACCTGAACTGTAAATGACCACACTGTACAGACTACAGCATATGTCATCGTCATCCATCATGGATTTTCCATCAGGACTCGAACTTGAATTCATTAGAACATTTTGTTATTAGGACTTTTGTAATTTAATTCATGGATTATTCTTGGATTATTTTTGGATTTGATTCTTGAAACTAAGTTCTTATTTTTTCATTTTTACAGAATTTTTCCACGGATATAAATTATTTGTTAAATTATACAAAGCTTTTTGTTTTCACTTTTTCTGTGTTACTGTTTATTCGAGCCTAAACATGTAACAATACATACATACATACATACATACATACATACATACATACATACATACATACATACATACATACATACATACATACATACTCAAAATTCTTGTCCATATGATGTAATCATTATTCTGTAGGACAGAAATGCAAGCCTATTTCTGTCTACATCCATTGTAATAAGTATACCACCTTTAAATATACTTTAATCAGAATGCATGCAAGGAAATTGATTGTTTCAAGAATGAAGGAAAGCATAATATCCCCCACCCACTTGTATTATGGAGAAACCTGGGGTTAGGTAAAGTTATTTTATAATTACTTCAAATAGAAGGACAAATCCCTTGTGTGAAAAGAACAAAGTTGGCAGCTGTTGATAGCAGTTGCAGAGAATGGCAGTGCAGTTCTCTTGACTGACATAGCAAGGGGAGGGGGGGTGTTGGACTATAATTGTAAAATTTGCTAGTGTCTGAGATCTGATGGTTGGAGTATCAAACTAAATGTCAGCACCTGTTGGGCATTGAATGGGATCCCAATGGCTCTCTAATTAATGTAGAAATGTTTTGACTGGAGAGAGTCCAATCACTAACATTAGCTATGCTAGATGTTCATGTAATGTGAATGCTTTGTATTATAACTGTTAATATCTAGCAGTAAAAGTAAACATATGGCTTATTAAAGGTGGTAGTATTATAAGCTGCCTGAAGTATATCCTTGAATGAATTGCCATATAAAGCTGAAATGGCCAGTGAAACAGACTTTGCCTTTGATGAACTTGGCAATTCTATGGAAAAAAAATATGATAATGCTTTAGGAACCTCATTAATGGACAATAATGTGTGGCAGGATAATGATATATCCAAAAGTTTTGAAGTTCTGGGTACATCACTTATTGACAAATTGGGAAGTTCTTTGAAAGAAGATCAGTCAAAAAGTCATGATGCTTCAGATATATCAGTTGCAGAGGAAGCCATCACTTTTCAAGATGATAACATGACAAAGAAAGATGATGTTGATGCATTTGGATCATCAATAATGTCTACAAAACCAGCAGATTCAAACAGTTGCTTCCTGGATAGCCAGATGGAAAACCCATCATTTACTGAAAGGACCAAGGTATGTAGCATCTTAAATGTTATACCACAAAATATTTATAAACCTTAAAATAAATGCAATGTATTTGTGGATTCTATATTTTCTGCTTGTAATTAATTGTAATATCTACCATTTTTTTCTCAGATGTACTCAGATGTAGGAGTTAGCAATTACATTATTTTATATGATTCTTCAATATCCTACTTCTCATTAAAAACACAAGCGGAGAAAAGGTAAAAAGAAGATTGCGACAAGTATGCCCAGTTGCGAAACAAGTATGTATATCTAGTAGAAGATGCACCAATATAAGTACAACAGAAACGTAATAGTTATGCCTGGAATATTAATATGAAAAATTAAGTAAAATAAATCTGAATGCTGATGGTAATATTATTGCTACCCACCAACTACCATTTCAAAATCAGAAGCAAACATAATTGAAACTACTTCCTAGAGATATGACCTAAGTAGCTTTTCTATGATTAAACATGTTAAATGTGTTTTATTTTAATAATATAAGCAAATATTGCAATATCTGTAGTAGTTAATCTAAATATAATAACGGGAATTTTAAATTATTGAAGATCATTGATTCAGATATTGATAGTATATGGTTAGAATACTTGTATGAGATGCGTTTGGTGGATCAGAGTAGTATTAACAAAATTTCCATGCTAGTGTCTGCAATGTTTTCAAATAAACTATTTTGTCTTTTCAGAAAATTTATATGGAAAACACTGTATTAGTGGAGACAATGACTCTCTGTGTAGGCTAGATGTTGAAAAGAGATCAATGGAAGAGCAGAACAGAATTTATATGAAACTCAAACAATCTCCTAATGAAAGAATTACCAAATATCTGCCTTATATGGAAGAACTGCCAGAAATAACAGCAAGAGCTGCTACTGACATTTTAATTCTATTAAATGAGAAAGAAATTGTGCCTTACATTAGTGTTGAAAATATCTATATTTTATGATGATTAAAATATTGTGTACAAGTACTTCAATATACTGAATATCTTGTATAAGTAGCACCTTCAACAATTTCATCTAGACTGTATTATTACTGGCCATACTATTAAACCAGGCTTGGTGATGACAGCTTCAGAACAATGCAGTCTCCTTGGAACAGCATTATTACAAAAGGATTTCAAGTTTATCAATGTAGAAATGCAGCAAGTAGCATTATGGCATGGGTTTAAACTTCAGCTTTATAGTAATAATACCTACTAATGGTTTTGCAGATTAAAACAATGGTACTCAAGAATGACCTTACAAATATGGTGATATTACTGCAAGAGTTTTGATATAACAATGTAGTAAAGAATTATTATCAAATAACATCATTACAACAAGGCTGTCAGGAGTAACAATATTGTAATATTATCACATTAACTAAAAACATGAATGCATATCAGTAAAATTCATCTCTGTAGCAGTATTACTGTATTTACCATATATGTTAGGATACCATATTTGTTGGGACACCATAAATTAATTTTTGAAGTAATTTCTTTGTGCACTGTATGTTCTGGAGCACATCGTGTTTTTTTAGTTGTAAGTTTTGGGACAACTTATAAATCATTCCAAAATTACATGTCGGAAAACACACTCCAACTTTAATGTTATTGTAAAAAATATAAAACTGTGCAATTGAGATAAAACTCTCTAGTCCACTGCATCATCATTTCATCTACACAACCCTTCTCCTGCACATGTATGATCCATTAATTCGGTGCATGAATATTTGTTAACCTTTCTCATGTCGTGAATAATTATCGTTGGAGGCAACACATCTCTTTAAGTGGAAACTGTAAGGACCAAAGTCAGATTTTTTTATCAATCTGCACCAGTCATGCTAATTCTCACACATTTAACCCCCATTTTGTCATCAGTCCATCAAGATCAAAGTACACTAGAGATTCATCCATGTTAATCTCCATATTGTCGGCAAATTATGTATTATTGCTACTACATCAGTTGTAGTATTGTTACTACATCAGATTTTGGAGATCAAAAAATTATTGCCTAAACATAGGGTAATGTTACTACATGGGTTTGGGGGGGATAGCTTTGTAGTATTAATACTACATCAGTTGTAGTATTGTTACTACATCAGGTTTTGGAGATCATAAAATTATTGCCTGAACATAGGGTAATGTTACTACATGGGTTTGGGGGGATAGCTTTGTAGTATTAATACTACATCAGTTGTAGTATTGTTACTACATCAGGTTTTGGAGATCATAAAATTAGTGCCTGAACATAGGGTAATGTTACTACATGGGTTTGGGGGGATAGATTTGTAGTATTAATACTACATCAGTTGTAGTATTGTTACTACATCAGGTTTTTGAGATCATAAAATTATTGCCTGAACATAGGGTAATGTTACTACATGGGTTTGGGGGGGATAGATTTGTAGTATTAATACTACATCAGTTGTAGTATTGTTACTACATCAGGTTTTGGAGATCATAAAATTAGTGCCTGAACATAGGGTAATGTTACTACATGGGTTTTGGGGGGGTAGCTTTGTAGTATTAATACTACATCAATTGTAGTATTGTTACTACATCAGGTTTTGGAGATCATAAAATTATTGCCTGAACATAGGGTAATGTTACTACATGGGTTTGGGGGGGGGGGATAGTGTTGTAGTATTAATACTACATCAGTTGTAGTATTGTTACTACATCAGGTTTTTGAGATCATAAAATTAGTGCCTGAACATAGGGTAATGTTACTACATGGGTTTGGGGGGATAGCTTTGTAGTATTAATACTACATCAGTTGTAGTTTTGTTACTACATCAGGTTTTGGAGATCATAAAATTAGTGCCTGAACATAGGGTAATGTTACTACATGGGTTTGGGGGGATAGCTTTGTAGTATTAATACTACATCAGTTGTAGTATTGTTACTACATCAGGTTTTGGAGATCATAAAATTAGTGCCTGAACATAGGGTAATGTTACTACATGGGTTTGGGGGGATAGCTTTGTAGTATTAATACTACATCAGTTGTAGTATTGTTACTACATCAGGTTTTGGAGATCATAAAATTAGTGCCTGAACATAGGGTAATGTTACTACATGGGTTGAGGGGGGGACAGCTTTGTAGTATTAATACTACATTAATTGTAGTATTGTTACTATAGCCAAATTCCCTTAAAAAGGACAAGCAAGCAATTCCTTTTTTATTCTGACAGCCATTTATTGCGAATATCAAAGTATTATTCGTCTGTAATCCACCGCATAATTTTGATCTAATATTTGGCCAACATCATATTCTCGTTATAGTGCAAGCGCATTTTCTTTTGCTGAAATTGGCGTTGGAATGCTGACGCTAAGTTCAGGATTGGTCGAACTTACTGATATCATCGGTTTATTTAGCGGAATTGTTTGTATTAACGATGATCTCTTGCATAAGTTCTTGCGATGACATATTATTATTATTATTATTATTATTAATTAATTAATTAATTAATTAATTAATTTATTAATTAATTTATTTATTTATTTATTTTCTGAATCAAATGTAGCCATTGCCTCGTTGTAAATCTTTATAATTCCTGTAAACTCACTATCGGAGTCATTCCATCACTAAGACATGATATATCAATGTAGATAATTTGGAGGATGCTACGTTATTATATACTCGTGTAATTTAATTTCGCTACATGCAGATATGTTTGGCAATGATATTAGGAATACCAACATTTGTTCTTGCAGCTGAAAGACATAATGTTACCACAGCTTTGATGTCATTGTTATTGATGAAAGCAATAAGTCGGTTCCAGCGATAAGAGCGGACACCGAAAACACATGTATATTAACGTCAACTACACGTCTGAGATTTTTTAAATTACTTTTCTGAATACTCATTAACTATATTTTATCGTTTATTTTGCCATTCACGCACCTGATTGTATATGTACCGTTGCACATTGATTGGGCATCTCATTACACAAAGTAGGTGATAGCTTAGCGATTCATTCAAGACACCAATGATAAATCCAACTGAGCCTTTTTTCAGGTTCCACGTCAAAATGTTACTCCGTGGTTTTGCTCCAACATCACTAACATGAATCCGGTAGATTTTGTTAGTGACGTTGTAAATACTACAGCACATAGTATTAAGAACCTGTATATACCGGTAACCTCACCGCGATGTTTGATGGACCTATTGAGTGGCGACCATAATACTTATCCAGACTCTACCGTATATACTACGTTGTCAGTAATCTATTTTATGTCAACGAGTTTAATATCAAAGACAAGACTTCCCAAAAATTCATAATGTTTCTGTTTCGTTTCTACGAAAACTTACGAACGTGTGTACGTGAGCAGTATAATCACATCTATGATTGATAACTTCATTATTGATTGTTGTTAACGAGTTCATCTTTGGTAAGACTCATCGATGTATTTTTTCGTTGCAGCATCGTTATTTGATTTTGGTTCTCCAATACCAGAATTTGTATTGTTAGTGATACTGAGAGAACCAGATATTGTATCACCGGACCTTTCTATTCGATTGCGAATATTATCCGATATCGTTAACATAACAACACCAGGTTAATTATTTCCATGACTATCAAACACAGCTATGATATTTTAGGTTACTCGATAAATTCTGACGATAATATCTTGTAATGAATTATTAATCGTTTTTAATCTTCCATGCTTATCTTGAAATACATAAACTTTGTTTGAATCTACATTTGCAAGATTTAGTAATTCTGATATTTCATCAGTGATGATTTTTGTACATTTTCGTTTAATATTCCGTCAGTTGGTTGTGTTTGTTTGGAGGAAGATTTCTGTAAATATCTACCACTATACGTTAAAGATCTGTTTAAAAAGATAGCGGTTACTCGTCCACGACTTTATGAAGTGGTTTGGTTGATTCTGATACAGCGATAAGTACAGCACTTGCTTCACGGCCACATATCGGATCGATTATTGTCTGTGTTGGCAATGTTGAATACCAGATCAGATGGATTTTGTATATAACATAAATTCTTTCGGCGGGGGAAGTCCTACGAAGTAAAATAAACAGATCCACGTGGATCAATTCGTATGCAACACAGTGAGTTCCTGGCCCAGAACTATTATCAAGATTAATGATACCGGTATCATCTTCATACTGCTGGATAGGTAGTTGATGGTACATCAAAACACAAGTTTTTATTTTTATTTTTAATCTTTCTTGTAGCATAAACTGAATAAAGATAGACATTGGAAGTATCAACGAAGTGTCCCGGGAAGTCATAGTTTTTTCCATATGGATGAATATCCTGTAATCTTAGTTCTTTTCCTCTTTTTTTTTTTCAAAAGCAAAACTCCTTTTCCTCTTATTTGATCAGAAGCATACTACGAACAATATCGGCAATATCGGTTAGAACGGGGGGGGGGGGGGGGGTTTGCAATGACTGGGGCTGCAGCATCTCTTAACGCTAGTAAAGCTGCGAAGTGTGGAAATATACTACCAGTTTCTATTGAATTTTTTTAATTAAATTCCTGTACTTGAGTCAAAGGCTTTGTTAAAATGTTTGAGATGAGTTTTAGTTAATTAGATCTTTCTTCAATGTTATTTTTGTTCCGCATTTACTTGCAAAATTTGATTGTCATTTTTTTTTACCTGACCAGGAGTCAATCTGACCTTAACGTGACTATATGACATTATAATATCATGACCGATTTAATGACATATTTTATCCTGGGGCGTCAATAATTATTATTCGTCCACCAACAACTTCAAGTAAAATTGTTTCATGTGAAAGAATAATTGCGATTGCTCTGTAATTAGCGCCCGATGAGATTGCGCGAGCTCGAAAATGTATATGAACAACATATTGTCTAACTAAATCCAGGTGTTCCTGCGAAAAGCATTAAACCGGATACAGACTTGTAAACTCTAGTTTTGATATTTGCAAACCACTATCTATACTTTTAACACATATAAAAAATTTCACCAAACGATGATATATGCACGTGCAACATGATTATGATCAAATTTAATATTATATTTTGATATGGTTCTTGATAACAGTTTTGTCTTATGGAAACTTCAGAAACAGCGAGTTTAATAAATATCATTATACTACATGTTTGATCATTTAAACTATTACAATTTTGTAAAGCAGCAAAAATATGCAGTGGTGCAGAAATACCTTGCTGTGATGCTATATGCCGTATAAATAAACAATTAATTGCACTTTGAACACTATCCGTGGTTAGTGTTAACCATGATAATAATGATTTTACACCTGAATCCATAAAAAGAGTAACCTTTTTTCTTCAGCACTAAATAAACGTTGACAAGTATCAGCCGCTTCATTAATAATTTCTCCTCTGGATACTTATTTCCAACATGTTTTCTTCCAATCAAAATTTCTAATCGTTCAGCATTAGAAATGACGTTGTTAGAACATGTATCAATAAGACCATTTCCAGTCGCGTCGGACCCAAGGTCGTCGTCTTGCTTACTTGGTTAAGGACGTATTTCCCACATTTGTCTAATTTTACTAAATTTCGGTACTCTTTCTCTTTCAACTTCTTCATCACTTATTGTTTGAGATAGTTTCTCTTTTAATGCTAATAGCTGTTGTAATTATAATCGTTGTAATGTTTTAATACATTAATTTACTTTATAAATACAATTTTTTTCAGGCTTCACATTTTATATAATTATTAGAGTATGCAGATGAGAGGGGGCGACCTCAATCAAACGTCGGTTGGGTCAACAAACAAATTTGAAAAACAGAAAAACTCAAGGTCAGTTAGAGGCTTCGGTTTGGCGTTATTTGACCTTATCGTTTTCCCTTGTCATTGGAAACTGTTATTAAAAAGCAAAGGACGTTTCAGCAAAACGTCTGTTCACCCTCTCTGCTGCAATGCAAGAATAAGTAAAAGGTTGATGAACACCATATAGGTGTGTGTATGTGTGTGTGTGTGTGTGTGTGTGTGTGTGTGTGTGTGTGTGTGTGTGGTGTGTGTGTGATTTTTACTTTTAACGTAGCTTTAACAGCTTCTCAGTCATATCCCAAAGATATATGCAGTGTGGCAGTTTATACTGATGTCTAACACCGGTGCATCATGCCACATACATGTAGCACGATGTCCAACTGGGTCACATTATAATGACACCAGAGCGTCCAGTCCTAGCACTAACCTTTTAATGCTGAGCGTAATGCGAGACAGCTGTTAGTAACATTTTAAAAAAACTATTTAATAAGTGGCTTATCCGCATCATAGCAACAGATATTCCTCTTCAAATCAGATGCGATAATGTAATAATAATAATGAGGACATTGTATAGCGCCTAATGTTTAGAAGCTCTAAGCGCTTTACAAGATATATAATGATATGGCTACAATAAACAAAAATCAAAACACCATGAAATTAGAAAACATAAACAATCCCGAAAATATTTAATGTTGGAAACATTATTAGTCTTAAAATTTGCTCTTGCAGTCGATAAAGGTGAGTTTTAAGATCACTGTGTCTGCTTCATTAGGCAATTCGTTCCACGTTGCTGGGCTCTGGCTTGCAAAAGAACGTTGTCCATACGAGTTCATTTTCATGGTGAGAATGAGTATACGATTGTCCGAATAGGAATACAAGTATCTTGCTGGTGTATACACATGCGTGAGGCCCGATGGGTATGTTGGACAGCCATTGTAGGTTACATAACAGCGGGAAGGTATGGTCTGATCGTCGTACTGTACCTTTGATCCGAACAGCTGTGTTTTGAACTTTTTCAGGAGTAGATATTGAGACGAACCAGCTTGAACTGAGTTACAGTAGACCAGTCTTGAAAGTACTAATGAACACACAAGTGTTTTATTGGCATCAACATAAAAATATTTGCGAATGGATCTGATGTGTTTCAACTCAAGGATATGCAACCTTGCATATGTTCATGACATGTTGGTGCCATGTGAGAATACTGTCCAGAGTAACACCTGTGTTTCGTACTGACCGGGTGAATTTAGTGTTGGAGTTAGTGATACTTATTGTTCGCGGTAAAGGATGTGAATCCGAAAGTCTTTGTGTTATGAACAGAATGACCTCAATTTTATCATCATTTATCTGCAGTTTGTTACATGTCCTCCATGATTTCACATCAGAAATGCGTCTCTTACTCCTTGGATAGTAGCATCAACTTCATTTGGGTAGCTAGATTTGTATATTTGGGTGTCATCTTGCATACAATTGGCCAGAGACTGGATGATGATATACGACACTTGAGAGCGACTGAGTGTATAGAATGAAGAAAATCAGGTCCAAGAACAGACTCCTGTTGAACACCACAAGATAGATCAACTGGGCTGGACTGTAGCCCATTTGCAGATACAATTTGTGTTCCGTTGACTAAGTAGGACGTGATCCACAGTAAGGCACTATTGCGAATTCCAAATACATGCTGGAGACTTTGAAGAACTGTATCACGGTCTATTGTGTCAAATGCTGCAGACAAATCAATAAGGCTGAGAACTGTAATCTTTCAGCTATCCAAAGCAGAGGGAATGTCATTAAATACTTTCAGAAGAGTAATTTCAGTACTGTGGCAAGGGCGATATGCAAACATGCTGGGTTAGAACATATTTTTCTAAGATTTGTTTTATGAACGGGAGATTCGAGACTGGGCCGTAGTTCTTTAAATCGTTATGATCGAGTGTTGATTTCTTCAGCAGAGGCTTTAAAATGCAGTTTTCAAACATGATAGAAATACACCGGATGAGAGAGAGGAATTAATAACATCAGTTAGTAAAGGCAATTTTTTTATCTAATTATTCATTCAGCAGTGATGCTGGAATTGGATTAAGATCTGATGAATTTGGTGCAATCTTCATCACGATTGTACGTACTAATTCCATAGAAACAGTTTTTAAATGCTGCAATCGGTTGTCGCTGAAAGTCTGTATCGCAACTGCATGGTGACGACGAGTCAAATGAAATTGTGTTGTCAATCTAGTCTCTGATTATTTGTACTTTGTCACGGAAGAAATTTGCAAACAGATTCAGATGTGCAGAGAAGATAGTTCTACGTGGTGTACATTTGTTCCTTGACATTAGTTTGTTAAGAATCTCAAAGATCTCTTTGCAGCCGAAACTTTCCGTGACCGTTCTGTAGTGGGATAAAGTTGCTAAATGGACTATGTTTTTGACGCTCTTCTTAGCGATTTCATCGATTTGTTTATAAATAGTGAGTCTGGTGGTAAGCTAAAGCCTCACTGCTATACCACGGTTAACACTTTTGAATTGATACACTTGGTGGCTGGAGCATAGTTTTCAAGCAATGCACGATGTGGTTATCGAGATATCCTGCTGTAGAAGGCAGGGCTGACTCTTCCGCTTGGCGAACTAGACAATCGCCAAGGTCACTGGGCTGAAGGTTTATTTCATGATGGGCGGGTGGGGGAGGGCGTGAGTGGAAGGAGGGCGCTAGATATCTGATCTCGCCTATGGCACCAAAATGCCTTCCACCGGCGTTGGTAGAAGGTAAGCATATTGTTAGATTTGTTTGGATGTCATGCATTAGTGTCGTTCTATTTATCATACGGAGTTTCTTTTAGTAGCAGATAAAGGTGGACGGTTAGTGACTGATACGTCTAGATGGCATAAAATGCATAGGTGATCTGATGCAAGTTCGTGGGATACAAGGGTGGACCGTAGACTATTATCATCACGTCTATGATGAATCCAGTCTAATAGGTGACCATGGGTGGGTTGGACAACTGACTGTTTAAGGTTTACAATATAAATGGAATCTAGGAGTTTTGATATGTATGGGTTTCCAGAAAAGTCAAACTGAAACTTAAAATCTCCAAGAATAATCTCGTAGTTACCAATCGAATTTCCATACTCCAGGAGATTCGGAAACTGCTCCAAAGTTAGAGATTCAGTGAGCTTTTTGTTTCTACTAGGAGGAGGGCGGTGGAGGCATAAAAAATAGACTGACCTTTGTTCCAGTGTGAGTGTTGTTTGGACTGGTTAAAACGTTGTGTGGCAGAAATTGAAGGTAGTGTTGTTTAAGACATTTTATCATGGAATTCTTAATGATGACGGCAATAGCACTTGCGCGAGAGTGGCGGGGGAATGACTTGATGGAGTACCCAGTGGGTATTAGATCCGCGCACTTGGGCTCATCTCCTGATGGTTTTAGGCATTTTTCTGTCAGGAACAAGACGTCAATATTCTGATCGTTGATAAAACTAACTATCTAATGTTCTAATGTGATCTTTTCCAGTGGTCCTTCTAATTGCGCCTTGAATACTGCAATCCAAACTGTTATCTATGGGATAGTTGACTTATAGGTTGGTGATTTAAAAGGAATTTGCACCAGGTTATCTAAATTAACGGCCGAATGTTTAAAGGCATACAACCTAAGTTTTTCGACTTTTTTGTTCTTGCAAATGCATGATATTATGAAAAGTATAGTAGAAATAATGAGTAATTACAGGTCATTCAGTTTCAAAAAATGTACATCTGTAAGTTTAATCAACGAAAATATAACGATTTTCTGTATGGATTGCTAATTAATTATGCAGAAACGGAATTTACCGATCTTCTCCGTAGTCGTAGTGTCACATGAAGTCGAGGTAAGCATATGTTTCGCTTTTGAGTAATTATTGCCCTATTCTTCGTCTGTCCTTCTCCTTAGTTCATTATAGTCACCCACAATATATGTATTGCTCATAGATTTCTCATTATATATGATAAATTACAAGAAGTAGGCAAAAAAGTCAATACGATGGAAAATCCTGACAATAAGAGGTTCCTTTAAGGGGCGATTCTTGAAAGTGTTTACTTGTCGTGTTTGTGAGATTGTGTTACGTTGTAAGATAAACCAACTAAAAATGTGATAATTTGTATCATTTTAATCAGAACCACTATTAAAAGGCAGAAGAAGAAGATAATACCACCGGGGAAAATGGCATACTGCTAATAGGCAATTTATTTTATGGACTTAATGGATACCTAAGTACTGGCAACAGACATGTCATTCCAAGCTGTTGTGTATGGCGTATAATGGATAAATAATTTTGGCCAGTACCATTTTGGATTTACTCAAGGAAGACTTGGGTGATCTATCCAATGATATGATGTGTGAATAATGAAATTTATGTTTATTTTAAGTTGTATAAAGCATTTCTTTTGTAGTATGCAATTTTTATTTTGCATGAACAAGTTTTGTTAAAAATTGTTTTAGCTACCTACCCACTAAAGAATGATTATATGTATGGCTGTTTTGAAAGCAACTGTGAGGAGACTGCTTATTAAAAACATGAATTGAAGTTGACTAGCATTGTCATGGGATGCAAAGGATGTAAACAACGAAAGTACACTGGTGAACATGATTTTAATTGTGCATATACAGTAACACATTAAGTTAAATGATAAATAACGCATTGTCATGAGTTGAGAAAGCAAACCTCGTTGCAGTGTTTCATGAATAAAGATTGGCTTGTAAATATCAACAGAACTACAAAAACTAGGATACTATTCTATCCAGATACTGCTCATTAATTTCAATTACATGTGAAAAAAATTGGCTCTGGAAACAGAATAAGGTTTTTAAGACTTAAATACTAGTTCATCAAAAGCAACATTGAATACTTATATCACATAATATGTGCATCATCAGCCGTCTTATTACAACTAAATCAAATATACTTGACACCAATTAAATGCATCAAATTTTCAGTTTTTTAAATGTGTTCATTTACTATAGAAATAACTATACCCTTTATATAAATACCCAGATGAATGTACACAGCTGCATACACTGTAAAACTGTTATATATTATGTAATGTACTAAACTTATATATGTACAAATGTGCATGTACAGACATAACTTTAATTCAAGAGTACAGTCAGGCATAAAAATGAAGGATATCATCTAAGAATAATTATGGCATATAATATATAGAGATTTTCCGTGTTATTTAGGTTGGGAGGGGTGCTCCCAATATTATTTAAATTATCACAAAAGACCTCCCGGCTTGTTTTTATGAGGAATTGAAGTAGTGATAGAGAGATGCAATGCTCAGAGCTCCCAGTCAGTGGTGCCAACAGTTAAATTAATGAATACACAAAATGTGAAAGTCAAATAAACAACAATTTAATATCATTAAATAACAGTCATCTCTCAAATGAAACTCAAATTAAAACCCTATCACTCGTCTTTAACTCGACCAAGTTATGGCCTATTGATTTACCTCCTGTCCTGTGTTCCTACTCATCTGTATGATCTTTCTCTGGACTGGTAGTCCAATTGCCTCCAGTCCGTCTAATGTCTGCCTCCGTTCTTCCTTTGACTTTGTCTCTCAGACATTTTATATGAGAAACTAGTGTACCATTACTATAACAGATTGATTACAGACATCTCATTCCAAAATACTAGACAGTTCTATAGAAATTACATTGATGTTTTAGTATCTTGTGCTTGTTTTTTTATACTTTTGACAAAAGTGATTACCATTTACTCAATGCCAAACTTTAGTACATCACCTAAACAAACTACTGCAGAGAAACAAATATTGAAATTAAGCCCATGCCCTCACCCCCATGTATATTTCCTATTGCATTTCTTTTAAAATTAGGGTAGCTAGGCACACACACACACACACACACACACACAGACTGATAAGTATATATAATGTACGAAGTACAATGCAAAACTAGCTCAGATATACATATCAAATTCAGGAATGCAGGGGTCATGCTACCAATGTTAATACTAATTAGCCTACACAGACAAACAAACTCTTACACATTCACAGGGGTGTTTTGATTGCTAATTGACTATTAACCCTGTTTGCAACAATATATCACTGCTCAAGTTCACGAAATTGGGCCTACTATACAGTGATGGAAATATTCCAAATTATGTTTAAAAATTGTAACAGTGTGTGTGATTTGGATTTTTAACATACCTTGAACTATTTAGTCATATTGCTATGATGTTTGAAGTGTGGCAGTTTATAGTGATGTCTAGCACTAAGGCATCATGCCGCAGACATGTAGCATGACATCCCACCCAGTTACATTATCCTGACAGTAGGACGACCAGTCCATACACTAGCCTCTTAATGCTGAGCACCAAATGAGGCAGCTGTTAATACCATTTTTATGTGTTTGGTATGACTTGGCCAGGGATCAAGGACCCCAACCTCTTGCATATGAGGTGGATGCTCTTAACACTAGGCCACTGGAACGGTCAACTTAAAGTGAGATTTCTGCTTTGTAACAATCTCTTCTGCAGGTGGTGGTGGTATTGGAGCAGGTACATCAAATATTTACCTAGGATCATTTATGTCCAAAACAACTGGCTGGTTCATGCCAACTCTATCATCTAACCTCATTTCAATATTTTCATATTTATTTCTGGAATATACAGGTACTGTTGATCAACTTTCTTTGGGTATGCAGACCATCTCTCACTTTTTTGTTGAATGACCTCTGGTATCTGACAAGAAAATGCAATCATTTCACTGACAATGTCATTTTATATTTTTTTAATTCTCAAAAGTCCAAATAAAAACTGCATACAATTACATGTAACAAATCATTTTGCTACAGATGAAAATGTCAAAATAGCAAATCTGTATCTTACCCATATATCTTAAAAATGTTTAGATTCTTTACAGAATTTTCTAATTACATTAGACTAATTCTAACCAAAATTGGTTTTTGAAATTTATTTTAAAAAATGTCTTCTGTAAAAGATAAAATTGTACCACAAACAGATGGTTTATCAACTTTCAGGTAAAGCATTAATATTTTAACAAAGATGAATTATTACGTTAACAAGAATAAAGTTTATTACCTTATTGTTCCATCTGTGTTTACAATCACATCTGTCAATATGATTGTTATAATCAAGAGCTGCCAACAGATTCCTAGCTCTGAAACCTGATGGCTTATATGAATGTCTTTTGGAGGCATACAATAAAATCAAACTTCTGGAAATTCTCCAATTCTGCTGTACTTCTGAAACAAAGTAAAATGACTAAATAAATAAATTGATTCAGATGCAGAGAACTATTAACATTTATAAATCCCCATTAATCTGTTTCGATGAAAATGCCAATGTACAGTAGCATTATACAGGCAGAGAATAATCAACTCATTTAACCCATACTATTTTGTTTCCTTGTCACCTGGGGGTAGGGAGCGCATTTATGGACTAATTTTGAATATATTGAAATACATCTGTTTCCAAGAGATTTGATTAGATATATACCTAGGTGTGCTAGAAACATCATTCGGCATAAGGGTAAAAGTGGGAATTTTTCCTTCTTCTGACCCATCATTTTCCTCCTGGCCACTTTTTACTTCCATCCCCAATTTATCCTACTTTTGCAATTGTTCACCTGTATGTGTATAGCTCAGACCGGTGTGAATTATATTGCAAGCAAAAAAGTAAAAAGTCCAGAAACAAAATCTGATTCCAACTATGGGCATATGTGCAAAAATCGGGCAAAGCTTGACCTCTCCCTCTCTGTACACATGCATACTTTTTATTTACACACACACCATCTGCATACATGCGATTGCCCTCCCCATTCTGTAGAACAGCCAATATTTAATCCACACAGAAAAGATCAAGGATTAACAATAATATGTATTTAATGTAACAGATAGTCCACCAATGTTGAATGTCTGGCTGCATCAAAGAAATAAGCAGCATAACTTTAAAAAGTTTGTCTTTTGTCCACTAAAACTCAAACACCAACTGAACCCAGTCAAGCAGGTTACTTATTAGACAAATTACTATCGAGGTATATGTGTACGTATATTATCAGTAGACCACCCACCCCCATACACAAGCATATGCATTTGGGTAAACCCCCCCTTGCCCTCTCCATGTGTATTAAATGGACAAACCATAACTATGGCCTCAGTGTGGTTTATATTTATAATACAATGTATTCATTTTCTTTCTGTGATAACCAGTATATCTTCATTATTTCAATTATGCATTGATACTATATTTAAGATAAATTGTAAATACCCAATTTTTACTTTTTTGATAATACACAGAAAAGAAAGCTTTTGTGGGAGCAACTTTCTGTTTCATACACAAATACCATCCACAAATACCAATACAATACTATACATTACTTTTAGTTTAGTTACATATATCATGCATGTATCATAATGGTTGTTTGTTTAGGATACTTAACTCAAATATTCCCTTTTATGTATGTATCACAAATTTTTTTGTTAGTATACTTTCTCAAATGGGTTGATAAAACTTTTAGACTTTTCCATCAACTTCAGACAAGACTGAATCCCTTAAAATAAAATTTTGAAATGTGTAAATACTAATGTTGAACTTGGGAATCTTTAGTTTTGTATCAAAAAAAATTATCATTTATCTTGGTTATTAAGACCTGAATGATAATGCTTCAAGAAATAATAATAATAACTTATTTAAAGGGGTGACTAATTTAGTCAAAGACTATGCTCCCTTCAGGCCCTTTAACTAAAATACATACAGCATGATGAGGAACATATCAATAACAAAAAATAGACATATGCCAGCAAACAATTTACAACAAAAATATTATTCTAAATAAAACAAACCAGATTTTAACAAAATGTACAATCTTTACCAACTGCAAACTATTAAACTAATATAGAATGATACATTTCCAGGTAAATCCTTAGATGTGCATCTACCAAAATATTTGTAGACAAGTAAATATACATAAAAAAAATTAAAAAAAATTAGTAATACTTACAGAGATGCCATATCTGATTATGATGTGGTTATATCAGACACAGCAGGAATTTGTATCCTATGAATTGTTGGCCCAGGTGTAGAAGTTGTGGCCATGTCTTCTTTGACATTTTTCTGATGTTTTCCTTGCACTGCCATTCAATTCATTACCTAATATAGCAAGGGAAAATAAATGTTTTATTAGACACAATAATATTATATACTTTACAAATAATAATATGCATAATATATACTTAACTGTATTGCATTACTTTCATTTACAGCCATCACCATTTACATTATATATTAAAAAAAAAATTATTTAAAAAAAAAAAACAGAAGTGACTGCTTGCCTTTAAATAAAGTCTTATAGTTGCGAGCGAAAATGATGATCATTAATACCCCTTTGATGGCCTCAAAAATAGCAGCAGTGGTGTATGTACATGCGGTTTTCAGCGATATTGTTGCAGGGCTGTGACATTTTATTTCAAGCTAAATGGAATAATGCCAGTTTATATAAAATATGTTATTTTAAGAGTTTTGATAAAGAGTTAACAATACAGATATAAAATAGCGGTATAAAAACTTGACTGTTCATTGCAAAATTGAGACTCACCATGACACCAGTATCCAGCAAAAATTTGGCGACCTCTGGATTAGTTTCCAGGCTCAAAGTGGACTTCTTTTTATTCCATCGTTCATGCTGGTCACCAATACATATGCGTGTGCTGCCATAATTTGCCCAAAGAGCTTTTTTTCCCCCTCCTTTCAGAACTAAGTTTTGGTTTTCGATCTAGTTGTGAACACGCCATTATTTTTGTAAACACGTGTTTGCGCATGGCTAAAATTCTTAATCTTCAGGAGAGGTCAACACAGAGGTTACATGAACATAGGCGTGGCAAACAGCGAATTTTTGTCTGCAGACAATAATTCAGAATCGCGTTTTTTATCACAAAAATTTCCGATACTAGCCTGATTTCGGCCTCAGAAACAGCCTGAATCGTAATTATTCATCTAATTAAGTAATCGTGAACTGAAAAAATAAATATATAATTTAATTCGTTTTTACTTAGGTTGTATGCCTTTAAATTGTTTAGCCGTAATGGTCGAAAAGGAGATAACAGGAATTCTTTTTCCTGTTCTACGCCGGCCAGTTTTGAAACGTTTCTTTTTGTCGCTTCCGTTTATATTTAAGGACTGATGTATGTGGCCCCAGTTAGTTTATTCTTGAGCACAATTAAGTATGGAGAGCCAAGGAGTGGTCCTTTAAAGCAATAAATGAAGGTCCCTCGCAGTATGAACGGGTTGAATGGCGATCATGTGAGGGCAGTTTATCCAAGGACAAAGGACGTTGTAGAAGTGGAGCAAGACAGCTGAGAACAATGCTAACTGTTTGTCTTTTCCAAAACAAGAAAATGAAGGAACACATACGAGCTGAACAACCAAGGCATGGTGAAACACAATAATGAAGACGAAGATAGACACCACGCACATTTATCGTGAAAATCAGCACAAAATCGGAACAGCTTCTTCAGCCGGTTAAGAGATAGCGGCCATCTATTAATAGCCATTCACACACTATTTATTTAACGATATATACAGACTAACACTCATGGTGTCTATATGATTGTACACATATATATGAGAGAGAGAGAGAGAGAGAGAGAGAGAGAGAGAGAGAGAGAGAGAGAGAGAGAGAGAGAGAGAGAGACTTTCTACCAATTCATGAATTAGTAGTATTGTAAGCTTAGGTGGCCACATCACCGGAAAAATACGGTCACGTAATTGTGTATAGTGTTCAATTATTATATTTGATCTAAGATGTGCTCGGGTTTCGTTTTCGCGTACAGCGTTACCAGAAGATGGTTTATCTACGTCCTACACTTTTTCAAAATAGTGATTTTGGTTTACTCCATGCTGCAAGAGCAAGGTCCTTCCAATGAGAAAACAGATACACCCGGAGATATATGATTACACCATAGCCATTTTACTTTTAGATTCGAGATAGACAGTAAACTTTACGAGAGCAAAATCTTCGGCTGTAAGTAGATGTACGTGAATAACAAAATTGTCCGTATTATGTTACTAAGTTGTTTGATATAGTCGACGTTCTAATATTTATTCTAAACTTTACTTTAAACATACGTGCTATACCTTAGTGTTATTAGATGTATTGTGGTGTTTTCAAGTTCGCCGTTTTATAAATGAACTGAAGAATTGAACCCAATTAAATGTTGCAAGTATTAAAGGACGAGGAAATGCTATAGTTTTAACATTCTGTAAGATTAATCTTGTAAGATACAGTTTTCAATATAAACCTGATTATTATAATAATTTTGTATAATAATCCCTATGAATTGTAGAATTCAACTTCACGGGCGCGCATGCATGGTGTACATCATTACATTTGGAAGTAATGTGCTTTTGGTATTGGATGTAATGTGCTCTCGTTACCAAACAAGATGATCCTAACAATTGTAAACTTTGCTGGTTACAATAACCATTTTAAGAAATATGTATGCTTATTGAAGATGGAGCTTAATTTAATCCTTAACCGCTGAGATAGCTGGAAACTTTCTACGAATCTACACGTCATCTGTGATAAAGTGAATCATATTAATGACAATAATGTGCATGATGATGATGTATCTATCCAATCCAAGGATGACAACATGGAAGGGCATTTATTTGTAATGATATGAAGATAAATCATTTTATGCGAGGTTGATGGTATTAAAATCGACTCATTCTACAAGAGCGATCCGTTGGCCTATTGGTTAGAGCTTCGGATGAGGGAGGTCGCGGGTTTGAAACAAGGCTGGGTCATACCAAAGACTTGTACAAATGGCACTAACAGGAACCTTGCTAAGTGTTCAACATTAAGAGGTTACTGTTAGGAATGGTCGGCCTGGTATCAAAATAAGGTAAATTGCGCGGGACATCATGCTACATTTCTGCGACATGATGTCCCAGTGCTACACATCACTATAAACTATCACAATGCAGACATTGTAGCGATATGACTGAACAAGTGTTAAAGCTACATTAAAAATCCAAGCTACACACACACGCACGCACTGTCTACAACATCTGCATATCCTTAAATTTATATCTTCATGAGGCCCTCATAAATGTCTTTTTAAAAAAATCATAGATTTTTCATTCTATGATACCTTTCTATAGATGATTTGTATTTATTTTAGGAATGGTAATAGTCACTGGTTCGTTTTAGCCCTTTGGTGTGGTCATTTTATTTGTTCTTTTTATTATGCCAAATGTTTTGATGGGACAACTCGCAAATAGACAGAAAGAGAGAAAGACGTCATTATTGCCTCCTTTTTGTGGGTGGTGTCACTCCTGTAATATGGGTGTTACATCGCTAGTATGTGCGAGAACTACGGTGTTCGAACTGTAAAAAGGCAGTCAGAACCTGAAGTGTGCAACGAAGCAATTCTGACTAGGCTATCGAGAGAGAGGAATGTATACTCACTGAAGTTGGGGCTTAATTTAATCCCTAATCCCTATAGGTTTTCCTGCAATGACTACACATTTGCTTTGTTTTAATTGGTCATGGCTTCTAACACATTACATCAAATGTCGTCTTCATGGAGCTTGGAAGACGTTTGTACTTCCGAAAAACCACTAGAGGTTTTCGACTTTTCATTTCGCTTCCATGAATAATTTGCCCAGTCAGAAATTGCTTACATGCAAAACTTAGGCTCTGAGGGTATAATCTTTCTCATTAAGCTTGTATTTATTACGTATGTACTATGTTGTTACCTTTCTTTATTGGAATATACAAGAAACACAGTAATATATTTTGGTGAAATGTACAAATGCTGTAGTACATAAAAACAATAGTAATCTGTACTAGAGATATACAATATAAGTTACAATAATACAATTTTAACAATGATAAAAGGCAATACAATTTTGAATTACACAATGCAAATATTCTAGTAATCATCATCTTTATTAGAATTATATAAATTTAAATTACAAACCTAATATCTGCACTTTCCAAACAATTTCTAAAAATTCCATCGTGCCATTTCTATTTTTTCTTCAGATCGTTCTTTTTCTCTAACTATATATGTTTTCTATATCATTATTGCTGCATTATAAAATTGTGGATATTAGATTGGAAATACGAATGTCAGTGCATGTAGCATCATGACCAAATAAGTAAGAGTACATAAAAACTTAAAAAATAATTGTTACTAAAAGAAAACAAGTAGATTGTACAATAGCCCTTATAATAACGGCAATATATAAATCAAGCAAAATTGCAATATATAAATTAAACAAAACTGGTGTACAGTACAAAATCAATATGGACAGGAATAGATAGTACAAACAATTGGTCTATCTAAATAAAATCAGTTTAAAACAAGAGTTAGGCTCTGAGGGTATAATCTCTCATTATGCCTGTTTTTCTTACCTATGTACTATATTCTACTTTTCTTTATTGGAATATACAAGAATCACAGTAATATATTTTGGTGTAATGTACAAATGATGTAATACATAAGAACAATAGTAATATCTACTAGAGATATACAACATCAGTTACAATAATACAATTTAACAATGATAAAAGACAATACAATTTAGAATTACATAATACAAACATTCTAGTAATCATCATCTTTATTAACATTATACCAATTTAAATTAAAAACCTAATATCTGCATTTTCTAAAACAATAATTCCTCAAACATTCCATCGTGAGATTTCTATTCTTTTCATGGATCGTTGTTTTGTTTAACGATGCTTCATTACTATTTTGTGGATAATAGATTGTATACACGAATGTTAGTACATGTAGAATCTTGAACAAACAATTAAGAGTATATGAAAATAAAAATAAAGTGTTACTGACAGATATCAAGTAGCTACTACAAAAATCCTTTTAATAAAGACAATATATAACTTTAGCAAAATCTGCGTGGAGTACAAAATCAATATGGACAGGAATAGATAGTGCAAATAATTGTTCTATCTAAATAAAATCAGTTTAAAACAAGATTTAGGAAACTTCACAATACAAGTTCAAGTAAATAAACAGTATCAACCAATGCCACTTCAAAATTGTTGTCAGAATGATTTTAATTTCAAGATATAGAAAACAAATATAAAAAATGGACGAGCGAGGAAAAATGGACAAGCGAGGCACAGTTAATGGTGACCAATACAAGCACTGAGTTCACTTAATTATAATATTCAGCTGTTTGAAGCTCAACTATGAGTTCAATTTAATTTCTATTTTCTCAATTTATTTTTCGTTTTGAAATAACGAATGCCATTCCTAAACGAATCTTCTGCGAGGCGGGAAAATCATTGCGTTTTGAATTAATACACGGTCCCAAAGCTTCTTAAATGTGTGCTGTCCGCTAATAAAAAAGAAATGTCAATATGGTACAAATCTTTGTTTCTAAACAATGACAGTGTGGAAGCTACACTTAAGGATATGAAAAGTGCACCACTTCTGTATTTACGTAATAAACCACTCACACACATACAAAATATTTAAAATCTCGTTGTCAGCAAAAATTTTTAGTAAATAAAATCTTACAAACTAGCTAAGACAACTTTTACCCCAGCCTTTGTTCGTTATATTTAACACAACAAAAAAACATTATCTTCCCTGTTCCTACTGTACAGCTTTATGGACAATATGTATGCATTGTTGCATGAATATATGGATTAATGACTTGTATGGATGGATGGATGGATGGATGGATGTGTACTCGTAGGTAGCTAGGTACTTGTGCTATTTGGATGGATTGCTTGACTACGTCATAGGCGAAATATAGAATTAAGTTATATTTTTTCCAACCAGTCATTAATTCATAACGATAAATCCGTTAAATATTTTGTTCGCTACATCATTATTCTCTATAATATGATCTTCCTTGGCTGTTTTTACGTTTTGAAGTTTTGTTGTAGCAACACAACATCTGATGTTAATAACATGACGCTTGTCCTTTTCTTTTAAAAATAATATAACTCTCCAACTTCTTTAATATCAAAAATAGTAAACATCAATTTTAAGCGTTAGCTATATAACAAATAAATTTGTTGCAACAATAAACATAGTTTCCTCCTTTTCTCAAGTCAACACAAACTTCAGCTTCTAATACCGATAACGAATGACGTTGTGAACGAGGCAGGTGTATGATGCACAGCCTTTACTTCACCGAAGGAATAGGTTAACTTCAATAAAGGTAACTGTCTCGTACACCATCTATATACTTGTACCTGATATGTTGTTGTTGTAGGGCTTAACGCCGTTTTTCAGCACAAGATAAGCTGTATATGGCGGCCAGTATAAATGGTGGAGGAAAAAACCGGGAAAACCACAGAAATAACGACCGACCCACGAGAAGCAAGCATTCTCACGTACCAACATTGGGCACCTGATATGAGCTTTGGCTTTACATTGCATGCTTGGAATTAAATGTGGTCACATCTACTTTGTCTACTCAGTCCATAGTTTATAGGTCAGATTAGGATCAATTTTGATATTTGGGAGAAAGATACTGGCCAAATTTTATAATGTGCAAGTGTTATTAATTCTCCAGCAGTTATGTTGAAACCTATTTTAAAAATAAACAAAATATTCATATTGTAGGATTGTAATCTACTTTCGAGTATATGTTATGATAAGTTTCATAACTTCTAAGCAACATGATACATGAATACCATTGCACCAGGGACAAAAGGTTTCGTATATTGTAATATCTGCTTTACAGTGATGACGTAAGAAAGTTGCGGCATCAGATCTTGAATTTCAATGAAAAAGACATGTACTCTTCAGTTTTTGCATTGATGAATAAATAAACAAATCGTAACTGCTTTTATTGATGGGTGTGAAAGTAGGCGGCGGGTTGGGCCGGGCAATAGTGAAGTAATTCAAAAAACGACAGAATGAGTGACTGTATGGTACTTAGTCCGTGATCTTCTCATGACAAAATTGACTAGATATTGGCCTTGCTTGTTTTCTTGTGCTACGGTGTATCGTTTAAGTATCAGATTTTAAATGCATTTAATTTTATTCAAGGCATTGTTCAAGAACACATGTATTGCTTTACACTATATGCACATCAATAAGCGTCAATTTTATCCCTCAATTTGTACTTGTGGTGACAATAGTATCTTCATTGTGACTGAAAAGTTTGATACAACATCTATTCCAATATCACATTGAAAATATATAAATGACAGAATGCTTTAGACATAGTATTGATAAATGACAGAATGCTTTATACATAGTATTTCTATTCATCTACTGTATATCTGATGAATTTGAAAAGGCTTTCAGGGGTGGAATTATCTCCGGTATAAATGGTGGCACTGGAAAAATTAATTTTCCTTTTCCTTGATTTTGCATTGTGCTGATGTTGAATGGTGTTACGTCTTCAGTAGTCCACATTTCACGATAGCGACCGATTCGAGTCAAAATTTTCAGGTTGGTAAAATCTAATTTTTGATCAATTACTAATGAGGTAAAGTCAAAAATATAAGAAACAATGTCATGACTTCTCCGAATCAAAGTGTATGAATGGTGCTTGTGAAGCCACTGCGACTTGAATTTCGATCGTAATTGTTGTATTTCAAGGGCATAAATTTCACCAAATGCTTCCTTAATGAACTGAACGACTATATGTATTTTATATCTTATATATACACATTTCTGATACTCTCTTATATGTGTGCATAATTTTATATCTCTCCTTAGCTCGAACTGTAATGAATTAAAGAAATCCACGAATGATTTTGAAGCGACATTTTTAAGTGATTTCATATAAGTAACACTTATTGGAGACAGTATGGAACAATTTAGCTCTTTTAGATATCTAAAAGCTCTGAAAATCGCTAAACCATTGTATGGGGCGTCCTTTGATAGAGTATAGTACCTCAGGATCCCCTTAAGACAATTTAAAGTTTCATGCTTTAGACTGCCAATGTCATAAAATAAAATGTGCGCCAAGGACAATTCAGTTTTAAATTTGGGAAACTCTAATGAAATGTTTTGAGTTTGGAAATACTGGATTGTTTCATGTTGTTCAAAAACGTGTGATAAGAACAAAGGAGATATTAAATATACGTTTCTACACGACAATGCTCGCTTACCCCAGATATTATTAATGTATTCCAAACTTTGCTGGAGTCCATTAGCAGCAGCCAGATGAACTAGTGACAACGTGTCAGTAGATGTATTACAAATATGATCGTATCTCAAATACCCATCAACGTTCAACCTTGAAAGAATTAGAAGTAATATCAAGTCATAATTCATATTTTCCGATTCATCATACCAACGTTTTGGTACATAAAACACTTTTGGCTGTAAACTAGTTTTAAAGAAGGAATATTTAGCCAGAGCTCCCAGCGTGGTGTAAGTTGAAATTAATCTATCCTTTCCCGTAAATTTAAGTCCCCTACCAATGAAGTCCACCACAAGCTTATAATTTCCTCCTTCAACGGCACTGTGAAGTACATTAAGCTGGTTTCACTCCCTTTAATAACTTCCCCATTTTCGTCGAATCAAAGAACCAGAATTTGTTATTGATATTGAGTGAAATTTGATGAAGAGGTGATATTTCTAACGGCAATCCGCACCTAATAACTTACGAACTGTTAGCAAGAAATATCTGTGCCATAAATGGATTGTTCCCAATCGACATGAACGTATGCAAAGGGGAGTAACCTCTGTCATCCAGAACGTCATGAGCTTTCAAATACAATAAAAACAAACGTGTTAAAAAAACATTAGATTTTTTTATAGCATCGTGCACATACTTCCTGAAAAATTGATGATGTCCGCTATGCTTACTCACGATTCTTACAAAGTATGAAATTGACATTTCAATTGGTGATAATGCGATCAAATACTTCACATCGCTAATGTTGCTAAACGTTTCCAATATATCTTCATCTCTCAAATTGTAAGGTAATTGTTTGACGACCAAAGTATAATTAGGCAGATTATAAAATGCTTCATCTAATGGGGTCTTTTCAAAACTGTTATTTTCTCCTGATTAAGCGCAGAAATTCATCTTGATATTTTAAGTACACGTTAATCATTGAATCAAAGTATCCTTTACCAATTATTGAATGAAGAATATTAGCACCGTTGGAATCCACATGGGAAATATCATACGCTGAAAAGAGGCGCTCCATCATCAATTTTCTCATAATATCCAGGTCAACAGTATAACAATTTAAAGCGCTAGGTAACGGGGAAATATACATATACTGTAAAATGCTATGGTTCATGATGTCATACAATTGAGGCAGACGTTTATCATTGGCTGCATGCAGCGAAATCAAATTGAGTGGACGACACAAAGCCGCCAGATGAAATGCAGATGATCCATTAGGAGTGGGGGACAATAAATCCACATGCAAAACATAGAAAAGGATGTGAATCATTTCTATACCAGCGTGACATGCAGCAATATAAATTGGTCTGCTCCCATCATCATCTCTTTCTTCCCAATCCAAAGCAGAGAAAGAGAACTGCGTGCTAGACTATACAACCCATATCTTGAAATGAGATGCGACATAGATGAACCATTAGGACATTTTCATTTTGAAAGCTTCTGAATCTCAAGTTTACTTAACTGCGTGATTTCATCATCTGTTAGATCACTTTCCAAACATTTGTCAGTTACGTTTGCAAGAGGATATAGAATGTTAATAGCTTCTGTTCTGTAGTATATTATGGCAGTAAGGAATGGGGTCCTCCCTGCTCTATCTCGACACGACATTGCATTTTGTCCCTGAGCAGTTGCACAATATCAGTAAAGCCCAATCTTGATGCTGCATGAAGTGCTGTTTCGCAAGATATTCTCTACCAGTCATCAAAGGGCTTCCTTTTGGGCTCTAAATTTAATATATAAAACGTATCTTTCGGAATATCCACTGTCAGATGTTCTGCCTGCAGTCTATTCTCATTCATACTCATCCAGTACATGCTTCCGTTACATGGAACGCAGCTATCTTTTACGTCTAAATTCAGAAGTTTCCGTACAATAAGTTTATGCCCGTTAGATGCCGCGTTGTAGAGGCAACGCTGATCAGCAGCTTGGACCCCAAATTTTAAAAACACATCAAGCACTTCTATATGCCCAAACTCACATGCAAGATGATGCGGTCTTACATTCATTTCGTTCATAACATCTGCCAAACTTTTGTTTCTACTCAGTAGAAGAAGAGCCGTATCTACATGGCCATGTTGCGCCGCAATGTCTAGTAAACCGTATCCCCAAAATGTTCTGGTCTTCGTAATCAAAACGGCATCTTCTAATGAGCCAGAAAGTGTGGGTAATGTTCTCCGAAATGATATATCAGCTCCAGCATCCAGCAATGCTTTAAGAGTATCTTTATTACCCTTTCCTGCCGCGATAAAAGCTGGGGTTATGTCATCATCGTTTCGGCTATCAACCCCCTTAATAAAGTGAAGACACAGTTCTGTGGCAAAGTAAGAATTTACTCTACTAGCCGATTCGTGCAGCAATGAAGCAGAACTGGACGTGCTATTAAATAGTCTAGCCGGAAGTGTTTTGAAGCCTGTGACATCTCTTTTTGATTTAGACCTATGGACTGCAAGGTCTATAATACGATTAGTAATGTTAATGTTTCTTTCTTTGACAATACTGAGCAAATACATTGCTATCAAATAATGCCCTTTCTCAGTGTCGATAAAATATTTCATACCCTTTCTCTTTATATCTGTTAGCCAATGATACATGGAAATGTGCGTGAAAAACACATAGTTATCAGCTGTATTGGTCATGAAATGCGTAATGAAATGCATTTCTTCGTTAAACATCTCTCTGCTAATATTTCTGTACTGAGAGTTTAATATTTTGAAAATTCGTTCTCTTTGCATTGGTGTTTTTGATGCACTTAGAACTTCCAAGATTTTTTTTGCCCATTGAAAACGATTCTCCTTTTTACCGTAGACACGCTCAAAATTAAGTTTAAATATCTTTTCTAATGAATCGGGTATATTTTCTATCCTCAAAATATCCTTGAATTTCAAATATCTAAGAGCATGGTGAACATACAAAAAGTTTCAAGCACTCATGTCCACTAGTTTATTTATTACTCCCATCTTTTCATCGAATACCCATGCTTTTAATAATTTATTGAAGGTTGTCTTGTCTTCATCCAAGTACCTGTCTATAAAATCATAAATATCTTTTCCATTTCTGGTATCGTTCGCACTAACTTGAATGACATGGAAATCTCCCATTTCGTTGATAACATTTGGGATGTTTCTGGTTGTACAAATGAACTTAATCCAAGCTGGATATCTGTCAGCCGTATGCTCTAAAACATCAAGTATTTTGTTTATATTGTTTTCTTTTATTCACACTCATCTAAACCATCTATCATTACAATCATTCTCTGACTTTTATCAATAATTGACTCTATTTTTGATAATGGAAAAACTATACTTTGATCCATGCATCCAACCGGATCATAATTACACTTTGTTGAGTTCAAGTAGTTAAGAACTCCATGCTCAGTTTCGAGTACTGAGTCAAACTGGGGTATTAAATTTGCAATCATTCCTGCAAGCCTTCTAATAAACAGATCTGCCCTTTTAGTAATCAAGGCATCAAATTTGCAGACATGACAAGCTAGAAGTTTTGTCCTCAGTTCAGCTCCAGGCTGGTCAGAATGAGCACACACGATGTGGGAAATCAATGCAGACTTACCGAACCCCATATCTGCAACGAGCAAAACACCGGTTTGATAGAAGTCGTCTTTTAAAATTGTTTCTGAGATGCTCTGTAACAGCCATTGTCTTCCAACAAGTTCCTGGTGTTCGTCGGTTATATAATTAGACATGTGAAGTTCTGGTTGAAGAGGATGGGAAAAATCTTCTGTTAAACAACCTGCAAAACACACACACACACACACACACACACACACACACACACGTATATATATATATATATATATATATATATATATATATATATATATATATATATATATATATATATATATATATATATTGTAAAACCCCGTGCCCCGTGTGTTATTTCGAAAAGACCAAGATTTCAGCAATAAAATGCTTTTTATAAATAATAAAGGTGAGATATATGCGTTTCAATATCGCAAATTGACTTTACATAAACACAGTCTCTAACAAAACTATCAACTTTCGAGAATATATAGCAGATATGGTTATCTAAATGTTAAAAGACAACGTTATAATACACAATATTTAGGTTAAATTAATTGTATCCTTTAATTCATGTGCATATTAATAGCCTAATTTATTAGATTGACTGTAATACGTCCTGACATAGTCGCTTGATCTCAATTAAAAACAGAATGGTTTTAGTCCTACTTTACTTGGGTAGTGTGGTGGGAGATAGCAGCGCTTTATAAAGTGTTACACTATCTAATTATAAGACAATATAATATAATATAGTATAATATAATATAATATAATATAATATAATATAATATAATATAATATAATATAATATAATATAATATAATATAATATAATATAATATAATATAATATAATATAATATAATATAATATTCGTTTAAGTTTGGATTTTAAAGTACCAAAGTTAAAATATCGGTTATGAAAATGAAGTAAGTGATAGCTTTTAGAATACAAGGCCAAAATTCTTTTCTACTTAGATCTTCATACTTTGCCGCTCTCACAGCTATCTGCCAGTGCACTGTCTGCACTCATATTTACAGACTCCTATTCACGTCACCTGAACTTAGTTAGCCAACCAATGTTTGTCCTTATCAGGGCAAACCATGGCGGTAACCAAGTCAACTGTTCAAACTGTACGAAAAATCTCAACGAACACGCAGTTTTGACAGACTTAACTTGTCCTCACAATGTCCGTAGTGTGCGTTTTTACTGTTAATCTTATAAATATATTCATACCTATGTTTACGTAGAACTGAAAGAAACGGACAAGTAAATGTCAATGCGAATCGAGTGTGAGTACAGCGTACTGATGACCCAATGAGTCGTAATACGCTTAGAAATAGTCCCTACCAACTGCATACTACATGTATTTTGCACACTAAGTAAAACAACAAATTCTATTAAAACAGAACTTTCAATAATGAACAGTAGAATTGGTTCTAACTTTTTGTCCAACAAAAGTCTGACAAGTAAAATGCGATTCTTCGGCTGGGCACATTGATTCCATGAATATCGTGCATCTCTGCTGCTCTGGTAATAAAACTAAACTGGATGGCTGAATTCATTAGTTTAAGGGCTAACATCATATTTCTCGCTTTGATATTCTAAAATCATGGAAGATAAGATAATTAATTTCCTAGACTATTCATGTCAAATTCCAGCATGACACACGTATGGTCCAACATGGAATGAATATAGCACAATAACTGCGAAAATGCGAACTTCTTTCTACTTAATGTTGGTGTCCCAGAGTTTGTAGAACTATTGACGTATTTAGATCACTTTCTTGACAAATTCTATAATACTCATGACAACGGCGTGACATTTCGGACCAGGGCAAGGTTTTATCCTCACATTTAGTATAAGACACAGGGTACACGTTTATAAAAGATGCAGACGGTGATTTAAACGAACGGAAGAAAAAGAAGGCATGGTGAACCCATCTATTTATACAAGCCTTATTTTGTTAAAATAGAGGCTTTATTTTGTATGTAAAAATTATGCTGGTGTGTATGTGTGAAAATTATTCACGGTGGTGCTTTCTAATTTGTCCAGGTGTTTAAAGATTACCGCGGGGTGGTTGCGTTTAATTAACCATATATTTTATCTGGTCCGATACGATATCGAGTTCGAGGATTGTGCAAATTTACCGTTATCAATCCATGAGAGATAGCCCGAGCATGACTAAAGAAATTACTCAATTTTTCGGCACCAGGTTTAATGAATGTCTCAACTTGTAAGTATCGACTCCGTTAAACATTGCGAGAATATTACAATTGTTCCTGGTCACTTTGGGGATTTGTGTATAATCTTGAGTAACATATATCACGTCAGTATTTTTATGTCTACCGAGGGAAAATATCCTCGCGGGCTTTGTTTGTATGTCTAGCATCACATCTCTATTGATAATCGAGTCTATATTATTGACACTCAGAGCTTCATCGATATCGGTGATAAATTCGATAACATCACACCCGGTTATCGTCGCTGCACTCTAGTACAAATCTTTTAATACCTCGTAGCAATGTTGGTTGTCTACGGTCGGTGTTATCAAATGTCATTTATCCCATTTTAACCACTTTATAAACAAATTAAGCAACAGCTGTGTTTTACCACTTCCAGAGGGTCCAATGATAAGAATTCGAATTGAACTTGGTAACATTGGATAATGTTTAACATGTTGTTCTGTTTTTTGTTAGCTTTTTATTTTTGTTTTTGTTTTCGCTGAAAAGTCAGTAATTTCCAATAGATATAAGATAAATATATAATGGATTTATATTGTGTGAAATGTAGGTCGCGTACACCGACAATTGATTCAACACCTGTTGTAACTAAAAATAACAGAGATGCAATCACTGGCAAGTGTGCACAGTGTGGTATAACAAAAAACCGATTTATCAGTATAAAAAGGGACGTGATATCGCAGCCAAGTTAACAAAACTCCCAGGAGCACCGTGAAGAAAATACCCAGGGGAAAAACACATTCCTAGATATAATTTCTGCGGTCCTGGAACTCGATTCGATAATCAAGATCAACCTCTACCTGGCGAGTATCCAGTAAATGCTATCAATAAAGCGTATTATGCGCATGACGTTGCATACCAAAGTAAGGATCTTTAGCAACTACATATCGCAGATATAAAATTAATCCACAAGATGAATTATATCACTGATAAATCATTCAAAGAAAAATTAGCTTTCTGGTTGATAAAAACTGCCATGAAAGGTTAGCTCGTATTAGGTGCTGGTAATTATAATTATGGAATCAATTTATTATTATCCAACCGGATACTGTAAAAGTAACACCGTAATTAAGAAACTCTCTAGCGCCGCAAAGGTTAAAAATCCTACCGCGGCTTATTGGTTATCCAGACAGGCGATATGGCAAATTTATTTACCACCGCCGAAGAAGATTCAAATAGCATTATTTGATGGTAGCGTCCCAAATGACGTTCATCGGGCTGATATATTATTTCTTCCACATGATAGTGTCAAAACATCGTGTTTATAAATATGCGTTAACCGTCGCTGATATTGCGAGTAGGTACAAAGAAGCAGAACCGTTAACTACTAAAACATCATCTGAAGTTGCCTCTTCGTTTAAAAAAAATTATCGACGTGGACCTCTACAATGGCCTAATCTCCTGCAGGTTGATCCCGTTGAGAGTTTCAGGGTGAAGTATCATCAATGATGAAACAGCATAACACTGCCATACGACGAGGACACACTGCAATTCAACGCGATCAGGCAATCGTTGAAAGGTTTAATAGAACACTTGCAGACCGGTAATTTCATATAAATACGCGAAGGAATTCCTCGAGGATAAACGATCAAGTGAATGAGTCACCGCGCTTAACAATGAAATTACTCGGACGATCAATATCAAACCTATTATCGCGATCACAAAAAAATATATAAATATACCCGGCGTGATTTTTTTATTGCAACAAGTACTAACTAGGTAGCAATGTCACCGTGAGATATTTGTATGATCCTGGTGAACTTGAAGGTGGTAGAAAAAGATCAACTGATCCTGTATGGAGTATAATCACACATAAGATATTTAACGTAGTAACATCTAAAAACAGACCAGCAATTTATAGATTAGATTCAACTGCTCCACAACGTGGATTTACTTGTGAACAGTTACAAGTGATTCCCGATGATGCTCAATTATTCCCGCGTGGTTTTAATTAATATCATTAAAATCAATAACAACTCTTCGAGGTTGATTTATTCTTCGGACTCTTGACATTGCCAAGTAAACTAAATTTGTTCACTCTATGAAAACGTCTATGATCCAAACAATCGTATCAGTGATAGTCAACCCCTGCGACGAGTGTATCGTCATTGCGTAGCCTAACTTCGACGAAGATTTATCGGCATTTAACGCGTCTTCCACAACATCAATATCAAGCGGTACAATATCATTCAGAACGAGTTTTTGTTTCTCGGAAATCCCAGTAATGTCAACGTCAATGTTTTGTTGTCGTGTATCTACCATTCCATAACACAACGGAACTGGCTCCATCGAAAATTTATTTTTATGTATTTGAAATAATTTTACTTGAAGCATATCTCTGATTTTTATCTGCTCGCGATTATCAAATCTATTGGTTTTCACGTCGAACAAAAATCTGCAATCGATGTTTCAGGTTTTGTTTTACATGTTGTTTTTCATTGTATGGTATGGTATCCGGTTGTAATCTTATCGCGGATTTTAATGTTGCTAATGATTCATCGAGCGATCCATAATCGGTGTTAATTTCTTCATAATAATCTACTGTCCTTTTCAACCATTCATAAGGAGATGTCACAGTAAATGGCGGTGGTTGACCATGAACACCACACATTATCACAGATGTATTTTGTGTTAACAACCATTCCAAGAACGGTTTTAATATATCTAATGATACTTTACATATTTCATCCCAAGTGGTTACTTTGTTCCCATTCGATCAGGAGTCCAAGCGGTAACATTAAAACGAAATAAACAATGATACGTGCAAGTGTTTACTCCTCTTGATCTCCCTGACAAGTTTGTGTGTAGGGGTTAATACTATCATGTCAGAATTCTTTCCAAATAAATTAATTACTCGAGTTGTCTTACCACATCCTCCTGGGCCCTTCAAATATATAATGTTATGTCTGGTCATTGGATCAAATACAGACGGCGATGATGATATGTCTAATCTCGTCCCCGAGCGGTAATTATCCTCGATGGGAACGTCGGCTGATTCACAATATCCGTATAATGTTTCACGTTTTGTTCTCTACGTTCCCCAATCGCCCTATACTGTAGTAAATGGATCGACGGTTCTCCTATGTTCTCTGTTAATGTAAAATGAATCCGTTGCAACCCTAAACGCGGTGTTGAAAAAATCTGTTTATCATTGAAAACAAATTTATCGAAACATAAGCTAGCATCGAGGATCTCAAATGAGCGTATTGTGGTGATTCACCTTCGAGGTAGTCAACGATATACCGATTTTTCGCCAGTTGACAAACAAGCGTTTCTTGTAAAAAGAAATTTCTCATAGAGGGAAGTATCCGCGATTATAAATTCACGTTCAGGATCATCAAAAGTCAATCGTGTACAGTGTCGTTTATGATCACACGATCCACCTTGAGTAAATTTGCCAATTATTCTTCTATCGAGATTTTTCGCAATTTTTTCCTCCTCGGAGTTTTTATCATAATTATCGCATTTTTCCGGATTTGGCAACCATACTCTGGTTTGTTTCCGATAATATATAATTGTTTTGGAGACAGTCAACGATGTTAATATCATATTATCGAGCATAAATCGTAACAGTACTATCGGAGTCCATTTATCTTCGGAAAAATGTCTTCCAAACTAAATGTAACATATCGGATCAAGATTTTCTGCAAAACTAAACGATGTAACACGAGCAAATCCCGTCGAGACAAAATCAGGCAAATTCCCGTTTATAGTGACTCTGATCATTTCATGTGTGGTATGACCAAAACGTGCAAAATAATTACTACATTCACCGCGACCAAGAAAACTTCCTGGGTAACACGCGTCCATGTCAACGGAAATCATTTTTCTTTGTTATCGTATTTTATATTCCATAATACTCCATGACCGTATTTAACACAGCTCGCTCGTACGTGATCGAAAAATTTGAGTTTAGTTGGCTTCCATGAATTCTTTTTCCTGGCAAAATGAGCTGCGACTGATCGAACGTAAAGCGATTTCGCATAATTTCTTCTACGTCGCTCGAATACCGCCCCGCGAGTTTATTCATTTCGTTATGAAGTTCTTCCAGCCGGTATAATTCTCCATTCTATCATACAAACTGATCGTATCTTTAATCTTCATCGCTGCTAAATAACCACATTGACATAGGATCTGTTTTACTCAATCATAGCTCTTAAATAATATTTTACTGCTCGCGTTTGTGGAAATAACCGTACAGAAATTCTCTTTGCAGCAGAAGTTTGATCTATGATTTCAATCAGAGCTCCGCGTTTTTTATAATTTCCGACGAGTGTAATGTTTCCCTTGTGATAATTTTTTCCGATTATCGGGACTTTGTTTTTCTCTAACTCGATAACAGCTCTTAATGAAGCTCCGGTGTCTTTAACTGATTCATCCAATTTGTCTATCTTGGAATTTCTTAAATCAGTTAAACCGTTTTCTCGTCGAGTATTTCGAAGTGTTCAATAACTCGTTCATCTACACAGTTTATCCCAGATGAAGCTTCCATCGGGGAAAGTTTATTAATATCCGAAGTAATTATCGGATATATTCCTTAAGTCAACGCGGTTACCGGGTACGCTCGATTATAATATCTGCTGTCAATACCAGTTAAGAGTCCAGATCTAGTTTTATCATTGGTGATCACAGGTTTCTTTTATGAAGTCAATACGCGTTCGCGATTATTATAAACCCTACATTTGACCCCACGCGTATTTCGATTAATTTCACTATATTTTATCTGGATGTAATAATTGGTTGCGCGATTTATCCGGGATAATATTTCCGCGGCACGAGAATCTATCATTGTATAATCTTCCCGGGGAGTTCGATACGTCGACCAAACATATGCAGTTCAGTCTTATCGAAATTCATATTTTGCGTGATTGATACTGTTTATATAAATTTTGACATCCACGGTCGAGGTTCCATTCGGTAATCTAAGTCAAAAACTTTTTTGCCTAGGAAGAGTTATCTTAGTAATTTTAGAAAGTTTCTTCATTGTTATAATTAAAACAAATATTTAAATACAATATTTATATATAATGAAAAATTGCAGTTGGTTAATGACCCGCTGTTGTAAATTTTGCAGAAAAGAGTTGTGTGGGAATGATATGCAAAATATACGACGAGGAAGCTCCGAGCCAGAACCTTGTATCGAGTGCAATGTTGGAGTACGAAGAAAACAGAATTATGTGTCGATTGTGGTGGTAAAAACTTATGAGAACATCAACGTTATAATGACAGAGATATCTCGCATATCCCCAAGACTAAGATTATACAACTCCTCATGATTATATTAATAGAAATAATGATTTACACAATTAAATTTTATAACGAATATGAATCAAAACTATTTCGTCTCGCTTCCTATTTACGTCAACTACGAAGCATCTCGCGATGGAACAGTTAGACATCGACAACGAAAACTAAAACTAGGTTGGATTAGTAATACCGGTTATGAGATAGTTAATGTTGGAGGGAAAAAATATCACGTTCACAGATTTATTTACAAATGTATTAATGGACCAATCGGTAATAGTTTAGTTATTGATCATATTATTCGAAATCCTCTTGACAACCACGTTGATAACTTGAGAGTTAACTCAAATCGTCTAAAAAGTGTAAATTGCAAACCAAAATCTGTATTTACATTCACAGCTCGACTGAAAAATTTCCGTCAATATCATCCGCAGCTAAACACTTCGATATTAATCCAGAATATGTGAAACAAACCGCAGCAGAACATTTAACAGCGTACTCAAAAAAGTTAATCAACGAGTGTCATTTACATTCGCATGATTTTTTTAATTATATGAAAATAACGGTTTTGACAACAAATATAATTACGTATATTACATATGAACGACGAAATTGTATTAGCGATCACGCAACAAGTGGGAATTTTCAACGAACACGAAAACATTTCGAAATGATTCCCCAACAAGAATTATGTGACAGATACGTACAATAAAAAAATATATCAAAATTAGTAGAATTACAACGACTTACGAGTACGAGAGCCGATAGAGCGAGAATTTATTAGCGAATACAAAGAAATGAATCATCTGGTGTATATCCGCACGAAACAGATTTACTTCTATCAGAAGTACTCGTTGATGAAGTATCTAATTTACGCGAATACGAAACATCAGCAAAGTTAATCAAGTAGAAAATAGTTTTAAAAAAAACTTACAACACAGCGTGATATTGCACTTTTTAAATTTAAAGAATATAAAATATTTAACGATTTATCTATACTTAGTGAACTCGGTTATAAATTATTATTTATATTCAACGAAGAATATTTTTTATCAACGAGTATATAGAGGACTGGTTCAGGTTTATTGTATCAGATTGACATCAACGATTTAAGCAAATAATAGATTTCGAAAAGAAGTTTCTGTATTAACGCCGAATTGGTATTTTCAACGGTTTATCGAGTGATCGTATTTCTCGGTCGAGATTTATTTCATATTTCTTTTTTGTTATTTTAGCGCTCAAGTCATTATTCTCCGCGACAAGTTTTTTTTTATATTGATCCGTTAACGTTTAATGATGTTGTTGTTGCTTTGTTACCTCAGTCGTGTATTCGTTATTTTTTTCAATGTTATAATATTCCTCAATTTTAAGTTCAACGCAGAAATTTCTTGTTGGTAATTAGCCGCATTGTTTCCACGGTGATTCGTAATTGATCACGCTGCTCTTTCAACGTAGTGATCTTTTTCTTTGAGCTCGGCGATGTCTTCTCGGAGTTTTCGTTTGTTAGCTCGGTATTGTTGTTGAGCCTCGCGGAATCGTTCAGCGGAGCCCTGAGATATAGCTGAACTTGGTTGTCTCGCCCATATTTTGTACAATCGAGATAATCCTATTTGTATTTGGTGGCGACCTTGACGGGTCAGTTTTTCATCGTCGGCGTTGAGATAGGATGAAGTCCTCATTCTATTTGACGGGAAAAAAACTACAAAAAAAACAATGATGGAAATGATGGTACGAAAGTTATAATATTTTAATTTGCTGTTTTTCTCAGTGAAAATTTGTATTTTTCCCTTGAGGAGATCCTCTACGATACCTTTCACACCATCCGTTTTTTTCGGCGACAACATTTCTTTGAGGCGCTCACGAGAAATACACGAGTGAGCATAATTTAATATCTGATCTCGGGTACATGAGATCATAGTGACATGATCGCGGTGAAGTTGATCTCGCTGGTGTTGTGTCAACAAGAATCTATCATTGCCGAATTCATCGATGACTATATCAAAACAACCCGTAATTGTTCTCTCGAATGACTCTCTGATCGCGTCTTCAAGCTGTTGTTGATCATGGATGTATACTCGCGTTCGATGGTACATTATTATAACTGTGTTAATTTTAATTACGATGACAAAAGTCCTACGATGTAAATCTTAATTAAGATTTCTTATTAAGAGTAAACTGCAATTGTTCATCGCGTAAATCAATCAGGTTAAAAGTTTTATCAACGAGTTTAAACTTTATTTTTTATATCTAGTGATTATTACACGCTAAAGATACTTAATTAATCGGTGTTTGTACGATCAAACTTCAAGTAAGAACCTGAAGTGTATAAAAAATAATCCTGAGCTGCTTGATTCGATAATTCGGTATTCGGGTTGTAACTTCCATCGATGATATCACATGAGAGATTCACAGCGATAATTAAGGGTATATCAACGTTACCCGGCGAGACATGTCTACCTGTTCCATCAGTAGAGTTGTTGTATCAGAGAATATTTGGCACCGGTAATATTCTTGTCCACGTTTTGTGTATCTTAGAGAAATATTCATCGACGAGATCGTTAACAGAATTTTTTGTAACTCGGGTACATTATATCGAGGAAATTTAAATGTCGAAATATCTTCTACGCGTATATTAAATCTATTTGCGAATTCTACTCTTTTATAATCATCTTAGGGGTCTAATACAGCTTGAACTGTAAAGTAGTTAATTAACTGTAGGTTAATTACTAACATATCAGATGCAATTTGATTTAATAATTCCGTGTATTTGATAATTTAGGTTTCCGATGATAAATCGATAACATGTTCTTGAAAACTCTGCCGTAATTTATTTAGATATTCTTATATCCATTAAGAAGGAAATTAAAATCTCCCAAGACATTATCTAGATGCTATGTGATCCAATCGCCTTCCCTCCTCCCCCCAAAATCAAATTTTGTACAACCTCGATTGAAGCGGCATCGTCTTTTTATCATCGTCAGGGAGATTTTCCTCACATATCTACCAATATACATTTAAGATATCTTTTTAATGATATCGCTGGTATATTCATGTACGCGTATATGAGGTGGTTCAGTAGATTTTGAGATCGCGGTAAGGACATTAATAACTTCTCAGCCACATATCGGAGAATCTGTCAATGTCTGCGTAGGTAACCTTGATTTTTAGCCCGTGGAGATATTTGAGAAATTCTTTCGGCGGTGCTAGTCCGTAAGAGTCAAAATAAATAATACCCCGTGGATCAATCGAGTATGCGACCCAGTGAGTTCCAGGTCCGGTATTATCATCGAGATTAATAATACCAGTTTTGGGATTTGATGGTTGATTTTGCAATTGATCTCTGTTAAAAACACCTCTGAAATTTCTTATATTGTGAGTTTTTACCGCTTCGATTAAATCAAAATTTGACATTGGAGTAAAATCTAACTCATGTAAGTTCCTGGGAGTTTCAAGCCGTTTTCTAGATAAGTTCCGGGTACCCTCAGACCTTTTCCCTTTTTTATATCCGTGCCCGGTAGCTTTCTTTAATGACATCCCGGCGGCGGAACCAACAGCACCTAACGCGGCAGCTTTCACGACAGCAGAAGCATCCGCAGCAATCAACGCAGGAATCATGTGAGGAGAGGTAATATTCCTCCTGATTTAATCATCTTCTTGACCACGGAGAGGGCAAATTCAAATTGAACACCAGTGTTTGCCTTTAGCGCTTTATTAAAATAGTTAAGTTGAGTTTTAGTCAATGATAGCTTATTTGGCCCGACATTAACAATCTGCTCTCGTTTATAAGTTATATTTGCACCATACGTGCTAGCATTATTCGATTGCAACTTATTTGCTTGATCTGAAGTCAACGTGAAAATAACAAAACTGTAAGACATTTGTATTCAAATAATAGATTGATCTAATTGTCTGCATGTTTTTGGAAAACATTTACATGTTTTCTACTGGCGCTTCAACGACTTTCATCCGTCCAGCAGCACCTTCGAGTAACATTGATTTATCACTGAGAATAACAGCAATTGCTCTAAAACCAGCAACGGGGGTAACACCTACATGAGCTCGGAGTATTATATCAACAACAGATTGTCGATATTGTTCCAAATGCACTAGTGAAAAGCAGCAGATTCGATATAAAGTTGTAAAATTACGCCGAGATATTAACAACCCGGTGTCGACGTTTAAGTCGTGTCCTAGGAAAGTCATCAAACGATGATACGCCCGTGTAACTTGATTTTAATAAAAACTCATTTCTATATCTTCGGATGGTTCTTGATGCCAATTTATTCTCAATGAAACCTGTGAAACATTAAGCGGATCAAATATCATAGGAGTTCTCTCTTGGTTACTATTCTCGAATTATCTAAAAACGTGACGAAAACATGTCTCCGAGCTGATATCCCTTGTTGTGATGCTATTGGCAATGTAAATAAACCCCAATCATGACCAGAAGAACTCCTTGTAGTCATCAACAGCCATGACAACAGTGATTTACCACCTGATTTCATAAGAGACTAGTCGTTGTTCTTGAGTAATTGATGGAGTCACTGATGGCATCCACAATGTGAGTTTTGTAAAAGTTACCTCACCAGGATCAACAGCTGGAACAACAACAGCAACACCAGCATCAACAACAGCACCAGCATGCCAGATTGCATCATTATCATCACTTTTTCTGTTAAGTACAGTTGTATGTTATGCACCATATATAACCTTTTCAACATCACGGCAAAAAAAACCCGAATATATGAGAGAGTGGAATCGTACATGAAAATTCCTCGCTGTCGTTCAATAATGCTCTACCAGTTGCAAAATCCCAAGTTGTAATCTCCGTTCATAGATGCGACTGCATTCCCAGAAGCGTTCTTACAGTTCCATTTTCTAGACGATCCGTTGAATCTTTTACAAACATCATAGACGGTCCAGCAGTTCTTGCATAATCATCTGAATATCTCGCTAAACCTAGTATAGTCGTCGCGATATCAACATTCTCGTGAATCGCCTCAATTTATCATCTATTGATAATATACCTATTGCTGTTAAACAACGCCATGTTACCATTATTACCAAACCCAACTCGGTCACCAGCTTCATAGCGGGTATTATCAGCTTTTACAAGTCGACCTTGAATTGCAATGTATCCTTCAGAAGGTAGAAAATATCTACTGGTATCCTGAACTTGAGATTAAATTTTAAACCGGGCATCGGAAATCTTTGCATCATATGAATACTCTTGAAAATAACGAAGAGAAGTATCACTTGGCACCGGTACATCTATATCAAACACGGGATTAGATATCTCTTCAAACATTTTATAATAATTAAATATTCTAAAATAAGACCACTCACCACTATCATACTGGCGGTAATATCTCTTTCTCGTTGTTTATCAGACATCCAACCAAACTATTTGTTTTATTTGATGTTTGATTTATTACTTTACTGACACTCTCTGACATAACCTCAGTAATATGTAATTTTACAGGTTGGATTATTTGAGGTTTGTGTACTAATCTCATTAATCTATCTTTGACAGTAGAAAAAGATTTTCCGGCGAGATCTCCAACAGCACCAGTAGGTTTATCACAAATAACATTAATAGCTTTTATCGATATATGTTTTGCGAGTGGCAAAACTTTAGGAGCAATTCTGGTGAATAAACCCCGAATAAGACTTCCAAGTCCATCTTCGTTAATTACTTTATATACTGGCAGTTTCGAATTTACAATTATGTTCTGTTGTCGTCGTTGCTCATGTATAATCATCGTATATGATATCCGTTTATCCAAAACATTTAATCACTGTGATAGTCGTCTATGATTTCATCGAAGAGAGATCGATATAAACTAATATATATTACACCACCTTGAAATAATCTCTGACAGATATCAGCGGCTTCGTTAATTATCTCCGGAGAATTATTTCTAGCTCGTTTATCCCCAATCAGAACTTCCAACCGCGATACATCACCGATGATGTTATTTATCAAACACCGAGACAACGTCCTGTAAAACCTTTTTATGTTGATTTTTCGACAAGATTGAAATCAACGAGAGGATCTTGAGACGGTTGAGGATCTTCGTAGGGATTTTTTTATCTTCGTGTTTGTCTCCGTGCTGGCTTTTGACTTTTTTTATATTGGTCTTTGACGTTCTTCTGCTTGTGTTCTATCATAATTAGTAACTCCATCTCGATAATTTATATAACCTATTTGCTTCGTATTTATATAACCAATTCCCATGTTTATATTTTATAAATCCAATCAACCCACTCGTTTCCAGATATATTTTTTATTATATCCTGGGAGTAAAAAATCTAGATCTCGAATGACAGCTATTGACAACAAAATTACCAAAACCGGAAAAATCATTAGCTTTTATTATCTGAAACTGTTTTAATGTTTTTATAACCTCTTCAGTAAATTTATTCATAAATGAAACACCCATTGGAGTTCCACCAACACTACCCTCTAGTTTTTCGACAAGGTCATCAAGAACTTGAGGTTGTGGTTGAGCTTCAGCGATCGGTTTTAACAGTGAAAGAATTCCCTTGTTTTATCTTTGTCGTTAGTAATATCTCCCAATATAGCTCGTTCATTAGATAATGAAGTCTTTTCAGTAGCCGTAGTAACAGTCTTAAATAATTGTTCTGTGCTAGTTACAAAATCAACATGAGATTGTTGTCACTGTTGAAATTTCTTTTAAAGTTTATCTCGTACTGGTATAAAAGTATTAATCGCCGCTAATCGCTCTTTAGTAGACTATGATTCTCCGATATATGCCATTATCAAAAACACAATTTTTTAATTAATAGCAACCACCACGCGGTAATCTTACACACGTGGAAAAATTAGGAAGCATCACCGTGAATAATTTGTACACATACATAGCAGCATAATTTTTACATACAAAATAAAGCCTTTATTTTAACAATATAAGGCTTGTACAAATATGGTGGGTTCACCCTTCCTTCTTCTGAAGAAGTAATTCACACACGATAAATGCTTTCAGTGACAGATAAAAATGAAATGATCAGATAAGCCAAAGTCTCATAGTTCAACATCATCTCACATCTCAACGTTGAACATCAAATAATCTTGACACATTAATATTAATTGGACAATGTGCATGCAAAACTCCATTCACAGTACCGTTATGGTATTACAACATAGTGAAGTGCCTAATCTTTTTCTGACTTTGTTCCATGTTTCACATTATCATTAGTAGTATTGCTATTGGGAAAGGAATATAAACGCCAAGTATTTTGGTTTGTTGAGCTCGGTATTAAGGATCGCTTTTTTAAACATTTTCAACGAAAATCAAATATATCACCGTCATAAAATATTTCTATTTGATTTCGTCGAAATATTATTACTATTATCGTTTTAGCCCATTGTTGTGGTCAATTTATTCGACTATGTTCCTTTTATCATGCCAAATGGTTTGATGGCACAACTCTTAAATAGAAAGAAGGAAAGAAAGGCGTCATAATTGCCTTATTTTGTGGGTGGTGTCAATCCCGTGATATGGGTGTTACATCGATAGTATGTTCGAGAGCTACGGTGTTCGAACTGTAAAAAGGCAGTCATAACCTGAAGTGTGCAAAGTAGCAATTCTGACTAGGCTGTCAAGAGCGGAATGTAAATATAGGTTTTCTTGCAATTAATGCACATTTGCTTTGTTTTGAATGGTCATGGCTTCTAACACATAACATCAACTTTCGTGTTCATGGAGCTCGGAAGACGTTTGTACTTCCGAAGACACCACTAAAGGTTCTCCATTTTTCATTTCGCTTCCATGAATAATTTGCCCGGTCAAAAATTGTTTACATGCAAAACTTAGGCTCTGAGGGTATAATCTTTCTCATTAAGCTTGTATGTCTTACGTATGTACTATATTGCTACCTTTCTTTATTGGAATATACAAGAAACACAGTAATATATTTTGGTGTAATGTACAAAAGCTGTAGTACATAAGAACAATAGTAATCTCTACTAGAAATATACATCATCAGTTACAATAATAGAATTTTAACAATGACAGCCTTCGTGAAAGGCAATACAATTTAGAATCAATAATAGAAACATTGTAGTAATCATCATCTTTATTAAAATTATATAAATTTAAATTACAAACCTAATATCTGCACTTTCTAAATAATTTATAAAAATATTCCATCGTGCCATTTCTATTTTTTCTTCAGATTGTTCTTTTTCTCTAATTATATATGTTTTCTATATCCTTTTTGCTGCATTATAAAATTGTGGATATTTGATCATTATAAAGTTGTGGATATTTGATTGAAATACGAATGTTAGTGCATGCAGCATCTTGACCAAACAATTAAAAGTACATACAATTTTTAAAATAATTGTTACTAAAAGAAAACAATAGCCATCATAATAAAGGCAATATATACATTTAGCAAAATTGGGTACAGTACAAACAAATCAAAATGTGGACAGGAATAGATAGTACAAATAATTGTTCTATGTAAATAATATCAGTTTAAAACACGATTTAGGAAACTTCACAATCAAGATTTGAGCATGAAATAACGTCTACGCCAGTAACAACCATGCCACTCCTGAATTGTTGTAGGCAATGGCTTTCATTTCAAAAATTGGTAAAGAAAATAGTAAAAAATAACTGGACGAACGAGGCAAAACACGAGGCACAGTTACAAAATATAACTCTCCAACTTCCTTAATATCAAACTTAGTGAGCAATAATTTTGGATGTTAGCTGTATAACAATAAATTTGTTTCTACAATAAATATAGTTTCCTCCTTTTTTCAAGTCAACACAAACTTTAGCTTAGCTAGTACCGATAAGGAATGACGTTGTGAACGAGGCAGGTGTATTGATCGACTGGCTTTACTTCAAGGAAGGAATAAATTAACTTCAATAAAGTTTACTGTCTCGTACACCATCTATATATTTGCACATGATATGTTGCTGTTGTTGCAGGGTTTAATGCCATTTTTCAGCACAAAATAGGCTATACATGGCGGCCAGTATAAATGATGGAGGAAGAACCCGGGAAAACCCTTCAAAGAACCACCAACCCACGAAAAGCTACTGGTAAGCTTTCTCACGTACACACATTGAGCACCTGATATGAGCTTTGGTTTTGCATTGAATGCTTGGAACTAGATGAAGTCACATTCACTTTGTCTACAAAATCCGTAGTTTATAGGTCAGATTAGGATCAATTTTGATATTTAGGAGAAAGTTATTGGCCAAATTTTATAATTTGCATCCGTTGTTGTTTCTTTAGGATTTATGTTTAAAAAAAATTCATCTTATAAGTGTACTGTTTTCGAGTGTCTGTTATGATAAGTTTCAGTATAAATAACTATAAATAAAAGTTCACAAAATGGCACATTCTTTCACAACGTCTAAGCAATGCTATGCAAGAATACCATCGTACCAAAGACAACAGGTTTCGTGCATTGTCATCTCTCATTTACAGTAAGTTGCGGCATCAAATCTTGAATTTCAAGGAAATAAACAGGTACTCTTTAGTTTCTGCATTGATGACATAATAAACAACACGTAACTACTTTTATTGATAGGTGTGAGGGTAGACGGTGGGTGGGGCGGGCGATAATTGAAGTAATTCAAAGAACGACAGAATGAATGACTGTATGGTACTCAGTCTCTGATATTCTCATGACAAAATATACTAGATATTGGCCTTATATGTTTTGTTGTGCTACCTCGTATCGCTAAAATGTCAGATTTTAAATGAATTTAATTATATTCAAAGTATTGTTCAAGAACATATGTATAGCTTCACACTATATGCACAGGAAAATGCGTCACGGTCAAATGTATCCCTCACATTTTAATGGTGGTGACAATAGTATGTTTAAATTGTTTAATTTGACTGAAAACTTTGATATAACCTCTGTTCTAAAAACAAATTGAAAATATATAAATGGTATACATAATGCTTTAGACATACTATTGATAAATGACACACAGAATGCTTTAGACATAGTACTGATAAAATACATATAGAATGCTTTATATTTAATATTTATATTCATCTACTGTACATCTGATGAATTTAGAAAGGCTTTCAGGTCTCGAAACTCCTCTGGTGTAAAGTGTGGCACTGGAAAACGTAATTTTTCTTCTCCTAGACTTTGCATTGTGTTGATGTTGAATGGTATTACGTCTTCACTAGTCCACATTTCACGATAGCGACCGATTCGAGTCAAAATTTTCAGGTTGGTAAAATCTATCTTTCGATCAATTATTGATGAGGTCAAGTCAAAAATATAAGAAACAGTGTCATGTTTCTGAATCAAAGTGTATAAATGGTGTTTGTGAAGCCACTGCGACTTGAATTTCGATCGTACTTGCTGTATTTCAAGGGCATAAATTTCAGCAAATGCTTTCTTAATGAACTGAACGAGGTTATGTCTTTTATATCTTATATATACACATTTTTTATACTCTCTTAAATGTGTGCAAAAATTTATATCTCTCCATAGGTCGAACTGAAATGAATAAAAGAAATCCACGAATGATTTTGAAGCGACATTTTTAAGTACCTTCAGATAAGTAACACTTATTGGAGATAGTATGGAACAATTAAGCTCTTTTAGATATCTAAAAGCTCTGAAAATCGCTAAACCATTGTATGGGACGTCCTTTATTAGAGTATAGTACCTCAGGATCCCCTTAAGACAATTTAAAGTTTCATGCTTTAGACTGCCAATGTCATAAAATAAAATGTGTGCCAAGGACAATTCAGTTTTAAATCTGGGAAACTCTAATGAAACGTTTTTAGATTGGAAATACTGGATTGTTTCATGTTGATGAAAAACGTGTGATAAGTACAAAGGAGATATTAAATCAATATTTCTACACGACAATGCTCGCTTACCCCAGTTGTTATTGATGTATTCCAAACTGTCCTCGAGTCCATTAGCAGCAGCTAGATGAACTAGTGACAACGTCGCAGTAGATGCACTACAGATATGATCGTATGTCAAATACCCATCCCTATTTAACCTTGAAAGAATTAGGAGTAATGTCCAATCATAATTCATATTTGGAGCTTCATCATACCAACGTTTTGATCTATGAAACCGTTCGAACTCTTCTTGCTTTAAGCTGGATTTTTGGAAGGAATATTTAGCAAGAGCTCCTAGCATGGAGTAATTTGAAATTAATCTATCCTTTTCGGTGAATTTAAATCCCCTACCAATGAAGTCCTCTGAAAGTTTATAATTTCCACCTTCAATGGCCCTGTGGAGTACATTATATCCTTCATCATCAAAACATTGCTCCAAATAAGCTGATTTCACTCCCTTTAATAACTCTCCCATTTTAGTCGAATCAAAGAACCAGAATTTATTATTGATATTGAGTGAAATTTGACGAAGAGGTGATTGTACAAGTGGCAATCCACACTTAATAACTTCCGAACTGTTAGCAAGGAATATTTGTCCCATAAACGGATTGTTCCCAATCGACATGAAGGTATGCAAAGGGGAGTAACCTCTGTAATCCAGAACGTGACGTGCCTTCGCATACAATAAGAACACACGTGTTAAAAAAACATTAGAATTTTGTATCGCATCGTGCACATACTTTCTGAACTGATGGTGTACATTATGCTTACTCACGATTCTTACAAAGTATGAAATTGAGATTTCAATTGGTGATAATGAAGTAGAATACTTCACAACGCTAATGTTATTAAACGTGTCCAATATATTTTCATCTGTCCAACTGTAAGGTAATTGTTTGACTACCAAAGTATAATTAGACAGATTATAAAATGCTTCATCTAATGGAGTCTTGTTAAAGCTGTTTTTTCTCCTGATTAAGCGCAGAAATTCTACTTGATATGTCAAGTACACGTTAATCATTGAATCAAAGTAACCTTTACCAATTATTGAATGAAGAATGTTAGCACCGTAGGAATCCACATGGGTAATATCAGACGCTAAAAAGAGGCGTTGCATCATCAATTTTCGAATCGTATCCAGCCCAATTGCATCATTTGAAGCACCAGGTAACGGGGAAATGTACATATACTGTAAAATGCTACGGTTCAGGGTGTCATACAATTGCGGCAGACGCCAATCATTGTTTGCATGCAGCGCCAATAAATTGAATGGGCGACACAAAGCCGCCAGATGAAATGCAGAAGATCCATTAGGAGTGCGAGAAAACAAATCCACACGCAAAACATAGAAAAGGATGTGAATCATTTCTATACCAGAGTGACATGCAGCAATATGAATTGGCCTGTTACCTTCATCATCTCTTTCTTCCCAATCCAAAGCATGGAAAAAAGAACTGAGTGCTAGACTATCCAACCCATATCTTGAAATGAGATGCGCCACAGATGATCTATTCGGACATTTTCCTTCCGAAAGCTTCTGTATCTCGAATTTACTTAATTGTTTGATTTCATCATCTGTTAGGTCTCTCTCCAGACATTTATCAGCTAAGTGTGCCAGAGGATATAGAACGTTAACAGATTCTGTTCTGTTGTATATTATGGCAGTAAGAAATGGGGTCCTCCCTGCTCTATCTCGACATGTCATTGCATTTTGTCCCTGAGCTGTAAGCAGTTGCACAATATCAGTAAAGCCCAATCTGGATGCTGCATGAAGTGCTGTTTCGCAAGATATTGTCCACCAGTCATCAAAGTGCTTCCTTTTGGGTTTTAAAATTGACATATCAAGTTTATTATTCGTAATATCAATACGATTTTCGGCCTGCAGTCTGTTCTCATTCACACTCACCCAGTGCATGCTACCATTACATGGAACGCAGCTATCTTTTACGTTTAAATTAAGAAGTTTTCGGACAATACTTGTATGTCCTTTGGATGCCGCGTTGTAAAGACAACGCTGATCTGCAATTTGGACCCCAAATTTTAAAAGTACATTCAGCACCTCTATATGACCACACTCACATGCAAGATGATGTGGTCTTACATTCATTTCGTTTGTTACATCTGCCAAACTTTTGTTTCTACCAAGTAGAAAAAGAGCCGTATCTACATGGCCATGCTGTGCTGCAATGTCTAGTAAACCGTATCCCCAAAATGTTCTGGTCTTCGTAATCAAAACGGCATTTTCTAATGAGCCAGAAAGCATGGGTAATTGTCTCCGAAATGATATATCAGCTCCAGCATCCAGCAATGCTTTAAGAGTATCTTTATTACCCTTTCCTGCCGCGATAAAAGCTGGGGTTATGTCATCATCGTTTTGGCTATCAACCTTCTTAATAAAGTGAAGACACAGTTCAGTGGCAAAGTAAGAATTTACTCTGCCAGCCAATTCACGAAGCAATGATGCAGAACTGGCCGTGATATGAAATAGTCTAGGCGGAAGAGTTTTGAAGCCTGTTACAAGTTTCTGACTTTTTGATTCAAACACATGGACCACAAGGTCTATAATATGATTAGTAATGTAACTGTTTCTTTCTTCGATAATACTAAGCAAATATCTTGCTATGAAATAATGCCCTTTCTCAGTGTCGATACAATATGTCGTACCCTTTCTCTTGATATCAGTTAGCCAATGATATATGGAAATATGCGTGAAAAACACACAGTTATCAGCTGTATTAGTCACAAAATGCGTCAGGAAATCCATTTCTTTGTTAAACACCTGTCTGCTAATATTTCTATACTCAAATTTTAATATTTTGAAAATGCGTTCCCTTTTCATTGGTGTTTTTGATGCACTTAGAACTTCCAGGATTTTTTTGGCCCATTGAAAACTATCCTCCGTTTTACCGTAGACACGCTCGAAATTAAGTTGGAATATCTTGTCCAACGAATTGGGTATGGTTTCTACGCTCAAACTGTCTTTCTGTTTCAGGTATCTAAGGGCATGGTGAACATAAAGAAAGTTTCCAGCACTTATCTCAACTAGTTTTTTCATTACTTCCGTCTTTTTATCGAATACCCATGCTTTTAATAATTTATTGAAAGTTGTATCATCTTTCTCCAAATAATTGTCTACAAAATTATAAATATCTTTTCCATTTTTGGTATCATTCACACTAACTAGAATGACATGGAAATCTCCCATTTTGCTGATAATACGTGGGATGTTTCTGGTTGTACAAATGAACTTAATCCAAGCTGGAAATCTGTAAGCCGTCCTCTCTAAAACACTGAGTATTTCATTTATATTATTTTCTGTGTCTTCACACTCGTCTAATCCATCTATCATTATAATCATTCTCTGATTTTTATCAATACTTGACTCTATTTTTGATAACGGAAATACTATACTTTGATCCATGCATCCAACCGGATCGTAATTACACTTTGTTGAGTTCAAGTAGCTAAGAACTCCATACTCAGTTTCGAGGACCGAACCAAACTGGGGTATTGCATTTGCAATCATTCCAGCAAGCCTTCTAATAAACAGATCTGCCCTTTTTGTAATCAAGGCATCAAATCTGCAAGCATGATAAGCAAGCAGTTTAGCTCTCAATTCAGCTCCAGGCTGGTCAGAATCAGCACACACGATGTGGGAAACCAACGCAGACTTTCCGAAGCCCATATCTGCAACCAGCAATACACCGGTATGATATAAGTCGTCTTTTAAAAATGTTTCAGAGATGCTCTCTAACAGCCTTTGTCTTCCAACGAGCTCCTGGTGTTCAGTTATATAATGAGACATGTGAAGTTCCGGTTGTAGAGGATGGGAAAAATCTTCTGTTAAACAACCTGCAATATATATATATATATATGGATAAGAGGAAGTGGCAACAGTAAGGGTACGGGCTGAACAACAATTTAAAATTTTATAAAAGATTTGTTTTGTTCAAACAAGAACTAGGAGAGGCTCTGGTGTTTCTTACCCCAAGGCATGTGATCTCTATCTATGGCCATATATATATATATATATATATATATATATATATATATATATATATATATATATATATATATATATAAGATTAAAAATGTTTTCATTCCAAAAATCTCTCTTTTTATCTTTACGTCATAATCACATTTCTTGGATGATGGCTTGCGTCAAGTAGACGCTTTAACAGGTGAAGTGTGCTGTTAACATACAACAGATCTTTAGAAACATACTCGCCATCTTTGATCAATATTATAAATGTATTAATATAACACATTTTTGGAAGTAATATAGCACATCCTGAAAGCAAACATAATTTCAATACTTCACGTTATTTGTACTTCTATTATTCTTTCGCCAACACAACCGTGAGAGAGAGAGAGAGAGAGAGAGAGAGAGAGAGAGAGAGAGAGAGAGAGAGAGAGAGCAATGTAGCATGCCATTTATAGATGTATGTTACGTATTACATGCCTGTCATTGCGTCCTTCCCCGTCCTAGGAAACTGAAACGCAAGAAGGATCAAGATAATGCAAATCCAAATACTGGTCAATCCGAATTTCCTATCGGAAAGGATGGTGACGACGCTCTTTCTGTATGGAATTATTGTTGCTTCACATAAGTAATTTTCGAGTATAACCACATATTCTTTTACATCCTGAAGATCCCCGCTTGTATCTTCCCGTGATTTTGTCAGATGTATCTGTTCTTCAATGTTTTGTATACGATTGGCCAATTCATTACTACTTTGAAATATTTTTCCGTTCTCAATGTTTTGAAACGTTTGTATTAATGGCAATGCATCGATTGCTGGAAAGAAGTCAGTAGGAAATTGTTTTAGCATGGCAAATATTCGTGCTTTGTCGCTGTCTTTTAATTCTAAAGATGGATTGTGTCCTATGTAAATATTTCTAGCGTTTCTGATTTCCCTTATCTGATTGGAAACTGAGTATGACAGTTTGAAATCTTTACAACTCTCGAGTATTGCAAGGCAGGAAGGTACATCGTTCAGTTTCCCTTCCTCCCATTGTTCATTGGCAAAGATTTTACCAAGCGCTCGGAAGTTATGTGGCCATTGAAACGAGCACATTTTATCCCAGTGAATGTTGCTCTTTCTACTCTCTCGAACATGTTCCAATATTTGATTCTTCCATTCTTTACACACTTCACACCACCTGTAAATCATTAATAGAGTATATCTTATTGTAAAAATACAAAAGTATAATTGACTAGTTGTTAGGTAACTTAACATTTGCTGTCTTTTTTGTGCTCTACTAAACACTGGATGATGGATCGATTTTTTTTTGGGCTAATACAAATGGCCCCAAAGTGTATATATCACGTTTCCCATGTTCCAGCTGTAAAGTCATATATAAGCAATAATTCACCTGTCTTGTGAATATTACTGTGGCCATGTGTTTGATCTCTAAAGTTTACCCTGGGGTTAGTATTGAGCTCTCGGGCAAGGTAACAATGACCGGCCGAAGACCTGAAACTTGATTCGGCAAAGGCAACCGCTCGAGTCCCTAAAGTATAGATACCCTAAGTTTGGTGCGACATTGATTAAAGGTAAATAGACGCTAAAACTTAATATGACCATTAGGAATTGTCATGATATCATCAGAAAGGAATGACTAAATTAGGCACAAAAAGCAGCAACGGACTTGGTTTCATGGATTTAATTTTCTAAAAAGAGAGGTCTCTCTCAATTAAAGACTAATAACCTTTTAAATTAGTCTGTACGGTCACCCTATAGATATCAGATGCCGAAATATAAGAGGCGATTTTTAGAGAAAGTTTTTCGTTTCTCTTTTGATTTTAAAAGGTATAAATGTAAAGTTATGACTGGGCAAATGAGTCTATTTTGATTATCTCCAGCAGAAATACAACTAAAGATATGGATTTCAAAAGAAACAGGAGCTACTGCAGTTACATGGCGCTAAGGAAAAAGATTGTACCTTCCTTGTGTTTTCACATGAAGCAATTTAGGAAACAGAGAACTTCCGGTTCCACTGGGTCACAAGTTTTCAAGAGTTTGAGACGAAACTGAGACTGTAGCCGAAACAGAAGTCAACAGGATTGTAGTCGATGGGGAGAAATTGGACGAGGGGGAGTAGAAGGAGTCTAGAGAAAGTCCAGGAGAAGGATTTGGAGAAAGGTAGGGGAGGAAGAGGATAACTAATTGGGAGAAAAACGAAAGATAAAGGATACAACCGATGAGTATAAATACATGTGGAAATCAATCTCACACTGCTAATTAAGTGATGCAATATGCTCATTGAAGGGTCGAAGGGAAAGAGTGTAATTGTAAATTTGAGTCATTTGATTGTTGAATTTTTATTAAATTGTTATTCATTGAATTTCAACTTTTTGAGTATTTAACTATCTAACCGTCTGTGTTGCTAACAGGAAACTCGAGGTTTACATCTAGCTTTCACTAAATTTTACGTCCAACAAAATAGAGACTGGGTTAGACTTCTATAATAAATTAAATAAAATATTGGGAGCATCCCACTCCAACCATGTACTTCATCACAAACGACCACAAATACAAGAAAGGCTCAATCTCGGTATTAAACAGAGGGAGACTCATCTCTGGGGGTAAAAGTTTGATCATGTCAAAACGATGTAGGTCCCATAGCGTGGAGCCCATAAAGATCTCAGGGGTATTGGACATGGCTGCTTCATATTCTTTCATGAATTGAGGATGAAGTCTGGCACTAGTTTCGGTTGCTTATTTTATTGTCTTTTCATCTGCCATTTGCCTTCTATGTCACGTAACTACACAAATCTTGCAACCTACATAACAATGACATCATAGGCCATATGTCACGTGATATCAACAATGCACCATTTCTAGTGCTGCTGTAGGAAAACAAATCCAACATAAAAATGAACGTGAGGTAAAAACAATTTTTAGACAAATCCCATGCCGACAAGAATTCGTTTTTAATCTTGATTAATGCTTGCGATTATATATCAAAGCCATTCGCTATAATCCAACCTATAAAATCTCACTGGAAACCGCCGTAAGTTAACATGCTCTTTGCTTATACTAAGCTGGACTTGAATCACTATATTTGTGAGAAATCTCCTGCTGGTGTGCAGGCTAGTGGTTTGATAAGTATCAGCATAGGAAATAACGTGATTGAAGACCATGTGTTTATTTCCTTTTAACTAGATTTCGCGCCAAATCGGAGCCAATCTCCATTATTTTTACTTCTTTGTAGATTTTTCTGGCAATCCCTTCCTCCCCCCCCCCCCCAACGGTTTGGGTTATTTATCGTAGTTTACCGAGAAGGTCTTAAAATATTGACAAAAGTGAATTTGAAGAGTCATTTCTGAAAGTAAAAAACCTGATTTCGCTGACCAGTCTTCAATACAATGGATGGCTCTACATGACACTATATATTAATACAAAGGAATGATATTTTGTCATGCCAGTCAGTGCATAATACTGCTACAAATATCCTTCTAAAAATTATAATTGTGTCAAAGCAATGACTCAGAATGAATATTATTTTTTAATGAGTATCAAGAACCAAAATAAATGTAAAGACAAATGAAATGCTTGTAATATTATGAACAATAATGTGTGCGTCAACATTAATCATAATTTATTTATGATGTCCTTACTTCCAACAACAACACCGACAACAATAATAATAATACATATAATAATTATCATTATTAGTATTATTATTAAAATATTACTAAAATAACAAATAAGTGTAATATCAAAACCTGTATTGTTAGTAGTAGTAGTAGTAGTAGTAGTATATAGCATACTGTTGGTATACTGGATATTTGATAAGATATGCCTTAGTATTAATATATAACAGAAACACTTTAGTAGTCACGATTCTAATCAGTAATCATGAGGTAGACACGTAAACCCATCGATAGTACAAATTACACAGGTTATAAAGACATTCAACATCGACTATTTCAGTAATGGGTGTCATTTTATCGAATTCGATTATACATACCTTTAAAGTCGCACGTATTCACTTCATTTGGATTCATATACATCCCAATTCAGCTGGAAGGTCATTCTTTAGATGCCCCGAAAGGTGCATCCGATAAAATCAATATATAAGTATACATTTTTAGACGAAATGAACCTAAAGTTGTGACCCAGTGCTATCCGGATAGTATGTCGTGCGCTGTATTTGTTGTAGTTGTTGTTGTAGGGTTTAACGCCATTTTTCAGCACACGATGGGCTATGCCACAGGAGTCTTACGTTTTATCAAAAAAGTACGGCGAAATGTCTGACAACATGAATTACCCTTGTCAATGATATGTATATATATATATATATATATATATATATATATATATATATATAAATACAAGGAATGCAAGCGTGATCACAACAACAACAATGCTTTTGTAGGGTAATTTTCTCGATCGTAGGTTCATAAGGACTAGGTAACGATGTCACATGATATTGTTTAGTATAACTTGATTAGGAATATGTACTGGCGTGAATACATCTATTGATGTATGTTTAAGAAGTAATTGATACTGTGCTGTATTACGACGTGTGTTTTACTATAGAAGAATGTATGGATATCTCAATGTAAATCAATACGTGACCGAACAAATTTATTAGCCGTTATCTGATGATAGGCTGTTTGTAGTGTACGATGAGAGGGCTAAGGAAAAAGATTGTATCGTCATTGTGTTTTCACATGAAACAGAGAACTTCCGGTTCCATTGAGTCACAAGTTTTCAAGAGTTGGAGAGGGAACTGAGCCTGTAGCCGAGACAAAAGTTGACAGGATTGTAGTCGATGGGGAGAAATTGGAGGATACAACAGATGAGTAGAAATACATGTGGAAATCAATCTCACACTGCTAATTAAGTGATGCAATATGCTCATTGAAGGGTCAAACGGAAAGAGTGTAATTGTAAATTTGAGTCATTTGATTATTGAATTTTTATTAAATTATTATTCCATGCCGACAAGAATACTTTTTTAATTTTGATTAATGCTTGCGAATTGGTTTGTTTGCGACAATGAACGTAAAACAGCCGTTTTTTATCTTCATTAATGCTTGAGATAGGTAATATCAAAGACATTCGCTATAATCCAACCTATAAAATCTCACTGGAAACCGCCGTAAGTTAACACGCTCTTTGCTTCTACTAAGCTGGACTTTGATCACTATATTTGTGAGACTGTGAGAAGTCTCCTACTGGTGTGCAGGCTAGTTGTTTGATAAGTATCAGTATAGTAAATAACGTGATTCAAGACCACGTGTTTATTTCCTTTTAACGAGATTTCGCGCCAAATCGGGGGCCAATCTCCATTATTTTCACTTCTTTGTAGATTTTTCTGGCAAAAAAAAGCCCCAACGGATTGTTTTTTTTATCGTAGTTTGCCGAGAAGGTCTTAAAATATTGACAAAAGTGAATTTGAAGAATCATTTCGGAAATCAGAAAACCTTCTGATATCGCTGACCAGTTCTTAATACAATGGATGGCTCTTCATGACACTATATATTAATACAAGGGATTATTTAAGCTACAAATAAATTATATTTTTTTGGCATGCCAGTCAGTGTATACTACTGCTAAAAATTATACTTGTATCAAAGCATTGAGAGCCAGAATGAATATTATTTCTTAATGAGTACCAAGAACCTAAATAAATGTATAGACAAATGAAATGCGTGTAATATTATGAACAACAATGCGTGCGTCTACATTAATCATAATTTGCTCATGATGTCGTTACTTCCAACAACAACAACAACAATAATAATAATACAAAAAATAATTATCATTATTAGTATTACTATTGTTATTATTATTAAAATATAACTAAAATAACAAATAAGTGTAATATTAAAACCTGTATTCGTAGTAGTAGTAGTAGTAGTAGTAGTAGTAGTAGTAGTAGTAGTAGTAGTAGTATATAGCTTATTGGAATATGAAAATAAACATTTGTGTGTTACACATAATACAAATAATGTAAATTAGCACATGTTTATCATACTGGATATTTCATAAGATATGCATTAGTATTAATATATAACAGAAACACTTTAGTAGTCACGATTCTAATCAGTACTCATGAGGAAGACACTTGAACCGATCGATAATACAAATCACTCAGATTATAAAGGCATTCAACACCGACTATTTCAGTAATGGGTGTCATTTTATCGAATTTGATTATACATACCTTTACGTGGCATGTATTCACTTCATTTGGATTCATATATATCTCAATTCAATTGGAAGGTCATTATTTAGATGACACGAAAGGTGCATACGGCAAAATCAATATTAAAGAATACATTTTTAGACGAAATGAACCTAAAGGTGTGATCCAGTGCAATCAGGACTGAATGTCTGTCGTGCGCGGTGTGATGTCACAATGAAAGCTACGGAGACTGATCAATAATTTCGTATTACCCTCGATAGTGAAGATTCCACTCGACGCGCTCTTATTTTGACCAAAGTTTTTTTAGTACATGGCCACCATTGTAAAAGTCCTTAGCGATAGATAATATTCGTCTGGAAGTTTCTTACTGAAAGTTAAGGTAAAGAACATTCAATAATCGGGACTGAATAGACCTTTGTCAAAGAAAATTAATGTTAAATAAAAGGACATTTTATATTTGATTTTAAATGAGTACATGCGCATACATAACCCATGTGACTTGCACTATAGAAATTGATGAACTTAAAATAGAGTATATACAGGTTTTGAGGTTAAGGGCGCCCTCAGATATTGTTTTAGGGGTGGAAGAAGATTGTAGTGATTAGCGATTAAGTTTTATGGATGCACATGTAGACCGAAACATCGTGGGGGGATTTGTCCCCAACCCCTTTGCCCCTATGTCTGTGCGCCCATGTTGGAGGCACATAACTGGTTGATGGTGATATATGTTTTTAAAAGAAACCTTTCAGAGCTTAAACTATCTATAAAACGAAAAATATAGAGAAGGTAGAATCCCCAAGCTCTTCAATCAGGAACATGTAAATAGTCTGGCATACTTTCATAAATAATTATCTTGTTGGAATTAATGTCCATTCACAAATTCCAGTAATCTTCCCGGGATAATCACATGTTCCTCCACACTTTTCCATATAAAGGAAGATATTTGGATGGGAAACAGTTTCATGGGTCACCATATATTGTAATGACGTACTATTGCACCCTTATCAATTTTATATTAACTGAAAAATATTGGACTCTCGTTTCTTTATTCCTATATGATGGTAAATCGTTCCTTTTGAATGAATAATGAAATATGCCATTTGCTGTAATCTTGTTAAAAGAAAGTTGTAATGTACATTACAATAAAGAGAATGACACTTTAGTGAATAAGGTGAATAATCATATTTGTTGCAGAAATCACGTTTGGTGAAAGCGTCTCTCTTTATAACAGTAAAGTACTAGTGGTCTTCATGCACGGTGAGAATCCAAATAAAGTGAATAATTGTGATTGAAAAGTAGATGTAATCAAATTATATATATATATAAAAAATGATTGATTAATCATACAAGCTACATGACCTGCACGACTTTTCCAATAGGTCAGATTTGGCACAACTTCCCCAATGACAACCCAATATACTTACATCTGTCCCCAATATACTACATCTCTCCCCAATAATGGCCATTAGAATACAAATATCATTTTGGGACAGATTTATCGGGCAAAAATCTGATTAAACTGTCTTTTATCATGTCCTCGAAAAAATTATCCTGAATTAGTTGAAAGCAGGGCAGTCATTTCAGTTTTTTTTTTCGGGGGCGGGGGGTGGGTGCAAAACATGACGGGCTTATACATTTTCGTATATAGGCTACATCAATTTTACAGCACCCCTCCTCCAGTGATGTTCCTGGTCCAAAGTACACTAACTTGTGCAAGTATTACAGTAAGAAAATGAATTTCGCTTGAGTAGGCAATACCAGCTCTTTCTTATTCAAGCATAGCAGTAACAAGTCATAAAAGCCTTTAAAGTGCCAGGGTATATACAAGTGCATTGCACTGAATGGAATACCGACTTCTCATGGTGAACCTCAATCACGTAATGCACGTACTATTAACCCCATTTTTCTGTATCATTATACACTATATATATCAGTTGTTGTAACCATACGAGTCCCTATGTCCCCCCATTCATGTCTTTAAAGTAGTCTTACCCGTGCGTCCCTGAATATGTTTCACTGCAATTATGTTGGCATGGTTGAAACTTGGAACATTTTGTGTAAATTTCCTGATGAATTGCTTTCATCTTGATTTCCACATATTCTTGAAGTTCCTTAGCAAAATATCGAAATGCCAGTTGAACTGATAAGTAGTTTTGAAATTCGCTAGTCTGTAACAATTCTTCATGACCGGCCATGTTTACGTTTAGATCGAGCTGTATCTGCTTCGTTTTGAAAGACGATCAATAATTTTGAACCTCTGCTTTCAACAGGGTACTCTGTTTGTAAAGTTAAAACAATAGAAAGGGCTGATTCAGTGTTTTACTGTGGGATCGTTGTATTATCGTTGCACCGAATAGCACAAAGCACTAAAAAAATACTTATTAGTTTCAAAAAGATAAAAAGGATGTTCTTGTTGTTTTCATGGTGTAGGCACGTGTCAGTTGTCTGGTTCCCTGCTTAGTATGCTCCTTGCGTTGCACTCCCCAATATTCAGTCAGGTGAACACCGACTCAATATTATCACGTGATGAAAACAAATGGCAGAGACCAAATTAATCTAACAGCGGCACATCTATTCCTTTAATATTCTTTTTTTATTGTGAGAATATATATATATATATATATATATATATATATATATATATATATATATATATATATATATATATATATAGAGAGAGAGAGAGAGAGAGAGACTCCTCGGTATCATCTATGATAGGTCTCCATCTAATTTAAAATACTTTCCACCAATTCATGAATTAAAAGTATTTTAAGCTTGGCCACATCACCGGCAAAATACGGTCACGGAATTTTGTATAGTGTTCAATTATTATATTTGATCTAAGATGTGCTCGGGTTTCGTTTTCGCGTACAGCGTTACCAGAAGATGGTTTATCTGCGTCCTACACTTTTTCAAAATACTGATTTCGGTTAACTCCATGCTGGATGAGCAAAGTCCTACCAATGAGAAAAGATATACACCCGGAGCTCTGTGGCTGTGGATTACATTCGACATAGATAGTAAACATAACAACACGAAATTTTTTTGTCGGGTAGCTGTCCACTTTACGAGAGTAAAATCTTCGGTTGTAGATAGATGTACGTGAATTATAAAATTATCCATCTTATGTTACTAAGTTGTTTGACATAGTCGACGTTCAAATATTTATTCTAAATTTTACTTTAAACATACGTGCTATAACTTTTTAGATGCACTGTAGTGTTTTCTAGTTCAAGTAAGTGCTATAGTTTTTAACTTTCTGTAAGATTAATCGCGAGATGCAGATTTCGATATAAACCTGATTATTATAATAATCTTTTACAACAGCCCCGATGAAATGTATTACTCAGCTTCACGGGCGCGCATGCGTAATGTACATCATTGCATTTGGAAGTAATGTGCTTTTGGTGTTGGAAGTAATGTGCTCTCGTTACCAAACAAGATGATCTGAACAATTGTAAACTTTGCTGGTTACAATAACCATTTTAAGAAATCTGTATACTCATTGAAGAAGGGGCTTAATTTAATCCCTAACCCCTGAGATAGCTGGAAAAGGTTTACAAAACTGCATATCCTCTGTGATAAAGTGAATCATGCTAATGACGATAATGTGCATGATGATGATGTATATATCCCATCCAAGGATAACAACATGGAAGTGCATTTATTTGTAATGAAATAAAGATAAATCCTTTTATGCGAGGGTGATGGTATTAAAATCCATACATTCTACAAGAGCGCTCCGGTGGCCTATTACTTAGAGCTTCGGATGCGGGAGGTCGCGGGTTTGAAACCCGGCTGAGTCATAGCAAAGACTTGAACAAATGGTATTAACAGGAGCCTCTCTAAGCGTTCAACATTAAGAAGTTAATGTTAGGAATGGTCGGCCTGGTATCAAAATCATGTACATTGCGTGGGACATCATGCTACCTTTCTGCGACATGATGCCCCAGTGCTAGATATCACTATAAACTATCACAATGCAGACATAGTAGCGATATAACTGCAAAAAGTGTTAAAGCTTCGTTAAAATCCAAGCAACACACACACATACACACGCACTTTTTACAACATCGGCATATTCTATAAATTATATCTTCATGAGGCCCTCATAAATGTCTTTTAAAAAGCATTATATTTGGTCATTCTATGATACATTTATATAGATGATTTGTTTTTCTATTAGGAAAGGTAATGGTCAATGTGTCGATTTAGCCAGTTGGTGTGGTCAATTTATTCGACTATGTTCGTTTTATCATGGCAAATTTATTGATGAGACAACTCTCAGAAAGAAAGAGAGAAAGACGTCATTTTTGCCTCCTTTTTGTAGGTGGTGTCAAATCCTGTGATATGGGTGTTACATCGCTAGTATGTGCGAGAGCTATGGTGTTCGAACTGTAGAAAGGCAATCAGAACCTGAAGTGTGCAACGTAGCAATTCTGACTAGGCTGTCTAGAGAGCGGAATGTACATATAGGTTTTCCTGCAACGAATGCACATTTGCTTTGTTTTAAATGGTCATGGCTTCTAACACATAACATCATCTTTCGTGTTCATGAAGCTCGGACGACGTTTGTACTTCCAAAAACACCACTAAAGGTTTTCCATTGTTCATTTCGCTTCCATGAATAATTTGCCCAGTCAGAAACTTTTTGCATGCAAAACTTTGGCTCTGTGGGTATAATCTTTCTCATTTTGCTTGTATTTCTTACGTATGTACTATATTGCTAGCTTTCTTTATTGGAATATACATGAAACACAGTAATACATTTTGGTGTAATGTACAAAAGCTGTAGTACATAAGAACAATAGTGATCTCTACTAGAGATATACAACATCAGTTACAATAATACAATTTAACAATGATAGCCTTCGTAAAAGGCAATACAATTTAGAATTACATAATACAAACACTCTATTAATCATCATCTTAATTAAAATTATATAAATATAAATTACAAACCTAATATCTGCAATTTCTAAAAAATGTCTAAAAAATTCCATCGTGCCATTTCTATTTTTCTACTTCTTCAGATCGTTCTTTTTCTCTAGCTATATATGTTTTCTATATCCTTTTTGCTGCATTATAAAATTGGGGATATTAGATTGAAAATACGAATGTTAGTGCATGTAGTATCCTGACCAAATAATTAAGAGTACATAAAATTTTACAAAATAATTGTTATTAAAAGAAAACAAGTAACTTGTACGATAGCCCTTATAATAAAGGCAATATATAAATCAAGCAAAATTGGTGTACAGTACAAAATCAATATGGACAGGAATAGATAGTACAAATAATTGGTCTATCTAAATAAAATCAGTTTTAAACAAGAGTTAGGAAACTTTACAATAAAACTTTGAGCATGAAACAACGTCTATGCCAGTAACAACCGATGCCACTCCTGAAATGTTGTAAACAATGATTTTCATTTCAAGAACTGGCAAAGAAAATATTAAAAATAACTGGACGAACGAGACAAAACACGAGGCACAGTTAAAAAATATAACTCTCCAACTTCCTTAATGTTACATTTAGTGAATAATAATATTGGATGTTAGCTGTATAACAATAAGTTTGTTTCAACAATGAATATAGTTTCCTCGTTTTCTCAAGTCAACACAAACTTCAGCTTAGCTAGCAGTAGTAGTATTTAAGGTTTTATGTGAAACCGGCCACGAAGGGTCATATGTTCACTATTTTACACTACCAATTAGTATGGTAGTGATTTAGATTTTCCCGAGGGGAGGGAATGGTGCTACATCCCCACAGGCATTTATGCATACAAATTATGCTATTTAATTTGGTCGTCATGTCGCGCCATTAGAAGGGGCTATCGACATGAATGAGAGACCTAGGGGAGTGGGAATAGAACAGCCACGCACTCAACCCTATCAACCTATCGGAAGCTGCAGTGCTAGAGGTGCAATGGCATCAAATGATGACTAGTGAAAAATAGTTTTCACGTCTAGTCTTTTGCTGCTGTTGATGTCTGGACTGGCACGCCCTAGCTTTATCAAATCGAGTCCAGTTGTTGCTAGTGGACACCCTATACCGATATTGTGTAAGCCACCTGTGCAATTGAGTCACTCTTTCAAGTTATATTTTTTCCTAATCATCCTATCATTCTAATTTTTGTCTAGTACAGAGTGTACATTCGGTGTGTTCCCTATAAATTTTGTAAACTAGGTATGTCAAGTGACATGGGTAGGTTGGTCAATGTCAGGTTAATGGGTTGTTAATTTTGATGGTGGAGAGCCAAAAATGATCAAGTTTGATTTTGAAGAACGAGATTGTCGAATAGAGTTTCTGAGCCAAAAGGAAACTCTGTAAGTATAAATAGTCCTTTAAAGGGCTTTTTGATGGAGTGTTACAGGGTGTAACCGTAGTTCCCTCTTTCTTCTGGTGAATCCCTGTGTCCTTCTTGGGTGTCTTGCTTTTGTTGTTGTTCCTCCATCTTGATGTTGCCTCCTCTCGTCGTGTCCATTCCGTGTTCTTCCTTAATTTTGGAATACTTTGTGCTGTTATTAAAGTAGAGTACACAACCTTATATGACAGCCTATTCTCGCGTTGGTAGTTATTCAACGTAAAAATTTAGTTTTTAGATTTTAGAGTAATTAAGGTAATTGTGTGAATTGTTATTGCAGCGTGAGCTGTCTTGCTAGATGGTCAGGTTTGACCGTCTGAATCATGTTATAGGCCTTAGTTCTTATGGCTTAGTTTATGATGCAGCCTTGTGCTGCGGGGCCTGATAGTCTGGGTATTGACAACCTTATAATGTTATTAATTTAAGGATCTGACTTAGAGTAAATAACGTTTTTTGCAACATTGTCTCGCCGGGCCTGATAGTCTTTGGATGTTGAGACTACCTCATAATATCTATTTGAGGCCATAAAGCGGGAGACTCTTTTAAAAGGTCACGTTTAGACCATAAGGATATCCCGGATTTTTTGGGTTCTAATCTGAATTGTATTATAGTTAAGTTGTATAAATGCTGTCAATGAGGCTGTATATAGGGAGAATTGTAAGAGCAAACAGAAGAGAGGTGGCTTAGCTAGTACCGATAAGGAATGACGTTGTGAACGATGCAGGTGTATGATGTACAATCTTTACTTCACCGAAAGAGTAGGTTAACGTCAATAAAGTTAACTGTCTCTTAAACCATCTATATATTTGTACATGATATGTTGCTGTTGTTGCAGGCTTTAATGCCATTTTTCAGCACAAGATAGGCTATACATGGCGGCCAGTATAAATGATGGATGAAGAACCCTGGAAAACCCTTGAAAGAACCGTCAACTCACGATAAGCTACTGAAAAGCTTTCTCACGTACACACATTGGGCACCTGATATGAGCTTTGGTTTTGCATTGAATGCTTGGAACTACATGAAGTCATATACTCTTTGTCTACAAAATCATAAGTTAACAGATCAGATTAGGATCAATTTTGATATTTATGAGAAATTTATTGAACAGTTTTTATAATTTGCATCAAAGGAGTTATGTTAAAACATATTTAAGAAATAAACAACTTTTTCATATCATAAGTGTATTGTTTTCGAGTGTCTGTTATGATAAGTTTCAGTATAAATAACTATAAATAAAAAGTCACAAAATGGCACATTCTTTCACAACGTCTAAGCAATACGATACATGAATACCATCGTACCAATGACAACAGGTTTCATGTATTGTAATCTCTGTAAGTTGCGGCATCAAATCTTGAATTTCAAGGAAATGAACAGGTACTCTTTAGTTTTTGCATTGATGAAATAATAAAAAAACACGTAACTACATTTATTGATAGGTGTGAGGATAGACGGTGGGTGGGGCGGGCAATAGTGAAGTAATTCAAAGAACGACAGAATGAATGACTGTATAGTACTCAGTCCGTGATATTCTCATGACATGTACTCAGTCTCTGATATTCTCATGACATGTACTCAGTTCGTGATATTCTCATGACATGTACTCAGTCCGTGATATTCTCATGACAAAATATACTAGATATTGGCCTTATATGTTTTGTTGTGCTACCTTGTATCGCTAAAATGTCAGATTTTAAATGAATTGAATTATATTCAAAGTAATGTTCAAGGACACATGTATTGCTTCACACTACATGCAGTAATAAGCGTCACGGTCAAATTTATCCTTGACATTTTTATTTGTGGTGACAATAATGTTTCATTTGTTTAATGACATTCGAACAGAATATGGATGCATGAAAATTCATATAAAGAAAACAATTGTCATTTAAAAGTATGTGTACCAAATTCTAAAAAATGACTCATGAATCATACAAGCTAAATGACCTACATGACTTTTACAATAGGTCATATTTGGCACAACTTCCACAATGAAAACCCTGTATACCTACATCTGACCCCAGTAATGACCAATAGAATATATATAAAAAAATCATCTTGGGACAGATTTATTGGTCAAACATCTGATTACACTGTTTGCCATCATGTCCTCCATCAAATTAGCATTTTCGTGGGGGGGGGGGGGCAGAACATGACGGGTTATACAATTTTGTCTATAGGCTACAGCAATTTGTACAGCACACGCCCCCTCCCCCAAAGACGTTCCTGGTCCAAAGTACGCTAACTTGACAAGGTATTAGATTAAGAAAATTCCAGAGTATGCAATACCAACAATGAAAGGTATCAGCTCTTTTTTTTCATGGCGTGTTATCATTAACAGCTCGAATAACCAGTCAGAAAAGCCTTTAGAGTGCTATATACAAGTGCGTTGTTCTGAATGGAATATCGATTTCTATAGGTGAACCAAAATAACGTACTGTATCTACTGACAACCCCATTTTCTGTATTATTATACACTATAAATATGCTGTATAGGCCAGTTGTTGTAACCATACGAGTCCCTATACCCTATTCATGTCTTTAAGCAATCTTACCCGTGCGTCCCTCGATCTTTTTCACTGCAATTACGTTTGCATGATTGATACTTGGAACATTTTGTGTAAATTTCCTGATGAATTGCTTTCATCTTGATATCCACATGTTCTTGAAGTTTCTTAGCAAGATATCGAAATGCCAGTTGAACTGAAAAGTAGTTCTGAAATTCGCTAGTCTGTAACAATGCTTCATGTCCGGCCATTTTTATGTTTAGATCGAGGGTGTACCTGCTTCGTTTTGAAGGACGATCAATAATTTTGAACCTCTGCTTTCAACAGGGTACCCTTTTTGTAAGATAAGATACTACAGTGTTCAACTGTGTGATCATTGTGTTATCGTTGCACTTCAGTCATGTGTGGGAGACGTGATTTATACAACATTTTAAGATATGCCTAAGATGTGCAGTTCGTGGGGGGAGTGGGAGGGGGCGGGTGCACAAACTATTCATATGCAAACGGAAAATGATTATAAACGCAGTGTGGATAAATGTAAATAGTTTGAAAAATACACAACTCTTAGTGCTTATTAATCTTGGTAAGGTTAGATAGGACAATTAAATTTATAATAACATATTTTCCGAATCGCACATTTCAGTATACTGTTTTCGTCGCGTTGTCGTTCTGCTTTAAATTTCTCTAAAACAATGTACCACGTTTTACGCTAAGTATCACAGTTCTTTGATTTCTATGAAGTAATAAAGTAAACTAAGGGCTTTTTAAAGTACGCATTGGTTTAACGGTGGGTGGGAACGGTCCCTAAGGCAGTTAGACGATGAAATAATACCCTTCTGGCAAATCTTTGGTCTGGAGAGCGATGGGCTCCGCCAGACGACTTTTGCCCACGACACACTTATAATGCTGAACAAACTATCAGTTTGATCAGCCATGCTAGTAAGGTGATGCTGACAATCATCTTGAACAGACTTAAACCACAAGCAGAATAAATAATCGCTGAAAAACAGGCACAGTTCCGGAGTGGAAAAAGCACAACAGAACAAATATTCAATCTCAGGGTTCTGTGCGAAAAGTACCCGTAACATCAACAAGACATCATGTGTTCATAGATTTTAAAAAGGTTTTTCACAGAGTTGCATGAGGCATTGTGGGCCACAATGAAGAAGTATAACATGGGTCAAAAGTTGACCAATACCATTAAGCAGCCATACGCCAAGGCTATTAGTGCAATAATTGCTCATGGTTATGTGGTTGGCTGGTTCAAGCCTGTCTCCTCTCACCTCTGCTTATCAACATCTACTTGGAGCGCATTATGAGCGAAGCACTGAAAAACAACTGTGGGACAGTCATCATTGGAGGGCGTAACATCACCAACCTCCGCTTAGCAGACGACACTGATGGTCTGGCAGGCAGTGAAGGCAAGCTTGCCACCTTTGTGAAGACACTGGATGAAACATCTTCGAGATTTGACATGGAGATAAGCGCCGAGAAGACAAAGATGATGACGAATAGTACCAAACAAATCTCAGCTAAGATTAAAGTCCGAGGACAGGCACTGGAAACAATTTCAAGTATCTAGATTCCATAATGACCGAAGAGGGATCAAGAGCAGACATTTTCTCACGATCAGCACAAACAACTGCAGTTATGTCAGAGCTAAGACCAATCTGGAGAGACAGGAATATCTGTCTGAAAACTAAACTTTTTTTGTATGCATGTGAGGGCTGGACCTTGACAGCAGAATTACAACGAAGAATCCAAGCACTTGAACCGAGATGCTACTGAACCATCGTTAGTACCTCTCTTACATGGACCACATCACAAATGAAGACGTGAGTAACACCATCAGGCACACAGAATACCATTATGAAGGCGTCCTCACTACCGTCAAAAAGAGAAAGCTGAAATGGTTTGGCCATGTCACTAGAGCCAACAGTCTATCCACAACAGTACTGCAGGGCAGCGTCCTGGTTGGCAGAAGGAGATGTAGACAGACAAAAAAGTGGACTAACAACATCACAGAATGGACCTGGAATAAAATTGCGGAGGCACAGGCACTGGCACACGATCGAGACAAATGGAGGGAAAAGGTCAGATGTTCAGCAGCGCTGTGCCCCAACGACCACACTAGATCAATATACTGGTGATGATGATGGGTTAAATATCGCTTATAGTAAGTATAGGGTTTAAAGTGATATATTAAAAATAAACTGTCATTGAAATGCTCAGGAACAATCTATTTCACGAAATGTATATTTCTATAAGCTAAAACAGGCAACTTAATACTATATTTTAAAGGCAATAGATGACGTCGTTGAGATAGTTATTGAGCTATTGCATTGTAATTATCTGTTGCATGAAGACTAATTAAGATGAAAATAAGCATTATATTTTGATACGAATTGAGACAACAATTTAATATTCATTTTACAATGCTCGTGGCAAACATCAATATGCCATTTTAATGGGACTGCCATATTGGTCTATCTTTCAGTAATCCGGGTCCCTAAACTGACGATCGTATAACAATATCCGTCCAAAAATAATGAAAAGTACTTGCCGTGAGCTAATTACCCAAAATAAACCTTATATGTATACATAAATTATCAGTATTTCAAATTATGTTTGCAAGCATGACTACTATCCTATTCTAGTTGTGATATGAGTTTCCGCTAGTGTATTAGAACGCACTACCGCAAAAGAAGTGTGAATCAAATTAATAAAATTACAAACTGATCAGGTAAGTTTTTTTCTGATGGATATCAGGATAGTCTTTAATTCTGAATGATAAAGGAGATATAACTCAACGTGCTTAAATGACGATGAATACATACATACATACATACACACACACACACACACACACACACACACACACACACACACACACACACACACACACATACATACATACATACATACATACATACATACATACATACATACATACATACATACATACATACATACATACATACATACATTTGTATATATTGGATTTACGGTTTGTCTAATAGGCCACTTATATGGAAAGAGCCGACTCCTATTTGTACAATTGGTTATGTACATATAGGGTGGTGATTTAGTGACATTTTTCTGTACTTTTGATAGTTATTTAACTTGTTTTGTGTATGATATTTAGCGATATATAAATTAGTTTTTATTCTGTAAAATGTGGTCAGTGCTATTTTTAATCGTATTAAGATCAATACAGGAATATAAATAATTCAGAATCTGATCTCTGATAAACAATATCATAATACTATGTTCTCGCCTCACCTCATTTAACTGTTCCTGTGTCGAGGTATCACGGTACCAATTGTTTTTCCATAGACCTCAATGCTAATATTTGGAGAGATAAATATATTTTCTATCCTAATTTAGCGTGCATCTCACACACTGTTATAGAGAACAATGTTAGATTGTCAATTTGGCAATGACAAAACCAGGTACTCCATTGCATTTAAGAGAGATAACTCTGCTGGAACTAGACATGGGTATGAGTTATCTAGTCACAACATACCTATTTTCAGTCATGTGTATTACATTTTCAAAAAATCATAAAAAATACAAAATTTGATCTATTTAGGAATTAGCATAAATTCACATGTTGCCAAGAGATTAACCTTTATTTTAAGCCTAATAGAAAGTACAACTCTTACATAATCCACCAATCAAAGCTTGTGTTGTTGTTTTTCTCTGATTGCAATGGACCCTACACCTTAAGCTCCACCCACATGGACTTGCGCAATTGGTACCGTTATACCTATAACAAACCTTGATTTTTCCAATAATCTGTGAAATAGCTCGGGACTATATAACTAACAAGTGTACTTAGTCTCGCTTGTCAAAAACAATTTTATGAAGTACTAAGCTATGTTCTATATGATTGTGTATAGAAATGTTATTGAGCTGTTGGAACTCTTGTTTGCATACCTTTGCTTCACTATCAAACTCATGTTTTGAAATAAAATGAACTCTTTTAACTATGAGTTGTGTTTTATTCATATTAGCACTTATCAAACTTCACTTTGGTGATATGCGATAAATCACATTATGTCATATTGTTTAATAGTACGGTCAAAGGTCAACACACTAGTTAGCATGTACCAGTTCTACTCTTAAAGAGACATTTTGATCTAAAATAAAAGACTTATAATTGTTTCATTAACACAGAAAGTAACAACAAGGACAGGTGGACATGGCCCAATCTAATTATAAAGTATTATCTTTGAACACTTTACACTGTCTGCATATGCAAGAGGTCACTAACCTCTAGTCCTCACACAAAGGTCAAGCTACCCAGCCTCTTTGTCATACAAATAGAAAGCTTCCCTCCTTTCTGTAGTGCATACAATTGATGCAATAAGCCAATCTGACACCAAATAAAGTAGATAACAGCTTTTCTAAGTGGTTATCATGGATTTGGGGGTGAAAATGTGGACTAATATACAGAAAAAGGCTAAAGTTTAACAATGAGTATAGTGAGTCCAATGGATTTAAAAACAGGAGAAAAGTGTGTATCTAAATGGGAGATGTAGCTAATGATACTGGAATTAAAGGAGACACAAGCAGCAATGAGAAAAATGAGAAGCGAGAGCTTGATGATGTTACCTTGGACAATATTTGGAGGCAGTGGACCATAGGTACAGGGACAATAAAAAAGGCACCTGTGCTATAACATCCCTTACAGGCACCAAATATCAGGTGATATGGTGTTCATTCCCAGCTAATATAAAAGGGTGAATAATGTAGATAATATAGATGCATGTAATTCATATTTCTTCTAATTAAGAAATTAATAATAATGGGCTTCAGTTAGGCAGAAAAAATATCTAAACCAACCAAAGCATGTTGGATCAGTTTTCAAACTTGTAAACTTTACTTGGAGAAATTATTAAAGTACTTCTTGTTAAATTTGCATCAAGACCGATTGCTAATATGATACTTAACAAATTTTTTCTTATATTCATTCAACATTACTAACATTGTGGGTTTCTATTTATTGAAATTTTATGTCTGATGTAAGGGAGATAACTGAAATGTATACATAAGGTTTGTACTTTTTATTTCCTCCACTATATATTCTCCATGTTATACAGATGAGTTCAGAAACACATGTATTAACTTCAATGCAATTAAATTATCCAAAAAATGTATTACCGATAAAGCGAGAACCTAAAATCCAGGATTATATATGTAGTGGAGACCTCAAGAATGATTATGTAACTAACTAGAGAATCGCATTTATAATTTAAAGACACAAAAGTTTACAAAAAAAGACAATTAGAGCAGGACTATTAAAATCTAAATAGGAAGGAATACCATATCTTTAGCAAACTACCTAAAATACTTATACCAGAATAATCTTTATGGTACAAGTGAACTATCTACACATGTACCAGGAATGTCCTCTATCTTGGTCTATAACATGCTTTACAAGAACAAACAAGTTGTATTTTATCCATGATTTTTCATCTTTTGCGCATAAAATAGTCAATACTTTGGCTAAAATTAACTATATTAACTTTATATAACCTTTTTTTTTTGCCTGTATGCTAATATTGGAGCTAACTACACAGTCACAAAGCAATCAGTCTATATATGCTATAGATATAGTTACAAAAGCCCCATTCCAAAGCTAATGTGTGTTATTTTTAACTTTTTCTATGTAAAAGTCTCTCAATATTAGACCAAAACATCTCAATATCCATTGTTTAACCAAATGACACTATGACAGTATAGAAGTGGTGGCTATGTATACTCGTTACTATGGATATACTGTGAAGCTGGTATTATCTTTTAGATATCACGGTACCAATTGTTTTTACATAGACCTCAATGCTAATATTTGGAGAGATAAATATATTTTCTATCCTAATTTAGCGTGCATCTCACACACTGTTATAGAGAACAATGTTAGATTGTCAATTTGGCAATGACAAAACCAGGTACTCCATTGCATTTAAGAGAGATAACTCTGCTGGAACTAGACATGGGTATGAGTTATCTAGTCACAACATACCTATTTTCAGTCATGTGTATTACATTTTCAAAAAATCATAAAAAATACAAAATTTGATCTATTTAGGAATTAGCATAAATTCACATGTTGCCAAGAGGCTAACCTTTTTTTTAAGCCTAACAGAAAGTACAACTCTTACATAATCCACCAATCAAAGCTTGTGTTGTTGTTTTTCTCTGATTGCAATGGACCCTACACCTTAAGCTCCACCCACATGGACTTGCGCAATTGGTACCGTTATACCTCAACGAAAAATCTTCATTGCCGTATTCTTCAATAAATATGTCAACACAAAATTGTTCTTCCTCGGCTGACAGCAGTGTAAATATTGTTCTGATGGCATCTTCATGTACCTCATTGTTGTGTATAAAAACCGTCGCGTGTTGATACATTATACAATATATCTCATTTAGTAATTCGGAAATCGCCATTTTAATTAACAAGATTTTACGTATATATTTATTGACAAAACTTTATGTTGTTAATCAAGAAGATATCCGCTTTGATCAGTAAGTTTGAAATGTATTCTTGATATTAACGGATGATGACATGGTGGTGATACCTTATTAATGGGTTCTTGTACAAATATCCAGGAGGTACTTGAAGTGTCAGTGTATAACGAATATATCCTTACTGAGCTTGATTTGATTCTACAAAATTTGCTTGATATCTACCATCAAATTCATCACATATAAGATTGACTGTAATAGCTGATGTTATATTAACGATTCCTGGTGAAATATAACTGCCGCCAAAGTACGGATCATTATTATGTTTGAGAATATCTGGATGTGGTGCTTTTTTTCTACCATCCTAACAAGGATATCTATTTCAAGCCAAATCCATTGTTATCTTTTTTGTATTGACTCTCAAAAAACATTGTTTAATTCTACCATCCTAACAAGGATAGCTATTTCAAGCCAAATCCATTGTTATCCTTTTTGTATTGACTCTTAAGAAACATTGTTTAATTCTACCATCCAAGCAAGGTTAGCTATCCGATGTTACGCCTTTTCCAGAAGACTATCAAAAACACTATAATCTTAAACTAAATGTTAGCTTTTCCATTACTTTACTGTCAAACTATTCACGCCTGTTAATACTAAAAATTGCTAATGAATATAATTATCTTAACCAAAAGCAGTTACATGAGTATTTACCATCAACTATATTAGTCCATAATTTCAGCATGAGATCTTACTGTACATAACGACAAAATGGCTTTCTTTTCCTTATAATTCACAATCATTATCACCAAGAATCTCTTGACCGAGTGTGGTCGTCGAGGCGCTATGCTGCTGAACATCTGACCAGTTCTCTTCACTTGTTACAATGATTCACAATATATTATTTTAAAACCGGTAATTAAGCATAATTAATAACAAGTACAATGGAGAGAGAGAGAGAGAGAGAGAGAGAGAGAGAGAGATTGCAATCTACCCAAAAGCACTGGGCAGTGACATTTTATTTTTACCGAGTATTATCTACAATTACTTGCTGTATTTCACCCAAAACTCTTCTAAAATAGCCCAATCCCTTAGATGCACAGGTACAAATTGACAACTATATACTCGTTTAGTTTCCGGATATTTCACAACTTGTTATTGTTTCCTTATTTCGCAGATGATGTGTAACTTCTTGAACCGGTGTCCCTAGTTTGTTATTCCTGTTAAAATCATTCCCCTAGATTGGTTTACCGGTTAGTAACCATTTGGTAGTCTACACTGACGCACACTTGTTAGAAAGAAAATTGAATCCGTCCATGAATTTAGGTGATATGTGATAGGGAATAGTATGTAGTATTACTACTAGTCTATTGTTAGAACAATATTTTCCTTTCTCATTTAGGTGGTGATAGAAGAGTTAGAATATCGTTTTTTGTGTGTGGGGGGGGGGTGTGGGTTTTTTTTGTTCTTTTGGGGGGTGGGGGTGGGATTTAAATGTAATTGTTTATTCTTGAGAATATGAGCTCAGAGAGTGGTTGTCTGTGTGTATTTCGGCAACAGTGCACATTGAGTAATTAGGCCTTGGTGATGATCTGGAAGTGAAATCTGTGTTCTATTTACATGCTGCTCTGTTTACAGTGCAGCATCTAAAAAAATAATGCCAGTGAACCATTGACAAACACCTTCGCTGTGAAGTCATCTTTGAAGGTATTTTATATCACACAGTGGAAAGGTCAGTACTGAGAAATAGATGTAGAAATTATATGGTAAAATTAATTATGTTGTAATTTGTATGTCCGTTTAATCTGTAACAATATGGTTGTTATCCAGGTTGGACCCAATTTCACCCCACCCCCATTCCATGATTCATGGAGATATAATCCAAATTTTCTTTGTAACGAGACCCCGTACGCTGATGTGAACTGAAGTTGGGCTTTGGTTTCTAATACTACGCAGTTCATTTGTATCTCGCTATACTGTAGTTAAAATCTATCTAGCGATCACAAATGTATCAATAAAATGCATCAGACGCCTCTTCACTGCTAATACACTTAGATAAAGTCCCATTTTTCAGACAGTCCCTAGACAGTGTCATGCATGCATTTGCCTTCATCACTTATGCTAACACAAACTAAAAGAAAAATTATGGATGCAATGACCACTTGCTTTTCATGCAAAACTGTCTATCCTTGCTATGACATTCTATACAGTACAGGCGAGACAGCATTCTATCGAATTTTGTATTGGTCCATCAAATATATATATATATATATATATATATATATATATATATATATATATATATATATATATATATATATTAGCGTGAAAAAAGATAACAATCTTTCATTTAGTAACACAGTAAGACATTCTTTTTCATGCATTAGGCCTTTCATTGTTGTTCTAGTTCCTTATCAAATGTTAGAATAGCAAGTTACGGTAGCCGTGTGGAGCATGTGGAGCGTTGCATAGTTTCAATGTACGTTATTATTTCTGCCTGAATTGCAGAGTCATACGTCAAAGCTTGACAAATATAAGACATATATGAAAGCTATTTGCACAATATACGTTTGAACATATTGCCGTTCCATTCAGGTGTTCTTGTGTTATTTGGAAACTAGGTTCTATATCAAGCGGTTCATATCTTTGCTATACCTGACTGTTGTTGGTAGCAATATCTTAGTACACCTGACTTTTGTTGGTGGCAACATATTTGCTATACATGACTGTTGATGGTGGCAGTATCTTGGTGGCATTTCGTCCATATCTTAGAAAAATATTTAGGGTCGCATCGATGACTAATGCCATATTAGATCTAGAAGGTCTCAGTAGCAATGTAGGATCAAGAAGGTCTCATTAGCCATGCAAGGTCTCTGTAAGTATATAGGATCTTAAAGGTCTCCTTTTTCGTATACAGTCCAAGATGTCCACTATCGCTTAACCGGTTTAAAGAACCTTTTCTGTTTTTGTGCCATGTTTTTTATGATATATGTGCTTGTTGTCTGACTTCTTATACGTTATTGGGTTCATCCTGCATCGGTGTTCAGTTCATATATGTTTCCTGGACTCTGTTTTGGAAACGATAGCATTTAGAATTTTTCTGAACTGTCTTGCTTCACTACGTATCCGATGATGGAACCTCGTTATTGCTTTAGATGACGTTGGCTCTCCTTACTACATTGTGATCTAGACTAAACGAACTGGGACTGTGTTCATCATTGCTTAAATGTAACCGAAAGCGAAAAGGAAATGTTTCAAAGATGTCTGGCGTACAACTGGAAGAAGAATTATAGTATCTTTCTTTCTCCCTTTCCGACTCAACAATTAAAAAGATTTGAACTTAACTGAGATAACCTGGTTCAAATCCCTATTAAATCGTCATTCTTTTTGTTAACCACTGCGTATTGCAATAGTCAATACCCAATCAATAGGGCCACCGGAATAGCGGAAAGAAATAGTTAATTTTATCAAGGATCAGAATATGGACGTCTTTATCCTGACAGAAACATGGCTAAAACATCAGGCGATGAGTTTAAGTGCGCGGATATAACACCCGCCGGTTACTCCATCAAGTTTTTCCGTCACTCTCGCGGAGGTGAAATTGCTGTCATTATAAAGAACTCCATGGTCAAACGTCCTAATCACACCACAACCTTCAGTTTGTACCACACATCATTTGAACTAGTCCCAACAACACACACACACACACACACACACTGGAACAAAGGTCAAGCTGACTGAATCTCTCCGTTTCGATCAGTTTCCGAATCTTCTGGAATACTGAAATTCGACAGATGGCAACCGGATTATTGTTGGAGATTTCAACTTTCACTTTCACTGTCCTGGAAACCCACACACATCAAATCTCCAAGATTCCATTCATTTATTTTTCATTTCAAACAGTCAGTTAACCAGCCCACCCATAAACATGGCCACATTTTCAACTGGATTTTTCATAGACCTGATGAATATATTCTACAGTCCACCCTTGTATCCCATGAACTTGCATCAGATCACCTCTGCATTATATGACATCTGTCGTATCAGTCCCTAACGCTCCACCTTTATTTGCTACTAAGAGATACCTCTGTATGATAAATAAAACCAAACTAATGCATGACATTCAAGCAAACCTAACAACCTGCTTACCTTCTGCAGCAGAACAACTTGATAACTGCCTGCATTCATTGCTCGAAAAACAGGTACCAGCCACCAAGTGCATAGTATCAATTCAAAAGTGTTCTCCGTGGTATAGCAGTGTTAAGGAACAGCTTCGCACTGCTAAATGAGAACGCCGTAAAGATGAGAGGCTTTGGCTTCTTAAATATCTGAAGACGATAAGAAGAGCGTCACAAACATAATCCATGCAGCGAAATCGGGCCACTACAGTACTCAGATCATGGAAAATTGCAGCTGCAAAGAGCGCTTTCAGATTACTAACAAGCTAATCTCAAGGAACAAATGTACATCACTTCCAGCTACCTTCTCTCCAGTCGACCTTCCGGACCTAATTTGCAAATTTCTTCAGAGACAAAGTTCAAACTATTATATTTAAGCTTGAAAACACAAAGTTCAATTGATTTGTCGTCACAATACAGTTGCGATACAGAATTTCAGTGGCAACCTTAGCAGCATTTGAAACTGTATCTATGAATTTAGTATGGACAATCGTGATGAAACGTATACCAAAGTCACGTGAACGTGATCCAATTCCATAATCACTGCTGCTTGAGTGCTTAGATATAATATAGCCTTCACTCACTGATATTATTAATACTTCTCTCTCATCCGGGGAATTCCCATCATTTTTTCTGCTGAAGAACCAAACACTCGACCATAATGATTTAAAGAACTGCCTACCAGTTTTTAATCTCCCATTCATATAAAAACATCTTTGAAAAAGTAGTTCTCACCCATCTTGTATCTCATCTGAAACACTCTTTTTTAGCAATGTCCAATCTGCATATCGTCCTTGCCACAGTACTGAAACTACTCATCTTAAACTCCTTGATTTGACTGTAGCATTTGACACATTAGACTATAATATATTACGTCATCCTCTCACGTGTCGTTTATCACCATGCAGTGTCTTACCAACTGTACGCTGATGACAACCAAATATACAAATCTAGCCACGCAACTGAAGTTGAGGCTAACATCAAAAGTGTTGAGAGGTGCATTTCTGATGTGAAATCATGGATGACATGTAGCAAGCTGCAAATGAATGAGGACAAACCTGATGCTATTCTGAACACAACAGAAAGACTTTGTCATCCACATCCTTTACCTCAAACAATAAAGATCAGCATCACCAACATTAAATTCACAATCAGTAAGAAACCTAAGTGTTACTCTGGCCAGTAGTCTCACATTGCAACAACATGTTATGAGTGAACCGGTCCGGTGGCTAAGTGGTTAGAGCGTCCGCCTTGGAAGCTGAAGGTCGTGGGTTCGATCCCCGGCCGAGTCACACCAAAGACTAACAAAAATGGTACTAACAGCTGCCTCGCTTGATGCTCAGTGATAAGAGGTTAGTGTTAGGATTGGTCAGCCTGTCAAGATAATGTGACTGGGTGGGACATTATACTACATGTCTGCGGCATGATGCCCCAGTGCTAGACATCACTATAAACTGCCTCACTGCAGACATCGTTAAAAATCCTAATCAAACAAACAAACATGTCATGAGCATATGCAAGGCTGCATATCTTGAGCTGAGACGCAGTTTGATTAGGATTTTTAACGTAAATTTAACAATTTTTCAGTCATATCGCTACAATGTCTGCAGTGAGGCATTCGCAAATATTTTTTCAGTTGATGCCACGAAAACGCTTGTGTGTTCATTGTAAGTCAATTATGACTGGTTCGTCTCAATATCTACTTCAGAAACTTAAAAAGGTTCAAAATACAGCTGCTACGATCATCCTTCGAGTTTCACAACCAGAGCACACCTCCCGGCTGTTATATGCCATGCACTTTCTAGCCATTTGATCCAGAATCAAACAAAATTAGTTCTCAGTACATAGAGAGAGTTGTTGTAGAGTTTAACGCCATTTGTCAACACACGATAAGCTATACATGGCGGCCAGTATTATTGGTGGAGGAAGAACCCGGGATAATCCCCGGAAAGAACCAACGACCCACGAGAAGCTACTGGCAAGCTTTCTCACTTTACTACATTAGCCGAATCTTAGACTCGAACCCACGCAGACAGAGGTGAGACGGTAGTGATCCGTAACGGAAAGCGCTTTAGACCACTCGGCCACTCGGGGCCCCTCTCAGTGCATAGATATGGTATTACTTCCTATATTGATAATTGTCTATTTTTTGTACACTTTCGTGCATTGAAACGTTTTATGCAGATTATTTAGTTAGGTTAATTACATCACTCTTGATGAATCCACTACATATAGAAGCCTGAATGTTAGGTTATCACTGTATCAGTAATGTATTTTTGGATAATTTAATTGCATTGAAGTTATTACACGTGTTTGTGAACTCATCTATATTACATGGATAATATACTGGAGCAAATAATAATTCCATATCTTACGTATATCATTCAGTCATCACCCTTACACCAGACATAACATTTCAAGAAATAAAAACTGTTTCAGTGATTGGTTTTGAAAATAAAGAGAAGATTTGTAAAGTATTATATTAGCCCTCAGTCTTGATGCAAATGTGACTAGAAGTAATTTAGTAATTTCTCACAGTAACGTTTGCAAGTTTAAAAACTGATTAAGTATGTTTTGTTTGGTTTAAGTCTTTTTCTGCCTAACTGAAGCCCATTATTGTTAATTTCTTATGAAGAAGAAAATGTATTATATGCATCTATATTATCTACATTATTCACCCCTTTACATTAGATGGGGATGAATACCACTTGACCTGAAATTTTGGTGCCTGTAAGGAATATTATTGCACAGGTGCCTTGGAACTCTTCTTGGATCTATGGGGCACTGCCGCCATATATTGTCCCAGGTAATGTCATCAAGCTTTCACTTCTCATTTTCCTCATTGCTGATTTGTCTCCTTTAATTCCGTTATCATAAGCTACATCTCCCATTTACATACACAATCTCTTCCATTTTTTAAAAACTTCACTGGAACCGCTTCGGTGGCCTAGTGGTTACAGCGTCCGCATCGGAAGCGGGAGGTCGTGGGTTCGATCCCCGGCCGAGTCATACAAAAGACTTACAAAAATGGTAACAACAGCTGCCTCGCTTGACTCTCAGCATTAATAGGTTAGTATTAGGACTGGTCTGCCTGGTGTGACGATAATGTGACTGGGTGGGACATCATGCTACATGTCTGCGGCATGATGCCCCAGTGTTAGACATCACTATAGACTTCCTCACTGCAGACATTGTAGCAATATGACTGAAATTGTTTAAAGCTACGTTAAAATTCATAATGAAACAAACACACTCCACTGGGCTCACTATACTTATTGTTTATCTTTGGCATTTTTCTGTATTTTATTCCCCAATTTTCACCCCCAAAACCAACATAATCACCTAGAAGATGTGATCTGCTATATTTTGTGCCATATTGGCTTATTGCATCAGATTTTATGCACTACACAAAGGAGGGAAGCTTTCTATTTGTGTGACAAAAAGGCTGGGTAGCTTGACCTTTCTGTGAGGACTCGGGGTTAGTGACCTCATGTATCTGTAGACAGTGTAACGTGTTCAAAGCTTATACTTTATAATATGAATGGGTCATGTCCATCTGTCTTTGATGTTAAGTTCTGCATCTTCCAAACAAATATAAAGTCCTTTATTCTAGATGAATTGTACTTTTTGACGAACGAGAGGTACATACTATTTGGTAAATTGACCTTTGACATAGTTATTACATAATATGATATAATGTGATTTATCCCATATCACCTATGTGAAATTCAATAAGGATTGTTATGAATAAAACACAACACATAGTTAACACAATTCATTTTAATCCTAAAATGTGGTACACATGTTGCTTGTACAGTCTCGAGTTATATCACATATTATTGAAAACTTAAGGTTGGCTATAGGTATAACGGTACCCATTGTACAACCCTAGGTAGGAGGAGCTTAAGTTGTAGGGAATATTGCATTCATAAATAACCAACAACACTAGCTGTGATTGGTGCATTGAGTAACAGTTGTACTTTCTGTTAGGCTTTTGAAAAAAATTTAAGCCTCTTGGCAACATGTGAGATTATGTTAATTCATATCTAGATCATATTTTGTATTTTTTTTTAATGATTTATTAAAATGTGGCACACATGGGTGACTAGATAACTCTTACCCGTGTCCAGTTTCCCCAGAGTTATCTTTCTTAAATGCAATGGAGTACCTGGTTTTGTCCTTGTCAAATTGACAATCTAAGATTGTTCTCTGTGACAGTGTGTGACGTCCATGCTGAAGTAGGATAGAAAGTATAGTTATTTCACAAAATATTAGCATTGAGGTCTATGGAAAAACAATTGGTACCGTGATACCATATAAAAATGTGTGTATGTGTGTGTGTGTGTGTGTGTCTGTGTCTGTGTGTGTTAATATGTGGTTAAGTATATATTTTTACATATTTCACATTTCTATATATGTATGTTGAGTTTATCTTGAGTGTTAAAAAGCAGCTTTGCAAAATAAATTCGTATTATCTATTGTAGCTATCTAACTGTTTACTAGTTGTCTTCGAAGATATATCTGTTGGTTTATTTTCATTATTTACTTTACGATATAGTACAGAAACCATTTGTATTTCAAATGTATGTAACAATAAAACTATTTATATTTCATATATAATATTTAAATTTTGATTGCGTGATTGTTTGATATTTAACCGTTTATGTTATTTTAAAGTGTTATTTTTTTTTAAATAAGTATCTTGCTGGAAAAGACTGAATCAGAACATTTTGTTCAAATGTTTTTCACAGAACTATTTGTGAAATAGACAGCCACTCAGGAAGAAAATATTCATATAATTAAAGCCTACTCTATTCAAGGATGTCTGAAATAAATGTTTAGAATTTTATCCTAAAAGAAAAGTTTTAAAATCGGAAAGCTCTTAATGGACTTGATGTCAGCATGCCCTCTGGGATGGGGGTTTATACCAAAAATAAATATCTTGCAGATGTATTGTGTGCATATCTTTTAAATTTATTTATTTAGTTACATTACATATTTGGAATCATTTTGGACTGAAAAGGATAATATAAATATATTACAATAATCATTCCATGAAGCAATGTTTTACAGTTATGAAGTATTGCCAGTGTTGTTGCATGATCCATGTCGTTGTATAGTAACTTCAGCATCTAAAAGATGTTTTGAAGGTGTTCAAGGTTTAAAGGAACTATTGTTGTAATCCACACAGTAATTTTGTTTTTTACAGTTAAAAAAGTTATCGTCTACATGTCAATTTCGTATGGGAAAGGTCGCAGATGTGGCAGCATCTTGTTGGTTTGGTCTTTTTGTCAAGTTGTAATCAAAATGCATGCAGTTGTATTCTAATTGTTTTGGTAATACATATCAGATTATTTACATTATTAACAGTGTTTATCTTGTACCAGATATGTGAGGTTAAAATATTAACTAAACGATACAAAGTAATACAATCTAAACATTGCAATTTTTCACCAAAGAACATCATTACAATTCTCAGACTGCTCCGGGTGCCAAGTGGTTAGAGAGTCTGCCTCGGATGCAGAAGGTTGTAGGTTCGATCCCCGGCCGAGTCATACCTAATACTTTTAAAAAAATGGTACTTACAACTGTTTCACTAGGCGCTGAGCATTAAGAGGTTATTGTTAGGATTGGTCAGTCTGGTGTCAGTATAATGTGACTGGGTAGAACATGATGCTACATGTGTGATGTCTCAGTGCTAGATATCACTTTAAAATATCACTATAAACTGTGACTGAAAATCTGTGAACGCTACGTTAAAATACAAATGACACTCACGCACGCACACACAGATTTTTACATTTTACATTTTTCCCCTGACATAATTGCGGTTTGTTGAAATGTTATTTATTTCCAGACGTCATCGTGTAAAACACATACAATGATATATGAGATACAGAGAACTGAGCAACAAAGGTAATTTTATTGCAAGCTTTCTCATCGTTACCAGTAATATTTGTCCATAATAACGGCGCTGGAGAATACTGGAAACATTGAAATATCATGATTAGACATGAAAAGAAAATTATACATATAATGTTGTTAAACTGTTCGACAACAACTACTACTAATGTTGGCATTGGTAGAATGGGGGGAGGGGGTAGATAAAAGACTTTCAACTTCACTCGGGTGATATATTTTTTTAATAATAAATACTTGACATAAATGAAATACTGATCATGCAAATCTCATAGCTATATTTACGTACTTATGGACACCTTTGAAGATCTCCTAGTCGACGTAGCCGATTACAGCTCCAGTAGCCAAGTGGATAGAGAGTACGCTACGTATTCGGTAGGTCGCGTGTTCGAATCCCGATCAAAGGCTTATGAAAGATGGTACTAAAAGCTGCCTCGATTGGCGCTCAGCATTAAGAGTCAGTGTTATGTTGCGTATATCTGATATAATTTATATTTAATTGTTTGTTTGTCAGTTTTATTCTACTACAATTGTAATGTAATCTTGTTTACGTGATTAGGGATTTTCTTTAGAAAATCAATTTGACCTACCTAAGGTTGACATAAATCATGACCTTAATTAAAAATTTTAAAAAGTGAAAACAACAAACTTTAAATATAAACAATATAAATTAAATATAAATTAAATCAGATATACATGATTTGTTGGACCCTACTATGTGTAAATTTTATTTATATTAAAGTAACAATTATTTTGGACATAACATTAAAAATGGATGCAGCACATTGTATTCAGTTGTCATGAACATTTTTCTTTAACAACCCCTCCTTCTTTTGTTTTAAACGTTTGTCTTGTGTATTGAAGGTCAGCTCTCTCTCTCTCTCTCTCTCTCTCTCTCTCTCTCTCTCTCTCTCTCTCTCTCTCATACACACACACACACACACACACACATTCAACCTACTGTAATGTACACATGGTGATCAATATTTCTTCTTTATATGTAAACTTCTGTGCAAATTATAACGATTTTATCTTGCTCAGAATAAACGTTATATATATATATATATATAAAATCGTTATAATTTGCACAGAAGTTTACATATAAAGAAGAATATTGATCACCATGTGTACATTACAGTAGGTTGAATGTGCGTGTGTGTGTGTGTGTGAGAGAGAGAGATATATATACAGAAATATATATCAAACTAAGTGAATCGATTAATTGAAAATTGCCCCAATAATAAATGGAGTCACAGTCCTGAATTTAATTCTTTCTCTTTTGAGGGTCAAGGGAAAGGCCTCTTTTAATTCTACTTGAGAACATTTCTGACATAATGCTTGTCATGTAAAAGGTCTTCAACATGGGCAACATTATCACCTCCCACAGTTTGTTATCAAACCAAATTCTCTTCACGTGTATTCCTTTGGGTGTCCATACAACAAAGTCACACCACTTACGATTAGTCAAGGCTAACTGTCCTCTTACCTGGTAGTAGTAAGTGTGATTGAATTTTAGCTAAATTTGCCATTTCTAACACCACAGTATAAATCACTTTTATGTGCTGCTTCAAAGGGTGTCAAATGCCTGAATTGGAAGGGGCATTTCACTCATTTCTTTACAATGTTCACAATGAACCAGACAATCTGGACTAGATGCTAAACATGGATAATCAATTGACACATTCTGTCTGTGTTCTTTAAGAAATCTTGTCAGCCTTTTCACAGTATACTTGTTTATATCCTCCACTGTCACTTTTTCTATATCTACATCTGCCATCCTTAATTACTGAACTATCAGGAAGTGATCTACACCGAAATGCTCTCTGGTGAGATAGTAAACCTGAAACCCCCTATACATGTGACAACATCATTAATGCAATAGGGTTCCAAGCATAGGTCCCTAGCGTACACCAGTCCTGACATGTTGGCCTGAAGTGCAAAATAATGTTACTACATTATGCTTCTCGTTTGAGAGATAATTTACAAACCATTTCAAGAGTCTGGCAAGAATTCAAATATGTCTTTGTTTATGAATTAGATCTTTTTACCAGACTTTGTAAAACTCCTTACTAATATCGCAACGTACTACTTAAATGTCTTTGCCTTCGTCAATCACTTTACAGAAAGCATTTTACATATCACACAGCTGTAAGGAGCCAGGTCTTTTGGAGTAAAGCCAGACTGAAGATAATTAAGTAGGTTGTTGGCTGTGGTTCAAATGTTTAAAGATTCATTTTTTTCAAATGTTTTGCCCAAGCAGAGTAGTAGTGGAATCGGTCTGCAATTTGAAACAATATTTATGTCCCCCTTTTATGAATAACGGTAATATTTTCCTCTCTAAGAAATTGAAAAATATGAAAAACGAATTGTTGAACATTTCTGATAAATACTGTGAGTAAGCTAAAATGAATCTAAGCAGGATCTCCGTCTTATCGATGTTTAGATTTGAAAGGACATTTACGTTATTTATGTTAATGTAAATATAATTAGCGACCTTTGAGGCAGCCATCTTCCCCCACCCAATCAAAAAATTAAAAGCTTCAATTTATATATGTGCTCTGCCCTTCTTGATCTGTATTATGGGTCTATTTTTCAAACATAAATCAAATTTAATTTAGATTATAATTCTGAATGATTCTGTTCTTGCTTTTAGATAGAGACGTACATTTCTAGATCCCCGTTGCCGTTGTTCGTGGCAGTGGTTGTAAATTGTATTTTAAATTAGACCTGTTCTCGAATCATCGTGCATTACAGTCTTTGTCTGGTTTCACTGTCTATTCTGAAAATGTTTAGTGATCAATACCTTTGTTTGATATTTTTTTGTGTGTTCAATTTGTTATAATTAGTGTCCCTCATACATGTCGATGTCAGGTCTTACACTTATTTATATCAAATTTAGTATGAGTAATTTTACCGATCAATAATATATGAAAAAATGTGAACCATTAAGGAGTGGTTTTGTTTTTGTTACCGTCATTTAATTTATTCCATGCTTTGTAATTGAAATAGTTAATCTCACCCCTTTCACTTTATATTTAGTGACATTATTATAAATCCGATTGCAACTGGAAGCCAGGAAAAATTGAATCTTACTCGACTACGCCACTTTTGAACACTGCAATCAAGCGGCTTAAATCTGCAAGATTACAAATGTCACCCACACGGAAATAAAAAACAAAATCTTTATCTGTTTTGACCCCATATTTTTGATAAAATAAATACTTTAATTATTTATTATCTCACCTACGAATAATTATAATTTTTGTTTTTATTATTATTATTATTATTATTATTATTATTATTATTATTATTAGCAAAGGGACAATAGATTATTCTGTATGCAACCTTAATGCTAAATTACTTTAAAGTAAGACATTCAGTGCGGTCCTGCTCCCCAATGTAGGTCAATATGAAATCAATAAAGGCACAGTATCCATAGTTATGAAAGAATGTCTATTCTATCCGCAATCGTGTAAAGTTTCGTAAATACAGTGTTCGCTTTGAGTTTGATATTTGTTATGAACGTTTGTTTTGCAATTGCGTTTAACCATTTGAATCTATCTGTAAAAAGAGGAAATTTTGATATAACAGCCTCCTCTTCTCCAAGTTATGATAAATCTCTTGTTTCAAAATTGAACCCTTCGTTGACTTCATGCTAATTATCATTTGCTGTCTGTGCATTTAGTCACTCATACCTTACAGCGCTGTAAAGAGGATATTACAAACCATTCCGTGTGTACCTCGATGTTCTTTTAATGACAGTTATTCCTAGTTATCTCCGAACCTTGCGTTTGTCATCAAATGTTTGGAAGACACCAGATCGATTTTTTTTTTACAATGGCTTCTGAGGCCTCGATCATGCTTTCGTCAGACGTTATTAAGTACAGGCGGCTTCTTAATATGTGTTTATTTCTACAATTAATTAGTACCAAGTGGCTTGAGCAGGTATCAGTTTAGGACAGGTGGTTACTAAAGAGAGGTGAATGGTAGGGCAAGACTACTTTCTAGATTTAAGACCCAATGTTCAAATCATAGAATTATACATCAGGAGTTTTAAAAACAAAAAAATACGTGTCAAACATTAAACATGGCAAGATTTTCATGCTGTTTTCTTGTAATTTTACAATTTCTATACCAACAGGTCAGTTATCGCAAGTTTTAAATTATTTTACAAAATGCGTTCCTGTGAGAGATAACAACAGCGTGAGTAAACGTAACACAAGGATACAAAAGTACTCTACGAGATATGATGTATAAAGTATTTGAAATGATGTATGGTATATAATGTATGAAACATGATGTATGATCTGAGTTATTAAGAATGATATATATGAAGTATGCGCATGGTGTATGATATTTGATGCATGCGGTATGCTGTACGTGGTATTAGGTACGAGACATGAGGTATGGTGATGAGGATATGTAAAGTAATATTTCATCGCGAGTTTGGATTGCTTTCACTTCTAAACTATTAAGTGAGTATTTGTATAAATGTTTTCCCCAAACATGAGATATTCTTTAGGAAAGAGGTCATTCTAAAGTGTTCTAACTGAAGGACATCTTTCGGATGTTTAGGAGACGTATTTAGGAAATTTCATCGCACTTGTTTGGTAACTATCTCTAGACCTTTATAACTATTACAAATCAAGCCTCGAATCATGCTAGCATATGTAGTATGACACATTTAACAAGGAATGAGATTATATTTGATGCTATCGACTAATGATGCTACCACTGATAACTGGAATGACACCCATAGGTTTCTCGGCTAATTCAATAGTCTGAAATTGTTTGATGGTGCAGATGATGATAATTAAGATGTAATCTAAGTAGTGACTATACTCCCATTTGACTAGTTCTAGAGCAACCATTACGCACCAGCTATGATCATACTGTGAGGATCCTTACGTTATGTCATTTAGACATCACACAGAACGTTTATTTGTCCATATCAGAAGCATACAATTCAGGTATTATCAAGTTCATACTATTCTAGTGATTCAACACACTCTGCTTTAATTTCAGTTTGCGTTTGGTAATAGTGGGTTATCCGTAGTCTCAATATCAAATGGTTAAAAGGTCTTGTTAAGTCTGAAGATAACATAGGTTCATATAATTCCGATGCATAAATGTGATCAATGATTTCAATATTTCCAACACCATATTAACATGTACATTCTTACTTTGTAAGGTGGTAAGTATGTCAAAGGTACATGAGTAATTCCATATCGGAATCGATCAATCAGATTCAGACATTTGGGTAGACTGTGCTAGATATTCCCAATCTCCTGTACGTTACGGTTAAGAGATTACTTGGTCGTAATCCTCTTCTTATATTCTTCACATGACTTAGCTAGTTTGCGGACTTGTGAAACTTTCTTTGATTTATTGTAGTAAAATCACATTATAGGAATAACATACCAACCATACTACTTCTATGAGGACGTTATTTTGACAGGCACAACAGTCACCAAAGAGACAGCCATGACCAATGTCAAAAACATCACCCACACGATTTAGTCTGGTTATTCTGAGTGTTCACGTGGCCAACACTAAAGAAATATTATACAAATGATGTGTACTTCCATATTTGCATTACTGTTCATTTGGAAATAAATGTTGTACATTTACCAATTATGGCCACTTCGTGAAACTCATTAGAGTCATCACTTTTCAGATCAAGCCATATGCAATGATTTTGTGTACAGACGTTCATGACATGGATGTCATTTTGTTCCTCTATGAAGACGTACCTGTTAACTTCTGTGAAGTGCTGCCTCATGAGATAATCTTTTTTGATATGCCATTCAGGACCAACCCTCAATAGTTACCATGATATTTGTATATGTCTCCGTTACAGGACTATATATTAGCCAGAGAGTTTTTTCACAAGATGAGTATACCGTTAGTACTCGTACGTGGACATTCCAGTATCATATTACCAGGTGTAGTAGTGACTTAGCCGTATAAGTAGCGGATGCCATTTCTATACTTTAATGGTCATATTATTTGTCCCTTCAGATGCTCTTGTACGAATGGTGTTAAATAGCTGATCTTGAAGAAGAGAAAACGAATATAGAGGAGCGTGATCTGTGAGGAAATATGTGTCGAGTGTCATACATCGTCGGTTTCTACACGCCACATATTGGACAGCTTCCGTATCAGTATTATGTGTGTCATCCGCTCTATTTCCTAACTGATCATTCATGCAATAATAACTTATGAAGTAGGTTTCGTGATTTATGTTGGCAACCACAAACACGAACACATGGTTTTCATTCAGCTTCAACCTATCGTTACCATCATAGTAGATGGTTTTGTATTTCACAAATATTATTCCACTAGTGATGACAGTAGTTGTTAGCATCTCCGTTTCTGATCAAGTTGATCTTCATTAGATAATTAGCATAATAGGTCCCAATTTAAGTGATGCTTATGTCTACAGTATTCGGAATAATGTATAAGGCAATGCTGAGTGGGACCTAACCCCTTCACTCCTTGTCTTATCTGCCCCCGTATAAAGGGGGTTACAAACTCCACATATGTGGTTCCTAAAATATTGGAAATGTACTTTAAAAACTTTCACGAAAATATTTGTCCCAAATATAGAAAACAGGAGGTCAACAAGAGGTCTTCTCGAGGATCGAGGTCATCTGTAGGTCTACTTGCTGTTTGAAAAGATTATTGTTTTAGAAGTTACATATATCTCTATCGAAGCTATATACTAACGCCAATCAGAGCAGGGATAAATATAAACTCATACATACCTAACTCATTATATAAATTGTTAAGTTTTGGAGGCGTACACTTATAAAAAATGACATGGTTATTTGAATGCACGGGAAACAGATTAAAAGATCATCATCCAAGATGTTTACATACTGGATTACCAAACCTTGTTTTCTACATTTTTTATTAGGGCAGTATAGAGTATAGGTTCTATATTGATTGAAATTAAAAGTCTTTTATGTCTTTTCATTTCATACCTTGAAATTTTTATATTAACAACTCATTCCTTCTTTTACCTAATACAATTGGCGAAGCATTACGTATTCACTAATAGACTATCGCTAATAACCATTAATTATAACTTATTTTGATACTCCAACATTTCAATACTTTGCCTTCGCCACGTTGTTCTCTTTTATATATCTCTAAAACATTTTTGCGATATGTAATACGCTTTCTTTATTGGTGTGAAGTGGTAAAGAAAATTAGGGGCTATTGGAAATACGAATTGGTTTAGCGGTGGGTGGGTACGGTATAGTTAAATAGCACTAATAGTACATATGGAGTTTAAAGTGACATATGAATAACTCAGAAAAGTCACTTAAATGTTTAGGAGCAACCTAATTTACGGAAAATGTATTTATATGAGCTTAAAAAAGGCAATTTAATATTATATTTTACATGCACTAGACGACAACGTTGAGGTTGTTTTGAGATATTGCCTTGTAATTATCTTGTCGCGTGACGACTAATCAAGATGCGACAAGCGCTATATTTTTAAATGCATTGGGTTTTTAAAAATTCATATACATTGTACAATGCACGTGACAAATATCACTATGCCATATTATATGGTTTGCAATATTGCTAATTCTTTCAGTAAACCAGTTTCCTAAACTGACAGTCGTATTACAAACATGCAGACCCGATTACTATCCACCTTTCTATATCGAAAGTACAGCTGTGGGCGGTACTGATAATAGCAAAGAGAATTACAAACTATTCCTGAAATATATACTATAAAATAACTTATTTGCTTGTATACATTTTATTTCTCTTTACCACAATTTTTCACTGCACGTACCTTATTAAGTATTCATCGGCCAAAGTATTGGAATAAATTTGGAGTATGCGCATTTGATAGCGCCCTGTTTTAAGCAATTCTTAGATATGTGTGATTATTGGAAATATTCCTAGCCCGAAATAATTAGCCAATGACTCGGAGCAAACTTCACGGAGTCGAGTGTTAGTGAGTTTGAACAATGCCATGGTTCGCTAGTAGTGAATTTAAGTCCAAACCGAATGACTGTCCCTGTGTAAAATTGTCCATATTAAAATCTAGTGGTGTACAATAGTGGTGTGGCTGAGGTGGCAGTATTTACGGTAGGAAACCGGTAAATTGCACAATGGAATCAATAATAAGGGACTTGGTAGATGCCGTTTATGTGTCCATAATGGATAATGGGTGCAGTTATATTGGCATAATGTGCCGGTAAGAGTGGACATTGATTGGCCTAGGGTGGCGGAGTTAAATAGTTCCCAGTGAAAAAGGGGATACTTTGTATTTTCTATGGCATAACCGGCTGGCGGTACCGAAATCTGATGATGAAGAAGAAGAACCATGCAAATGTGCGGTTGATGGACTTTTGGCAAGTGATTTATCTGTGGTCTTGAATTGATTAGAGTAAAATTTAATATATAAAAACAGAAACGTCTGACTTTCCAATTTACAACACAAATTGTATGGAAGTCTTTGGAAATTTGGAGAAAACATGACTTCCAGCGGGATTCGCGCCAGGGTTTGACACCGCTCGGTCAAGTAATACCCCTGTGCATGTAACAGTATATATATTTGGGTATAATCAGTTTTGCGTTCGTACTACCTTTCTACATATAAGGAAAAGTACTAGCCAATAGCGACTTGAGCTATACAATAACTTCTATGTATGCATACATGGGATGTATATTGATTTTGAATGCAAGTATGAGTACTATCATTTCATTCTTGCGTTTCCGCTAATAAGTCAGAAAACACTTCCCGCACAAGAGTGTAAATACAATTGAAAAAACCCACACCCAACAAATATCATTAAAATTACAAACTATCCAGGTAAGATATATGACCAGCTGTATACATTACTTTGTTTATTTATGATGGCTTTAACGATAGTCACCAATTGTGAATGTTAAACGATGTAATACAAACGTGCTTAAGGACGGTGAATCTAACATGTATTTTATATATCTATATGTTTGTGTGTGTGTGTGTTTGTGTGTGTGTGTGTGTGTGTGCTTTCTATATTGGATTTACGTTTTGTGTCATAGACCACATATATGGTAAGAGTTTACTCTTATCTGTGCAATTGGTTAAGTACATATTAGTGGTGATTTAGTGACATTTTTCTGTATTTGTGAAAACTAGTTATCTGTCTTGTTTTGTGTATGACATTAAACACTAAAGACGAAAGCTTTTTTATAGTAGTACAGTGTGGTCATTTGCAATTACATGGGTGCTTAAGAACCCAGGATACAAGGAGGCAGTTTAATGTACCTGGTTGTCTACAAAACAGAAAATAGTATACTTAGATTGCCTTGATCCCATTATTTTTTAAATGATAGTTTTAAGCTTGTATTTGTTTTTTTCGGCATTATCATCAAGGCTGTTCAAGTCTGACCAAGACCCATTTATTTCTAAAAGGCATATGCAGAATAACAGTTCGTGTTCATTTTATAAACGTTTTATTCAAAATTCACCAGTCAGTTACCAATAATTCAAAAAGGCTAAAGAATTAAATGTTACAAACTATTACCAAAATTATTTGCAAAATCTAAGTTTTTATTGAATGTTTGTTCTAAAATAAACAAATATTATTTTCTGTAATTTGAAAGATATATTTTCGAAACTAAGCAGGATTCCTATAATTAAAAAGTCAAATTAAATGACACACTATATTTAAAAACTAATATTATTTTATAATAATGATACTAATAATAATAATAATAATAATGAGGACTTTGCATAGCGCCTAATCTTTAGAAACTCTAAGCGCTTTACAACCTCTATAATGATATAACTACACTACAACAACAAAAAACCAATATAAAAAAAACAACAATATGAAATTGGAAAACATAAAAACATGCTGAAAACAAATAAGATATAAAAGAGTATTAGGTCTCTAAGTTTGTTCATACAGTCAAAAAAGGTGAGATTTGAGAGCATTCATAAAAGGGACCACTGTGTCTTTGTGTCTAATTTCAGTGGGCAATTCGTTCCACGTCGCCGGGCCCTGGTATGCAAAAGAACGTTGTCCATAAATATATTTCTTCTCAGTTGTCAATATTTATGCCTGTTAGATAAGGATTGTTACGTCCCTTGACTTAGTGATGACTGTAATTTGCCATTGATGCAACTCTCCTCACATCAAATCTGTGATGGAGACCAACAAAGCATAATATTAAAGCTATCCAACAGTATATAATATGTGTATGTATCTTATGAACCACGTCTTTGTTTGATATCAATGTATAAGGTTCTCATCAGTCTAAATAGATATGTCAATAAAATGTGTTAAAATGCAAAATATTTTTACAACCCTTATCGAACAGGCCTATTAAGGCATTTAGGAAACAAATTATAAACCAAGACTATATATATTTCTCCTATCTGCAAAAAGTCAGTCAGAAACTAAAGTCTGCAACGTAGCAATTATGACTAGGCTGTAGAGAGCGGAATGAACATATAGGATTTCCAGCAATGCTTTGTCTTAATTGGTCACGAGTTCTAACACATAACTTAAACGTACTTCCGAAAATCTACTAAAGGCTCTCAATTTTTCATTCCGCTTCCAAGAATAAATTTGCCAAGTTACAACTTGCTTACATGCAAAACTTTGACTCTGAGGGTATACTCTCTCATTATGTTTGTTTTCTAATATATGTGCTATAATACTACCTTTTCTTATTTGAAATATACAAGAAACACAGTAATATATTTTGATGCAATGTAAAAATGCTGAAGTATATAAGAACAATAGTAATTGCTTCTAAGGCAATACAACATGAGTTACAATAATACAATTCTAAAAATGATAGCCTTCGTTAAAGGCAAACAAGTTTTCATAATACAATAAAAAAAATCTACCAATAATCTTTATGAAAATTATTATACAGATTTAAATTTTAATCTTAATATCTGCACTTAGCAAAATTTCCTCATAACGTTCATCGTTACATTCTACTTTTTCAGATCGTTCTTTTTGTATATCGATATTTGTTTGCTATATCCTGTTTGCTGCATCATAAAATTGGAGATATTAGATAGGAAATAAAAATGTTGTTAGTACACATACATGTCAGAAATAAACAATTAGAAGCGTATAAAAACTAAACGAAAACAAGTAGCTGCAATATAATCCTTAAAATAAAGACAAGATAAACATGTAGGAAATCAGCGTGGAGTACAAATCAATATCAACTGGAACCGATAGTGCAAATAATAGTTATATCTAAATAAAATCAATTTTAAACAAGATTCATTTATATTACAAATTTTTAGTATATAACAACTTCTAAGCAAATAACAACCCATGCCACATTTGAATTGTTGTAAGAATGATTTTCATTTCAAGATATGGCAAACAAATATAAAAACTAAACGAACGAGGTAAAACACGAGGCACGGTTAATGGTGACCGCAATGTGAAGATAATGCAAACGTTCTGTTCACTTAATTATAATATTCAGCTGTTTGGGGCTAAACTATGTCGTTTTATTTATTTTCTTTCATTTTACAACTAACGAAAAACATTCTTCTGCAAATATTCTGCGAGGCAGGAAATCACCGTGTTTTCAATTATTAATACATGGTCCCAAAGCTCTTTTGAAAAGTCAAGGTATAGCTTTGACCTCGAGGAATCGAGACGTGTTAAATTTACTCTGATTTCAATTAGTACATTTTTACTGTTTTGTTTCCGTGAACAATTAGACTTTTTTATGTGGACAGACAAGTCAATATTCAGTCACAAGCTTGGATATGATTTCCATAACATCGTATATTTAATAATGGTGTACCTCTTGTATATCTTGTATATATCGATAATACTTCAAAAACAGCTCTCCTGTTTAAACGTTTAGAAATAAAAGAAAACATTTTTGGTTTGTTTGTTTGTTTGATTAGGATTTTTCACGTAGCTTTAACAATTTTTCAGTCATATCGCTACGATGTCTGCAGTGAGGCAGTTTATAGTGATGTCTAGCACTGAGACATCATGCCGCAGACATGTAGCATGATGTCTCACCCAGTCACATTATCCTGACACCAGGCTGACCAGTCCTAACACTAACCTCTTAATGCTGAGCGTCAAGCGAGGCAGCTGTTAGTACCATTTTTGTAAGTCTTTGGTATGACTCGGCCGGGGATCGAACCGACGACCTCCCGCTTCCGGGGCGGACGAAACATTTTTGGAGTAGATTAGAATGGAAGATGTTCTTATATGAAAAGTCAGCTTATTTTGATCATTTGTGTAGATTAAGCTATATTTCTCGTCCGTTTCTTTGGTACAGAACTATATAAGCGATGTAGGGTCTTATTATGAAGTGATAGCACGAAGTTTGGAACATCTAATATACAACATCGATCTAAAGTACTGGATTTATGTTATGAATTGAATGAACGTGTTATTTTGTTTTGCATACATCTTGACAGACTTCACCTTCTTGTGAAACAATAATATGTATAGACCATCGCCAAAATATAAGTGACATAGTTTCTACGTCAGTAACTTAAGCGTACCGTGTTTTTTGTATATATATTTGCTAATAAGTTTAAATCTAAAAATAATTTTCATTGCCTGCATTTTAAATTGTTTGTTTCTACTACTTTCTAGCAACGCGTCTTGTTTCTCGCTATAAATTCATTACTCCTTTCATTAAGAAAGTTTTCGAATTCATGTTACAGAACTGATCAGCACCCATTACAACTAACATTTCAATAACCAATCCACACTGACCATACTAATTAACATCGAATATGGGTACCATACCGTTTTGAAGTAGATAATATTATCACCAAGTAGTCAAGCCATCGTAATTGCATAAGTCTAGACAAAATATAATTTACGGGGTAAACAAACTGTGCATAACAAATCATTTAAAATGAATACACACACATATGGTAATAAGGAAAAACAAGAATGTGTTCTGTCTGCTAACAAAACAAGAAAGGCCAATATGGTACAAATGCTTGTTTATAAACAATGAGAAAACTAAACTTAAGGAAATGAAACATGAGCAGGTTCTGCATTTATGCAAAAGACCACTCATGCATATAAAAACGATTGAAAATATCAGTTAGCAAAACACAAAGTATTACAATACATTATATATTAGGTTGTTTGAAATCAAAGATGAAACCGTTTTACTGCATTTTACTAAAGTAAAAAATGATCTCTTTACCCTTATTCCTTCTCTACATCTTTATGAACAATATTTATATACTGTTGCATGGATATTTGGAAGCCAAGTTTCGGCAAGATTTTATAATTTCCATTTGTTGTTGTTTCTCCAGGAATTATGTCACAAACTATTTGAAAAATAAACAAATTTCCATATTTTCAGAGTGTACTCTGTTTTCGAGTGTCTGTTATGAAATGTTTCAGTATATATAACTAGATATTAAAGGTCACAAAAAATGCTTTCATAACTTCTTAGGAATATGACATATACATACGACAGTAGCCAAAACAAAACCTTCCTTATTGATTTACTATAATGACGTAAATAAGTTGCGCCATCAAATGTTTAATTACAAGGGAATAAACAGGTACTCATTATTTTTTACATTGATCAAATAAGCGAACAAAACGTTGCTACTTTTATTGATGGATGTGGAGGTAGGTGGGGAATAGTGAAGCAATTCCAAGAAAGATACAATGAATGACTATCTCGTGGCAAAAAGTACAAGAGACTTGCCTTAAATTTCGTGTTCTGCTATCTTGTATCTCTAAAGCCTCCAATTGTAAGTCCATTTAATTATATTCAAAGTATTGTTCAAGAACACCTGTATTGCTTCACACTACATGCAGCAATTAGCTTCACGATCAAATGTATCCTTCACATTTTTACTTGTGGTGTTAATAGTATGTTTATTGTGACTGAAAACTTTGATATAACTTCTAGTCTAATAGCATCTTGAAAACATAAAAATGACATACAGAATGCTTTAGACATAGTATTTCTATTTATTTACTGTACATCTGATGAATTTGGAAAAGCTTTCAGGGGTGGAAACTCTTCCGGTATAAATTGTTGCACTGGAAAACTTAATTTTATTTTTCCTTGATTTTGCAATATGTCGCAAGTTTCTATTTCGTCTTCAGTAGTCCACATTTCACGATAGCGACCGATTCGTGTCAGACCTTTCGGATATGTATCATCTGACGTTTGTTCAATTATTGATGAGAACAGTTTAAACAGAAAATGAAAATTGTCATATATCCTAACCAACTGAATATTGTATAAAAGACGGTCAATAAGCCACTGTGACATGAATTTCGATCGGAATATCTCTATTTCATTTTTAGATATTGTAGCGAATATATTCTTAACATAGCAAACAATGTTTCGTTTAAAATATTTTACATACATAAATTTCTGAAACTTTCTGAAATCTGTAAAAAAAAAAAAATGATATCACCACTTAGCCCGGGATTAAATACACTGTATAAATTAAAGAAGAGTACGAATAATTGTGAAGATAATTCTTTCAGTTCTTTCAGATTAATAACACTTGTTGGACACAATCTGGAACATTCAAACTTTATTAGATACTTGAATGCTCTGAAAACCGTAAAGAAAGTATATGTTACGTCATGTATTCGAGTATAGTACCTCAGGATCCCCTTAAGACAATATAAAGTTTCATGCTTTAGACTGCCGATGTCATAAAATAAAATGAGGGCCAATAACAATTCAGTTTTAAATTTGAGAAGATTTAATGAAACATTTTGAGTTTGTAAATACTGGATTGTTTCATGTTGTTGAAAAACGTGTGATAAGTACAAAGGAGATATTAAATATATGTTTCTACACGACAATGCTAGCTTACCCTACTTGTTATTGATATATTCCAAACTTTGTTTGAGTCCATTAGCAGCCGCCAGATGAACCAGTGACAATGTGGCAGTAGATTCACTGCAAATATGATTGTATGTCAAATACCCATCCTCATTCAACCTTGAAAGAATCCGATGTAATGTCAAGTCATAATTCATATTTCCAGATTCAGAATACCAAAATACTGTTCCATAAAACCTTCCGAACTCTTTTTGCTGTAAGCTGGGTTTATGGAAGGAACATTTAGCCAGAGCTCCTAACATGGCGTAATTTGAAATTAATCTATCCTTTTCCGTGAATTTAAGTCCTCTACCAATGAAATCAGTCGCAAGCTTATAATTTCCGCCTTCAACGGCCCTTTGAAGTACATTATATCCTTCATTATCCAAACATTGCTCCAAAAAAGCTGGTTTCACTCTCTTTAATAACTCCCCCATTTTCATCGAATCAAAGAACCAGAATTTGTTATTGATATTCAGTGAAATTTGATGAAGAGGCGACTTCTCAAGCGGCATTCCGCACCTAATAACTTCCGAACTATTAGCAAGGAATAATTGTCCCATGAACGGATTGTTCCCAATCGACATGAAGGTATGCAAAGGGGAGTAACCTCTGTGATCCAGAACGTGATGTGCTTTCATATACAATAAGAAAATACGTGTTTAAAAAACATTAGATCTTTTTATCGCATCGTGCACATACTTTCTGAACTGATTATGTTCGCTGTGCTTACTCACGATTCTTACAAAGTATGAAATTGAGATTTCAATTGGTGACAATGCGGTATAATACATCCCATTGCTAATGTTGCTAAACGTTTCCAATATCTCTTCATCTTTCAAAATGTAACATAATTGTATGACAACCAAAGTATAATCAGGCAGATTATAAAATGCTTCATCTAATGGAGTCTTGTTAAAGCTGTTTTTTTCTCCTGATTAAGCGCAGAAATTCGTCTTGATATTTTAAGTACACGTTAATCATTGAATTAAAGTATCCTTTACCAATTATTGAATGAAGAATGTTAGCACCGTTGGAATCCACATCAGTAATATCATACTTTGAAAAGAGGAGCTCCATCACAAATTTTCCCGTAACATCCAGCACAGCAGCATCTTTTGATATGCTAGGTAACGGCGAAATGTACATATACTGTAAAATGCTACGGTTCATGATATCATATAATTGAGGCAGACGCCCACCAACTAAATTGAGTGGACGACACAAAGCCGAGAGATGAAATGCAGTTCATCTATTAGGAGTGCGGGACAACAAATCCACATGCAAAACATCAAAAAGGATGTGAATCGTTTCTATACATGCATGCAGCAATATCAATTGGCCTGTTTTCTTCATCATCTCTTTCTTCCCAATCCAAAGCATGGAAAAGAGAACTGCGTGCTAGACTATACAACCTTCAGATGAACCATTAGGACATTTTCCTTACGAAAGCTTCTGAATCTCAAGTTTACTTAATTGCGTGATTTCATCATCTGTTAGATCTCTTTCCAGACATTTGTCAGTTACATTTGCAAGAGGATATAGAAGGTTAATAGCTTCTGTTCTGTTGTATATTATGGCAGTAAGAAATGGGGTCCTCCCTGCCCTATCTCGACATGACATTGCATTTTCACCCTGAGCTGTAAACAGTTGCACAATATCAGTAAAACCCAATCTTGATGCTGCATGAAGTGCTGATTCACAAGATATTGTCCACCAGTCATCAACAGGCTTCCTTTTGGGCTCTAAATTTAATATATAAGACGTATCTTTCTGAATATTCACTGTCAAATTTTATGCCTCCAATCTATTCTCATTCACACTCATCCAGTACATGCTTCCGTTACATGGAACGCAGCTATCTTTAACGTCTAAACTCAGAAGTTTTCGTACAATTCGTTTATGCCCATTGGATGCAGCGTTGTAGAGACAACGCTGATCAGCAGCTTGGACCCCAAATTTTAAAAACACATCAAGCACTTCTATATGCCCAAACTCACATGCAAGATGATGCGGTCTTACATTCATTTCGTTCATAACATCTGCCAAACTTTTGTTTCTACTCAGTAGAAGAAGAGCCGTATCTACATGGCCATGCTGCGCTGCAATGTCTAGCAAACCGTATCCCCAAAATGTTCTGGTCTTCGTAATCAAAACGGCATCTTCTAATGAGCCAGAAAGTGTGGGTAACGCTCTCCGAAATGATATATCAGCTCCAGCGTCCAGCAAAGCTTGAAGAGTATCTTTATTTCCCTTTCCTGCCGCGATAAAAGCTGGAGTTATATCATTCTCGCTTTGGCTATCAACCTCCTTAATAAAGTGAAGACACAGTTTGGTGGTAAAATACGAATTTACTCTGGTAGCCAATTCGTGAAGCAATGAAGCAGAACTGGACGTGATATTAAATAGTCTAGGCGGAAGTGTTTTGAAGCCTGTGACAAGCTTCTCTCTTTTTGATTCAGACACATGGACTGCAAGGTCTATAATATGATTAGTAATGTTAATGTTTCTTTCTTTGACAATACTGAGCAAATACATTGCTATCAAATAATGCCCTTTCTCAGTGTCGATAAAATGTTTCGTACCATTTCTCTTTATATCTGTTAGCCAAAGATATATGGAAATGTGCGTGAAAAACACATAGTTATCAGCTGTATTGGTCACGAAATGAGTCAGGAAATGCATTTCTTCGTTAAATATATTACTGCTAATATTTTTGTACTTAGAGTTTAATATTTTGAAAATTCGTTCTCTTTACATTGGTGCTTTTGATGCACTTAGAACTTCTAAGATTTTTTTTGCCCATTGAAAACGATTCTCCCTTTTACCGTAGACACGCTCAAAATTAAGTTTAAATATCTTGTCCAATGAATCAGGTATATTTCCTATGCTCAAAATATCCTTGAATTTCAAATATCTAAGAGCATGGCGAACATACAAAAAATTTCCAGCACTCATGTCAACTAGTTTATTCATTACTCCCATCTTTTCATCGAATACCCATGCTTTTAATAATTTATTGAAGGTTGTCTTGTCTTCATCCAAGTACCTGTCTATAAAATCATAAATATCTTTTCCATTTCTGGTATCGTTCGCACTAACTTAAATGACATGGAAATCTCCCATTTCACTGATAACATTTGGGATGTTTCTGGTTGTACAAATGAACTTAATCCAAGTTGGAAATCGGTATGCCGTCCGCTCCAAAACATCAAGTATTTCATTTATATTATTTTCTGTGTCTTCACACTCATATAAACCATCTATCAATACAATCATTCTCTGATTTTTATTAATGCTTGACTCTATTTTTTAAATGGGAAAACTATGCTCTGATCCACACAGCCAACCGGATCGTAATTACACTTTGTTGAGTTCAAGTAGCTAAGAACTCCATCCTCAGTTTCGAGGACCGAAGCAAACTGGGGTATTAAATTTGCAATCATTCCAGCAAGCCTTCGGATAAATAGATCTGCTCTTTTTGTAATGAAGGCGTCAAATCTGCAGAAATGATATGCAAGAAGCTTAGTTCTCAGTTTAGCTCCAGGCTGTACAGAATCAGCACACACAATGTGGGAAATCAATGCAGAGTTACCGAACCCCATGTCTGCAACGAGCAATACACCAGTATGGTAGAAGTCTTCTCTCAATATTGCATCAGTGATGCTCTGTAATAGCCATTGTCTTCCAACAAGCTCCTGGTGTTTGGTTATATAATGAGACATGTGAAGTTCTGGTTGAAGAGGATCGGAAAAATCTTCTGTTAAACAACCTGAAGAATATATATATTCCTTAGGAGAAAGGTATTGGCCAGATTTTATAATTTGCATCCGTTGTTGTTTCTTCAAGAGTTAAGTTAAAACATATTTAAGAATAAACAACTTTTTCATATTATAAGTGTACTGTTTTCGAGTGTCTGTTATGATAAGTTTCAGTATAAATAACTATAAATAAAATGTCACAAAGTGACACATTCCTTCACAACGTCTAATAAATACGATACATGAATACCATCGTACCAAAGACAACAGGTTTCGTGTATGGTAGTCTCTGATTTACAGTAAGTTGCGGCATCAAATCTTGAATTTCAAGGAAACGAACAGGTATTATTTAGTTTTTGCATTGATGAAATAATAAACAACACGTAACTACTTTTATTGATAGGTGTGAGGGTATACGGTGGGTGGGGCGGGCAATAGAGAAGTAATTCAAAGAATCACAGAATGAAAGAAATCCAAGAATGATTTTGAAGCGACATTTTTAAGTGCTTTCAGATAAATAACACTAATTGGAGACAGTATGGAACAATTAAGCTCTTTAAGATATCTGAAGGCTCTGAAAATCCCTAAACTATTGTATGGGACGTCCTTTACTAGATTATAGTACCTCATGATCCCCTTAAGACAATTTAAAGTTTCATGCTTTAGACTGCCAATGTCATAATATAACATGTGGGCCAAGGCCAATTCAGTTTTTAATTTGGAAAACTCTAATGAAACGTTTTGCATCTGGAAATATTGGACTGTTTCACGCTGATCAAAAACGTATGATAAATACATAGGAGACATTAAATCAATGTTTCTACACGACAATGCTCGCTTACCCCAGTTGTTATTGATGTATTCCAGACTTTGCTGGAGTCCATTAGCAGCAGCCAGATGAACTAGTGACACTGTGGCAGTAGATGTATTACAAATATGATTGTCTGACAAATAGCCATCCCCATTCAAGCTGGAAAGAATTAGAAGTAATGTCAGATCATAATTCATATTTTCTGATCCAACATACAAATGTTTTGATCCATGAAACCTTTCGAACACTTTTTCCTGTGAGCTACGTTTATGGAAGGAATATTTAGCTAGAGATCCCAGCATGGTGTAATTTGAAATTAATCTATCCTTTCCTGTGAATTTAAGTCCCCTACCAATGAAGTCCCCCACAAGCTTATAATTTCCGCCTTCAACGGCTCTTTGCAGTACATTATATCCTTCATTATCCAAACATTGCTCCAAAAAAGCTGGTTTCACTCCCTCTAATAACTTACCCATTTTCGCCGAATCAAAGAACCAGAATTTGTTATTGATATTCAGTGAAATTTGATGAAGAGGTGACTTCTCAAGCGGCATTCCGCACCTAATAACTTCCGAACTGTTAGCAAGGAATAATTGTCCCATGAACGGATTGTTCCCAATCAACATGAAGGTGTGCAAAGGGGAGTAACCTCTGTGATCCAGAACGTGATGTGCTTTAATATACAATAAGAACACACGTGTTAAAATAACATTAGATTTTTTTATTGCATCGTGCACATACTTTCTGAACTGATGGTGTCCGCTATGCTTACTCACGATTCTTACAAAGTATAAAATAGACATTTCAATTGGTGATAATCCGGAACAACACTTCACATTGCTAATGTTGCTAAATGTGTCCAATATCTCTTCATCTTTCAAACTGTACGGTAATTGTTTTACAACCAAAGTATTATCAGGCAGATTATAAAATGTTTCATCTAATGGATTCTTGTTAAAACTGTTTTTTTTTTCTTCTGATTAAGCGCAGAA